>OV702286.1:421518619-421998986 GCA_916181665.1 Avena sativa | reverse complement strand
TCCGTTATAGACTATCTTGGTTGTAATTGAGATATATAACTATAGTATTCTAGATACTTACTTTACGGACTAGCACCATATTGTTTGAGCATCAAATTATAGATAAAAGGCCTAAAGCAGACTTTCAAGTAAACCTCACTTACTCCATAAGGTTTAATAAGTGTATTAATCCAAGAGTAGCCGATTCCAAAGTTAGTGTCTAAAAGATCAGGCTTGCCTCCATGATAATTGATATTAGAAAGAAAGTTTCTGGTATCAAGACTATCTTGGATATGGAAAAGCTCATTTCAAAATCATCTTGTATAAAAGAAATTTTGATATCTGAAACACTATTTGATTGCAACATGACAAATTATAATTTAGTTGGAAACAGATTCTCATATTGGATGATCATTTGCAAATGATGGTGACACTAGCCGTACCTATCACCCAATAAGTTTGGGAACTAAAATTATACAAATGTTCATCCTAATGAACTATAGTAGTTCAATCATAAAAGTTGTCATGATAGGATGAATAAAAGGTATAATAAAATATTTAATATACTAAACATCACTAAAATATGACTCTGAAAGAACACGAATCATGTGATTGTGATCCACTTCAAAGTGTGAGTTTAAGGGTATTGGTGTTTGACTAACACACTTGAACCAAGTACCATGTGATTGGTGCCATTGTTGATAATGGGTGACTCTTATGAAATAGGAAAATGTTGAAAGAGAATCCATTAATATAATTAGCAGAAATTAATGGACTGGAATTGTCTAGCTCAGGTATATGCTAGATATACAGGTTATGAATATATTATTTGCTTGTTAAAACAATGTAATTCTCCAGTATTAGATACTGGATTGGTTCGTATGAAGTGTCATACAAGGAAACTCAATATAAGAACTACATTGGTTTGAATAACTAGCAAAAGAATATGGTAATGATGTTCAACGATAAAAAATAAAGTGTTATTATGTTTGTCATCTACATCAAGACCAAGCCATTAAGATTTACTCTGATAATTATTATTTGGTTATAGTATTGTGAGAACAAACTATTGTTCAAATAATTATTATTTTCCATAATTGATGGATGAACCATTATGAATCTTGTTGGCAAATTAATATTCATAAAACTAAATGCTAAAAGCATCGCAAGACGAAATGATTGAAACTTCACTTAAGTGTGACACCACCGTTTAAGTTATATTGGAAACAAAGACATGAAGAAACTCCATCTTGATGGAATTTTGGAGTCAAGTTGTTTTCAAACGACTTGACATTTGTAATACTTCTATATAGATAACTAAAACTCTCTTTGCTTGAAAAAGTTGAACGGATGGCTAACTTAGTGGAAATAATACATATTGATGTATGAGGTTCATTATGTAAAACCGCGTGTGGTAGATTATTCTACTTCATATACCTCCACCGTAAATAGATATATGAGTATATTTGTTTAATGAGGAATAAGTATAAGACATTTGAAACATGTTCAAAGGTTTTAGCATGAAGACGAAATCATCTAGATTCGTGGAAACAACACCATCAGAGTTATGGCACGTTTGAGTTTCTAGAGACTCTGATAAAGTCGATGTGAATGTTGGGAATATGCCCTAGAGGCAATCATGTATGATGTTATTTCTAATGTATTCATAAAGTTATTGTCCATGTATGAACTACTGATATGTATCATTGAATATGTGATTCAATTGTGGAACTATATACTCATGTTGTTTATACTAATTGTCCTTGGTCGTTGAGGTTGTGCTAGACACACAACTTAAACTAATGTGAAAGTCAGTAGATGACTCGGTTCCACTTGTCATGGGAATGGAGATGCTATTCTGACTTACACGGATTCGGCTAAAGAGTTTAGCGAGTCGGACTGATCCATATTGAGGTACAACGAACAAGTTGTCATTTGCATGTCTCAATCAATGTAATCCTTAGACCTGAGGTTATTGCACAATTCGAGTTGAGGATCACCGACTTAGGTTCTATCAAACGATGTTCCATCACTGGGTAGTTATAAAGGAAGAATTCAGGTCAACTGAGAATCAAGCTGCGTGATGTGAATAACCAAGATGGGATTTTGCCCCTCCGACTGGAGAGATATTCTCTGGGCCCTCTCGGAAGATATGATTCGGAAAGCATGGCCATGCGCGACTCGGTTAAGCATTAACCGAGGTGATCGACTAAGAGTTAGTCGGATGAATCACTTACCTCGGATCAAGAAAGGGAGTCGAACTATTTAAGGGATGACGATTATTCCCCTATAGTTCGACACGTTATATCGTGAGGCAAAAGGGACTCAGATGAAAGTCGCATTGGAAGGTATGTCGTCATGACTCTTTGGTACTTGGGAGTCAGCACGTGCTGCTAGGAGCCGCTACCGACTGATCGGTCACGAGTAAGACTCAGATCGTGTCCAGGTCACCATGAGCCTGCCGGGCCACTCACTTAAGAGCGGGAGCAAATTTGGGTTGGAACCAAATAGGAAACGGACTGAGTTAGTGAGTTGGACTCGTGGTGACTAATATAGGACTTTTAGTGAATGGGAGACAAGTGAGTGGAGCCCACTTTCTCTCCCTATATAAGTTGGGGCACATGTGCTTAGAGCACACGGTTAGGTCACTCCATGTGTTAAAAATCCTAGCCCCAGTCTAGTCCTGTCGCCGCCATACTAGACCTAGTAGTCCAGCACCGACCCTCCTCCTCGTACGTGTGGATACTGGCGGAGGTGCTGTACGTTCAACACTTCGATGATCGTGGATCATAATGGATTGTGAGGACTGCACTACATCAAGCGACATGCTTCATCAATTCCGCAACTGCACGTCTAGTGGTAATCCTCGTGGCCTACTACCTCAGCTAGATCTTGGGATCACCGCGTAGTGAAAAGTTTTGTTTATCTCTACGTGGCCCAACAGTGAATAAAGAAATTATCGTAACAACAAAATCAAGAGTTTATGATTGGATCATAAAAGAAGAGATTTGAGTTACAAATCTAGCAAACATGTGGATTTGTTTCATAAACTTGAGTTTCCCAAAACACCTAGGAGTATGGAATGTGTTGAGAATATAATCAAACCTAGTTTGACTTGTTGAGATCAAATATAAGCTGCCATTATGATTTAAAAGATTATGCTATAGTGACATACCGCTTTTACACTAAAAAGAGCAACATCATGATCCTTTGAAATGGCAAGGGGTAAAACCCAGTTTATCTTTTCTTAAATTTTGGTACGCTAGGCATATGTAAAGTGTTTACAAAACCAAAGTTGGATATGCACGTCTTTGTATGTTATCCCAAAAGTAATGGTTGGCAATTACTCCACCATAACTGACATGGGTATGTCCAATAGGCACCCAACTACAGCGTACCTGGTGCAGCTCGACGGAAGGCCTATGACGGTTCGAGTGGTATGAAGCACATATGGACACCGACTTCCAACGTACAAGACAAGGAAAGCTCAAGGCTAGAGTTTGAATCTAACTTGTAACCAACTCGTATTTGTACCTGAGACCTATCCTCCCCATATATAAAGGCTAGGAGGGTCCAACGAGAAGGCAACCTCTCACCCAATAGACAGATCGCGACTCCCACAATAGACAATAGATCTAGACGCTGCAATAGACAATAGATCTAGATGCTGCAATAGACAATAGACAGATCTACGATCTCCCATAGGCCAGATCCAATCTGCGCATCCACCACCATCGGCGACATTGTAATCCTTTGGATCATCATCAATCAAGAGCAGACAAGCAGGAGTAGGGTCCTCTATGAGGCCTGAACCTGGGTAAATCTTGCGTTCCTGTGTGCTTGTTTGCTAGCCAATCGAGACTTCCAGCGCTCCCTCCTTCTCCAAAACCCAAGTCCATAACAATGGGCATTGATGAGTTAAACTCTCGTCAATTGGCGCCGTCCGTGGGGACTGGGCGCGCTGATGTTGCGATCTCGACGGCCTCATCTCCGGTGATCTAAGATTCATCGTCTATTGGAGGCTAGATCTGATTCGGCTCTCTCATCATCAAACGGTGTCGGATCACATCCGATAGATTTATCTGCTTGGGCGCGCTTAGCTTTTTCGACAGTAAGTCCATCGCACGCGTCTCCTTTTCAAGGCGAGTGCATGGCCGATTCATCATCAAGGTGTCCTGCAACCAAGACAGGCAAAAAAAACCAGGCTCGTACGTGAACCGCCTAGCAAATCGAGTGCTGAAGCGAGACTTGATCTAGTCGTTTTACGCCAGGCAATCGATCAATGTAGTATCACCTATACCAAGTAAGAACAAAGCGATCTAGGGCATTGCCTTGGGACGTGCTCCCTCTTCTAATAAAATTGGAAGAGAAAAGAAAAGGAAAAAAACCACTACATCAGGTCATCAATCGGTGAAGCTCAAAGGACAAGGAATCAATTTCAATCGATGAAGCTCAAAGGACAAGGAATTAATTTGGATTAGGCCTAGCGACAAGCCATGTGATCCTGTATCACAGCCAAAAATCTCTATCCAGCAAACATTACAGCCTCAATGGCTCATGTGGCAATTCACCTCGGAACCACTATCCGAGTGGGATCAAGTCACAAGATCAGCACCAGGGCTTGCATCAAGACTCCTTCCCGCAAGCGCCTGTAAAATGGAGTTGAAGAATAGTAAAGAAACAAGACACCGAACCAGGGCGCGGCTGTCGACTCAGGGGATCGAGTCCCGATACAGCACTGGAAACATATACCATCGTTAATTCGCACAGACAATCGATTCGGATCAAGCTAGCTCACATTCAAAGCTAAAGAGGAGTTCACGATTCAAGTCGTCATCCATGCTAGATCGCATGAGCCATAATTAATAGGCAACATACAATATGAATCGGACAGTCTACGGTCTACTTCGAACTCAGTTGTCCATGACCTCACGATCTCTTTGCCACCAATTATACGCTCAAGGATGCTCCGACCCGCTGTTGCATCAAACTCGTTGCAACCATCGGCTCAGCCAACTCGTTGCTGCTTCAACTCCTGTCTGCCGGTGATCTGCCACTCCGTCCCGCCTCGACTACATCAATCACATCTACTCTACACTCGGGGGCTCCATAGACCCACTGCAGCCTTTGGCTTCGGTGAACCGAGGGCTCTTTCGACTCCGCCGCATGACCCGCTGAGTCTTTGACAACGACAACTCGCGAGCGGCCTATTGTGGTCTTCGGATGCGGCGAACCCGCTTTAGTCTTCAGCTGCCGCGACCCACTTCGGTATTCAGCTGACGCGACCTGCCATGGTCTTCGACTCCGTCGCATGACCTGTTACTACCATTGGCACCGCATGGCCCGCTTCGGTGTTCGGCTCCAGTGACTCGGGGCTCCTCCTCTATAGTGATCCTCCGTGTCCTTCGACTACGACGACACTCTTCGGTCTTCAAATGAGGCAACCTTATGCGGTCTTCGACTGCTATGGCCCGTCACGGTCTTCGGATGCGGTAACTCATCATCACCACGCGACTCCGGTCCGCCACGTCGACTACGTCCACCGCGTAACCCACTGCCACATTGACTCCGTTTACCACACGACTCGCTGCCACGTCGACTCCGTCTGTTGTGCCACTCCATCGTTTCGGGATTCGACCTCGACCACGACCCGCTAGTCGCATCAGCTCCCGCGATCCACCGATCGCATCGGCTCACACGACCCTCGTCGACAACCAACAAAGCTAAGTTCTCTACTTAAAGTTGATTTCTTTCTTAATTTAATCGCACTCGAAACACTCGGGGGCTACGCCCTCTTCGAGTAACCTAATGTGCCATCGATTACATGCACTCGAGCACCTCATACGCGATAGCCCGAGTAGCTGATTCTGCCTGATCGTCGAATCCTTGAACTCCGAGTACCTCGGCAAGGTACTGAGACTAAGGGTAATTAGGCTAATGAAAAGGCCTAGCATACAGTGCAAAAGTGTCGACTCGATTGGCACCAGAATCTTACTTTACAATCCAACATGCAACTATTCTTTACAAGATACAAGTACTTTACAATTCTTCATGTTTTATGCAGCTTACAAGGATGTGGACTTCGTCGAGCTATTCTATCGGGTCCTCCAACAGGAGTCGACAAAACAACTGGCTATGACATACACTCAAGACCCGAGTCGAGTACCTCCTCGGATGGTTGCATTGCTTGATGCTACACACATGCGACGTTGGTCGTGCACCCGACAGAAATGACTGTGTCGACTCCATCTGCATCGTCGACTCACTCGGCTAATCACCGCATGACTTTGACTACATCGTCGACTCTTGGCTCCTTATGCGTGAGACGCTAACTCGATGCACTTCTGGGTCAGTGGTTTCTCCTCGCATGATTTTCAATTGCATCTACAAGATACAAGTCTCGAGTCTCTGCCCGAGTCTACGACTCCGCCAGACACTCGGGGGCTACTCCAAACTGGAGCGCTGGACGCGCATATACAAGATCTTCGAGTGGCATGCTCCGAATCCTCACTTGAATCCACGATTCGACTAAGGACTCGGGGGCTACTCCCATAGGGCACGCTGGTCACGCATTCGAAAAATTGCCGACATTGATGGCATCCGCAATATCATTCGAAGTACTTCCGAATCGTTCTGTCTATGCAACTGACGACTATAAGTCTCTGCTCGAGTCTACGACTCGAACAGACACTTGGGGGCTACTCCCATAGGGAGCGCTGGTCGCGCACCCTATAGTCCATTGTGTTGACCGCGTCCACAATGTCGACTCGCTTACAGCAATCAAATCCATTGGAGACTCCGCCCCACTTACATTTCAATGTCAAGTTCAGAGACAATGTCTCCTTGGCCACCCCAAACACCTCCGTGGTGATAAACAATCGGTTGCTGTGTCTACGACGCAAAGATAAGACCTACAGATCTAATCTAATGGGCTGGCAACCGCATCTGCTGTGCTCTACCAGATAAATACTGTGTCTACGACACGGAGAAAATCCCGACGGACGCGTTGGGTACATGCTTATAAACTGGAGTTTGACTTAGTAAGACCTCTACGGCATGAGTCGAACTATGCCAACAATTTATGAATTCGAGTCCGGGGACTCGAGTTTGAGTAGGTGACGTTGTATTTTTCCTAGAGCAATTAACTGGTCCCGATCCATCGAGCGCACCAGACACGTTTACCATCATCCCTATGAACTACTTCAAATTCGGCTGACCCGATGAACTTCTGGGTGAGTGCTTTGCACTCGACACAATTGTCGACTCCGACATCCTAATGCAAAGATCAAGACTTCTAAGTCTCCACCCAAATATACGATTCGCATGGATACTCGGGGGCTACTGACATGGGTATGCCCAATAGGCACCCAACTATAGCGTACCTGGTGCAGCTCGACGAAAGGCCTATGACGGTTCGAGTGGTATGAAGCCCATATGGACACCGACTTCCAACGTAAAAGACAAGGAAAGCTCAAGACCAGAGTTTGAATCTAACTTATAACCAACTCGTATTTGTACCTGAGACCTAGCCTCCCCATATATAAAGGCTAGGAGGGTCCAACGAGAAGGCAACCTCTCACCCAATAGACAGATCGCGACTCCCACAATAGACAATAGATCTAGACGCTGCAATAGACAATAGATCTAGACGCTGCAATAGATAATAGACAGATCTATGATCTCCCATATGCCAGATCCAATCTGCACATCCACCGCCATCAGCGACATTGTAATCCTTCGGATCATCATCAATCAAGAGCAGACAAGCAGGAGTAGGGTCCTCTACGAGGCCTGAACCTGGGTAAATCTTGCGTCCCTGTGTTCTTGTTTGCTAGCCGATCGAGACTTCCAGTGCTCCCTCCTTCTCCAAAACCCAAGTCCATAACAATGGGCATTGATGAGTTAAACCCTCGTCAATAACACTAAAGAAAAAAGTATTTGTCGCTAAAATGTGAGTTCTTTGAGAAGGAACTCTTTGTGAAAAGTTGAGTGGGAGGACAATAGAAACTTTGATGTGGTTATTTGAACCTAAGTGACATGATCAGAGTAGCGCAATGCCAGAAAGGGTTCTAGAGACTGCCACAATGCTCATGGCTACCGTTTCTGCAAATGGTGTAGTTCCGAAAATCTAAGTTCCTATTGAACCATGTGGATCGGTTGAGAATCAACTGGCAATATTTGAGGCAAAATGTCATTGCTGGACAATGATATACCGAGTAGATGCAAAATAAGTGATGATGAGCCCTGACTCCATTAAATGGCTAGAGGCCATAAGATTCGTGATAGAATCCATATACGAAAATCAAGTTATGAACTTGCTAGTGTTGGGAATATGCCCTAGAGGCAATCATGGTTGATGATATTTCCCAAAGTATTCATAAAGTAAAGTTGTCCTTATATGAACATCAGATATATATCACTGAATGTGTGATTCAGTTGTGGAACTATGTATTCATGATTGTTCATATTAAATTGTCCTTGGTCATTGAGGTTGTGCTGGACACACAACTTAGACCAATGTGCAAGTCGGCGGATGACACGGTTCCACTTGTCATGGGCATGGTGATGCTATTCCGACTTACACTGATTCGGTAAAGAGTTTAGCGAGTCGGACTGACCCACGGTTGAGATGCAACGAGCATGTTGTCATTTGCAGTCTCAAGCAATGGAATCCTTCGACCTGAGGTGATTGCATGATCCGAGTTGTGGATCGCCAACTTAGGTTCTATCAAACGATGTTCCGTAAATGGGCAGTTATAAAGGTAGTGTTCGGGTTGGTTGTGAAGCAAGCTGCGTGACGTGGATTACCAAGATGGGATTTGCCCCTCCATAATGGAGAGATATTCTCTGGGCCCTCTCGTGTGATATGATTCGGAAGCATGGCCATGCGCTACTCAGTTAAGTGTTAACTGAGGAGTCAGACTAAGAGTTAGTCTAGTGAATCACATATCATGGTATGAGAAGAGAGTTAAGCTATTTAAGGGATGGCAACTACTCTCCTATAGCTTAACAGATGTATCGTGAGGCAAAGGGACATGGACGAAAGTCACATTGAAGGTTCGTCTTCTAACTTTACGGCACTTGGGAGTTGGCACGTCTTGCTAAAGGCCGCTACCATCTATCGACTTGAGACCAAGTGTTCATGGGAGTGAGTTGGACTCAAAGCCATGACGGGATACTTGGAGGAGTAGCTCATGTCGTGTCCAGGTGTACGTGAACCTACAAGGTCACACACTTAAAGGTAAGGAGCCCATGTGGATTAGATCCATGTGGAGATTAGAGTACAGCCTAGATGGGCCTCGAGCGTTGAGCCCAACTAGGAGTGTATATATGTGGAGTGACAAGGGATAGTCCCTAACCTAGCCGTCACTTTCTCCACTTCCATTTCGGGCTAGACATGATCTAGCAATCCTCTGTCCGAAGATCCTTCCTATATGTGTGGATACCGGTAGAGGCATTGCACATGCGGCGCTGGAGACAGGGAAGCTCGTGGGGATATAGCGAAGGAGTTCGTGGGATCCGGTGTAGCTGTCCAGGGATCGTTCGGCACTGCTTCGACGCGCTACATCAAATTCCGCATCTGCGCTCTAGTGGTAATCTCGTGGCCTATAACCTGAGCTGGATGTTAGGGAAAAAGTTCTGTTTATCTCAGCGTGGCCCAACAGCTAGACCCTTAGGACGGCGTGAAGATTTTTAAAGCATTAATGGATCTATAAAGAAACAAACGCAGATGTAATGTTCGACATCTCAAAAAGTAGTTTACAACAAAGTCCAAAGGTTGACTGTGACAAGCTTGGATCTTCCACAACAACATTTAGTTTATACGGATTATTGTAGCAACCACTACATATTGATATATGGTTGTTGAATAAACAAAACAACATTCTAAAAGAATGGTTACCTACGATGTGTACATGACACTGTCCAAAAGGTTTTGTTAATTCAAAGGGTGCTAAAATATATGCAAATTTCAATGCTTGAAATAAGCAAAGTGGAGTTGGAATCTTCAGCGTGATGAATCTATTAAAGAGTTTAAGTTCATAAGAAGGATGAAGATGCTTGTGTTTATAATAAACTAAGTGGAAGTGTTAAGACATATTTCCAATGCTTTATGTGAAATACATTATGCTTATTGGAAATGATCTATCTTTTATGAGACACGAATTAAGAATTTCATGTAATTGGATTTTGATGAAAGACTTATGCAAAACCAGTATGTTAGACTTCTAAGTCTATATAGATAGATTGAAATGCTAATAAGGTACACATATGAAATATTGAATTAGTTAAATATGGTGGCATATTCGAGTGTGAGTTGTGTGAGTCTGCTATTCAATATTAGACAAGAAAAGTTCTTGCCACATGGTAGCGAGATCAATTGTATTGACAATTGATAAGGGAAACCTTGTGAATGATTAATTAATCATGAATGCCATGATATGTACATATCTAGATGAGTCATATGCTCTAAGTGTTAGGAGCATACACCAGAATGATTCATAAGATGATCATTGGAAAATAGTGATGATATTCTTGTGTTACTTTGGAAGAAACAAGAATATGCTATGTATGTAGAAATGACAAAATAGTTCAATGTAATGTGTTAAATTCATGTAAGTTTTTGTCATTTATACAAATGAAGTTTATCTTAATTAGGCTGCGTGTTAAGAAATAAGGTTGCACAGTGTAATGGAAGTAAGTTCCACGATGGATTTGGACTAGTTTGCAAAGTTATAACATTGTGACGGATACTACAATGATGGCTAAGTATATGACTGCTTTAGAAGCAACATATAGAGGGGTTTTGTGTAAAATAGTTTTGTCATCTAAACTAGGTGGAGTTCTAGGGTGGGATATACTATAAAGATCTATTGTACGACAATAGTGTAAATTAACTTAGTTTTGGCTTAAGGAATTGAAGTCTCACCAGAAGACTTAATTTATACAATCACATCTCATTTGAGAATGAGTCATGCTTAGTAATGAATAAACATGCAAATACACACAGAGCTGAAATTTCAGTTCTGGAGATTGGCTTTACCACAAGAAACGCATGTGGATAACACAGGAATGCCATAGGTGTTAAAATGCGTAACTAGATTATCGACTCTAGTGCAAGTGGGAGACTAAAGGAGATATGCCCTAGAAGCCAATACTAAAGATGTTTTTATCAACATATCTCATTAGTTAATAATAGATTTGTATCATGCTACAACTATATTAAGTGAAAACATCAATATAGGTGACATAGGTACGATTACTCAGATGCTTATGATTTGCTGCCCTATACTGGGTAAAAGGCTTACGACCCATGAAGATTTCAGATGATAGGCCAAGGAATCAGCCGACAAAGACTTTGATTGTATTAGGAAAAGGACTATGAACCGACATTGTGTTGGTATTGTAATTGCGCGTATGTAAAGCCTATCCGCATACAGCTTTGAGACCTGACCTATTATATATAGTACGGGAGAAGCCCAAGCGAGGGTACTAGAAAATCTCCCAGGCAACTTGTAATAGTGCAATTTCCCAATATTCAGGCGACTTTGACTCCATTGTTTTCCTAACATCCGACAAAATCCCCAGCGTTCTCTTTTCCACGAAACCCTAAGTCCTTCACCATGGACATTGCCGAGGTTACCCCTCGTCAATTGGCATCATCTGTGGGAAACCTGAATGCTGGAACCACGGATTCGGCAGACCGCTCTCCACCAAGCATCAACCTGACAAAAGCAGTTCCACACCTGCCCACCCCTGTATTGGTACCCGCCGATTTCAATGGCGGATCCGATCTAATCATCGGAAGCTTCCATTTCCAAGTAGAAGACCCGCAAGAGTCACACCCTTCAGCCCTGATCACATTAGAACTGTCGGTGGAAAAACCTACGCCTACGGCAGTACCAGCATCATCCATCGGATCCTCCACGGACGTCACAACATAGATCGAAGTAGGCGAAGAAGCGAGGAAATCAAGACGGATCCGGGGGAACTTGATGGCCTTCATGGTAATATCTCCCTCGGATCAGATCCTCAGCCAACTCCACCACGCGAAGCAAACCCGGCAAATTCAGAACCCGAAGAAAGCAGCGAAAATGTCGACTTTCAAAAAAGGATGGCGAAGATCTATCCAGAACTACAATCTTAGAATATTATCAGTACACCTTTGAAGCAGAAGATAACGTCATCATCCCACGCATAACACACCACCAAGTGTGTATGGTCAATGGGAATATCTCAACACCACGTGACTCTAACGGTAATCCTATCCTTGCCCCCAATGATATTTTATCAGATGACAATGCAGGAAATCATGAAAATGAAGGGGACCACGGAAATGGAGGAGAGACGGTAGATAACCACATAGTCCAAGGAAGAGGCGGAGAACCGCATGGAGGGGAGAGGCAAACTCTTCGGCTACCAGCATCGGCATGGCAAAAATCAAGGGAAGCAATTTCGGGAGCGGTTCCGATGACAGCGCATGCTTCACACAAGGATCTATTAGCATACTGGTACCTGCTTCATCACAAGAAGCGAGACCTACTCAGGATGCAAAGGCAACTCGACGAAAGAAAGAGATTAGCCGACGAATCCAGCTTACGACGGACACAGTTAAGCTCTACCCGAGGATCAGGGAGCATAACAGGAGGAGCACCGACAAGAAGGGGAACATCTCGACTATAACATATCCCTGAAGCAAAAAGAAGTGGACTCATCCGAGATCTCGATCTATCATTCATGTCAATTGACCAAGCAGGAAACATCAAGGCAAAAACGGCCCAGGCAGCCATTGTGGCCGCGCAAATATATCTAATCACAACTCAGCCCGCACCCGATGATCCCCGTGTGTCCCTTCACCGCTCTGCCCTGATGAACCTTGGCATGGTGGGAGCCTCTCTCGTGGAAGCAGAGCAAGGAACCACGCGACAGCCCGATAGATCCCACACCGTCGTAGCAACCCTTGGCAAGTGGGACACACCCAACGATCTCGATTGCCACACCAAGCACACCTCGTAGGACCCGAGCTGCGAAGCATCACAATAAAAGACAACATGCAACACAGGAACGATGGATCAAGAGATGAAAACCGTAGTCTACGATACCATGATGGATACAACAAGGACGATTACGAGCTATGCGGGGCCAGCTGTTTCACTCAGCGAATTCGCAAAACCTCAGTACCCAAGGACTTCAAACTTCCGCACAACCGCCACAAGTACGATGGACTCCAGGAACCCGAAGCATGGTTAGAAGATTATTTGGCCACTGTCAAGTTACAAGGTGGCTCCACAACTACCGCAATGCAGAGCTTACAACTACACCTCACCGGTGCCGCAAGATCATGGCTCAGACAGTTACCAGAAGATTCCATCGGCAGTTGGAACGACCTGGAAGATAAGTTCATTCGGCACTTCCAATCCATGTTTAAATGACCTGCATCCTTGGTGCAGTTGCGGGCATGCAAACAAAAATCTGGAGAATCAATAAGAGCATTCATCCAACAATGGAACATCATAAAAAACTTAGTTGAGTGCATATCCGACGAAAGGGCCATTGATGCCTTCAAATATGGCCTTCGTCGTCGAGAATTCATAGAAGAACTGGGACGGGTTAAACCCAAAACAATCTCACAGTTACTGGAAATAGCAAATCGCTAGGCTGATGGAGAAGATGCGCTGCATAATAAGCCTACACGATCACCCGAAGAAGACATGGATAAACGCGACTATGATAGAAGAAGAAGGAACAATGATGGAAACATGGTACCAAGTTACGTCACAGCCGGTTTCTCGGGTGAAGGTAACAACATAAGCAACAACTACAATAGCGGATACTGCCATAACATGGATGACGTCGGAGGAAGCCAGTCAACACAGAGGTACCGACCAAGAGCTTGAGACCCACCCATGTCTGCAATGCAAATGCTGGAAGGACCCTATAATATGCATTTTTACATCAACTCATCAGGCAGACGACAATCTAACCATCTCATGAAAGACTGCCAAACATTCTTGAAGATGCAAGAGCTATGTAATGCAAAAGCAACCGAAGCGGCAAACTGAGGATACACATGTGCGCCGGGTACATTAGCCATTGGCGCACCACCACCAGCACCACCACAAAACACAACTGATCAAAACAATGAATACCCTAGTTCAAAAGGGGCGATGTCCATGATTCAGAATGGGCGTCCATCCAACAGAACCTAGAAGCTCATCACAAGACAAATCAATATCGCGGAAACAGCAACATCAACCACACCCAAATATCTCCACTGGTCAGAGCAAAAATCACATTCAGCAGAGCCGATCACCCGCTTCGGGTCCCACAACCGGGTCACTTAGCCTTGATAGTCGAAGCACAAATTGGCGGGTTTGATATGAGCAAGGTTTTCATGGATGTAGGAAGAAGCATAAAGCTGATCCATGCAAAAACGCTAAGAACAATGGGCTATCCCCTGGACAATCTCATGCCAACAGAAACATCTTTCCATGGAATAGTACGAGGTAAAGCTGACATTCCTTTAGCAAAAATTTTCTTGACGTTGTTTTTGGTTCCAAAGTAAATTTTAGGCGAGAAAAACTCGAATTCGAAGTCATGGATTGGCCATCACAATATCACGCGATCCTAGGATGACCAACTTTCGCACGGTTCATGACAGTTCCGCATTATGCGTACCTAGTCATGAAGATGCCAGCACCAAAAGTAATCATCACGGTAAAAGGAAGCTTCACACGTGCCGACAATTGCGATTGGGAGTTCAACAAAATTTCTTAATCTTTTGGGATGGCAACGGAGTTCAACAACTCAAAACTTTAGCAATCGCAGAACCACTGGAAGTAGCGCGTGTCAATCCCGATCAGGCTTTTGACATGGCAAAGGACACAAAAGAAGTACAGATCCACCCCGTTGACCCGATGAAAACAACATTTGTGGCTTCCAATCTTGGTTCCGCATAGGAAAGCATACTCATCGGGTTGCTCTATGAGCACCAGGAGATCTTCGCATGGCTACCTTCTAACATGCCGCGAATTCCCAGGGAACTCATTGAGCATGCATTAAATTTGGATCCAAAGGTGAAGCCAGTAAAACAACCGCTTCGTCGCTTCACAGAACCAAAGCATAAAGCAATTGGAAACGAGCTCCATCGCCTTACTGACGCCAACTTTATAAGAGAACTAACAAAAGCAAAGTGGGTCACAAACCTAGTATGTGTTCCAAAGAAAAATACTACAGAACTTCGGATGTGCATCGACTTTACTACACTAAACAAACATTGTCCAAAAGATCACTTCACATTGCCACGAATCGACCAAATAATTGATGCAACCGCGGGATGCAAACGTCTTTCTTTTTTGGATGCTTACTCAGGATACCACCAGATTAGGATGAAGGAAGAAGATTAGGAGAAAACAACATTTATCACGCCTTATGGTGTATTCTGCTACACAACAATGCCCTTTGGCCTCAAGAACGCCGGAGCAACATATCAGTGGTTGATGCAGAAATGTTTGGGAGGCCAAATAGGCACAGACGTAAAAGTATATATCGATGACGTTATAGTTACAACAAGACAAGGATCCGCACTCATCAAGGACCTCGAAGAAACATTCAAAAATCTCGACAAGTTTAGCATCAAACTCAACCCGAAGAAATGTTCCTTTGGAGTCCCGTCAGGGTAACTCCTCAGATATTTGGTATCAGCAAGAGGAATCGAGGCTAATCCCGAGAAAATACAAGCAATTCTAACAATGAAGAAGCCAACAAATCTACGTGGTATACAACAGCTAGCGGGGCGAGTAGCGGCACTCAGTCGTTTCATTGCAAGGTTAGGAGAAAAGCGTTGCCTTTTTACGCCCTCATGAGGAAATCAGAGAAATTCGAATGGAAAAAAGAAGCTCAACACGCCTGTGAAGATCTTAAAAGGATACTTTCGACGTCTCCCGTCATCGTGTCTCCAAAGGAGAAGGATCCTTTACTGCTTTATATCGCTGCCACAAATCAGGTGGTCAGCACGGTCTTGGTCGTGGAGCAACCCGAAGAAGCAAAAACCCATGGTGTACAGAGGTTAGTCTACTTCCTAAGCAAGGTCTTATCGCCATCCAAACAAAGGTACCCACATTACCAAAAACTAGCATATGGGGTATTTATGACAGCATGAAAACTACGCCATTATTTTTCGGAACATCCGATCATAGTGGTTAATGAAGCACCTTTGTCAAACATCCTCAACAATCCAGTAGCAACTGGGCGTGTCTCTCTATGGGGAATCGAATTATCCCCTCGAGACATCACATATGAGAAGCGCAAGGCAATCAAGTCACAAGTTTTGCCTGATTTCATCACAGAATGGACAGAGTTACAATGTGCGGGTCCACCTGACCTTTCTAGTGCCTGGACAATGTACTTCGACGGATAAAAAAGAACAGAAGGGGAGCAAGAGTCGTACTAGTATCACCACAAGGCGACAAAATGTGCTATATACTTCGGATGAGCTTTGAAACGCATCCAATAATGAAGCTGAATACGAGGCCTTGTTGCACGACATGCGAATGGCCAAAGCCTATGGTGCAACTCGCCTCAAAATCTTTGGAGATTCCAATCTTGTGGCATAACAAGCAATGAACAAGTGCGACGCCGTCAGCGATAACATGATTTCTTACCACGATCTATATGGCATTATGGAAGCTCAATTTGATGAATGCGAAGTATCGCATATAGGAAGAGCTAGCAATGAAGAAGCTGACAATCTAGCAAACATCGGATCCTTGAGCTTACGAGTGCCACCTGGTTTTTTTGGGAAGAAATAACGGAACAATCGATCAAATAAAAAAGAGTCTCCGAGGTCGTAGCACCAAAAACGGGAAAAAAGAATCAGCCGCGAAAAGACTCGAGGGCTCCATCAGTGACCAAGAGTATAGAAGAGGCCATCGAAGAATAAGAACAGGAAATTGGAGAGGTCATGCTAATTGAGCCTACCTGGATGCAACCATATGTAGCATACATGACTAAGGGTGAGATACCCAAAGATGTGATAGAAGCCCGACAATCACCCGAAGATCGAAGGCCTTCAAAATAATCAAGGGGGAGCTGTATAAGAGAAGTATTTCGGGTGTGTTGCAACGCTGCATGACACCCGAAGAAGGAAAAACCATAATCAAAGATATACGTGAAGGAGTTTGTGGTCATCATGCTAGTAGCCGAGCAATTGCTGCCAAAGCATTTAGAGCAGGATTTTACTGGCTCACTGCAGTTCAAGATGCAAAAGATATCATCAGAACATGTGAAGCATGTCAACTATTCACAACAAAGAACGAAGCACCCACTGCTGAGTTAAATCCTATACCTCTGGCTTGGCCCTTCACTCAGTGGCGACTCGATATGGTGGGAAAACTTCACAAATCATCGCCAGGAGGACACGTATTTCTTCTAGTAGCAGTCGACAAATTTACTAAATGGATCGAAGCAATGCCTGTCACCACCCAAGATGGAACTTTGGCTGTGAATTTCATTAAATCCATAGTATTTCGGTTTGGCGTACCGAACAACATCATCATAGACAATGGGACCAACTTCACTTCCAATGAGTTCAAGGAGTACTGCTAGGAGATGGGCATCAAAGTAAGCTACGCCTCGGTAGCTCACCCGCAAACAAATGGACAAGTAGAAAAAGCCAATGGACTAGTTACTACAGGACTCAAGAAAATACTACTAGAACCACATGACAGAGCAAAAGGAGCATGGGTTGATGAATTACCATCTGTTTTATGGAGTTTACGTACAACCCCAAATAATTCGACACAGGAGACACCTTTCTTTCTGGTCCACAGCACAGAAGCCGTGCTTCCTGTTGAGGTGTCACATAAATCCCCAAGAGTAGCTGCATACGATGAAGAGGAATCAAGAGAAGCACTCGAAGATGATGTGGATGCACTTGATGAAGCTCGAGATGAAGCTTTACAAAGAGCAACTATGTACCAGCAAAACTTGCGCAATTACCACAGCCGACGATTGCGTCCTAGGTCCTTTATAGTAGGGACCTAGTTCTCCGCCTCAAGCAAGATAGACACCGAAAGTTAGAATCGCCATGGGAAGGACCATACATCGTCACAGAAGTTATTCCTGGAGGAGCATATCGATTAAAAGACAAGAAGACATGAGTCAAATATTCCAACCCATGGAACATAGCACAGCTACGACGTTTTTACGCATAAGATTACTTACAATATGATAAGATTTCTGATTCGGCTTCTTATGCCAGAATATCCAAGCCAACGGCTAGGCCCATCGGCCAAAAAAAATGTATCATTGGTTTTTCGCCTTGTGTATAGAAGATAAGTGTTTCATACCTTAAGTTCCTTATTATTTATATCCGTTCAAAGAATCTATGTTTTCCATCACGCTAACAACAACTATGAGCCTATGTCTAGATACAGGCATCCGAACATAGCCTCGGGGGCTACTCCCATCGGGAGCGCTGGTGCGCACCCGATAGAAATCTAATTATGTATGGTTAAAACAAAAATATTCATGATTGAAAATACCTATGAGTTTTAAATTAATGTATCCTCAAAAAGGTATCTTCAAAAAGATTACTCCCATCGGGAGCCGGCAGAAAGCATTAAACTACTGATAAAAGTCAGAAATATTGGCATCCCAGAAGGCCAACCGCCAAAAAACCAAAAATCTCGGATCGCACTCAAACACGACAAAAATCTGAATGCCATGTTCAGAAATATGAAGGTAAGACCCCAGGATCCATCTTGTGTGGCCTAGTAATTGCACAAGAATGTGCTCTACCAGTAAAATATCCGTATCAACGATATGATGAAAAATCCGGACGAACGCGTTGGGTGATGGCTCAATGCACGGCGCCCAGAAAAATGCTTGATGGCGGTGTTGATGTAGAGCTCGTTGGGAACCCCAAGAGGAAGGTATGATGAGCACAGCAGCAAGTTTCCCTCAGTTATGAAACCAAGGTTTAATCGAACCCGTAGGAGCAAGGAAACACCCCAAAGGTGTTACTAGCTGAGCTTTGGCAGGGTGGCACTATCGGTGCTAGTAGCAACATGGAGACCTGCACAACACAACCACAGAACTTTGTCCCCAACTTGCGATGAGGTTGTCAATCTCACCGTGTTTTGCGGAAAACAAAGGATTAAACGTATCGAATGGAAAGAAGTAAAAGTTTGCAGAAAGTAAACACAAAGAAGTAAACAGTTTGTAGATTGAATGTAAAAGACAAGGACCGGGATCCATAGTTCACTAGAGGTGGCTCTCCTTAGATAGATAACATGCTGGGTGAACAAATTACAGCGGGGCAATTGACAAACACCGAGAAAGCAATACATGCATATACTAATCATCTTGACTCCTTTGAGACTTGATTGGGCATTACAACATAATACATAGACCGCCATCCAACTGCATCTATGACTAATAATCCACCTTCAGGTTATCATCCGAACCCCCTCCAGTATTAAGTTGCAAGCAACAGATTATTGCTTTACGAACTGCGTGTAAAGTAAACAATATGATTGTGCTATGAACAAAGGATTGTTGTTTTCTCCCTAGTAGCAACAACACATCTAGTACCTTATAGATTTCTGTCACTTCCCCAGATTACCAGAGGCATGAACCCACTATCGAGCATAAATACTAACTCTTGGAGTTGCTAGCATCTACTTGGCCAAGATAGCTACTAACAACGGAAAGCATGCAAGATCACAAATAACAAAGACATGATAGAATCAATAATCAATCTGAAATAGCATCTCAATATCCATCAGATCCCCGCAAACACAACATGCAGAATTACAAATAGATAATCTTGATCATGAACGGAGCTCACAAGATCTAGACATGAAAGCACAAAGGAGGAGAACCAACCATCTAGCTACTATATGGATCCGTAGTCCAAGGATGAACTACTCATGCATCACACCGGAGGCTTGCATGGTGATGAAGAAGGCCTCCAGGGTGAATTCCCCTCTCCGGCAGGGTGCCGGGAAAAGCTTCAGATCCCTCCCGATCTAGGGATGGAGATGATGGCGGCTACAGACTATTTCGTGGATTTTTGATTGGGTACTTAGGGTTTTCGTCCTGAGAGCAATATATAGGCGGAAGGAGAGCCGAGGGGGTGCCAGGAGAGGCCACACCACCCCTAGGCACGGGCCAGGCCTAGCCGCGCGGCCAGGTGGTGTGGTGCCCCCCTGGCCCCTCTCCGTCTCGTATTCTGGCACTTGATGACATCCAGAAAAATAGGCACTTTGGCTTTTGTCCCATCCAATTCTGAGAATATTCATTTTCTGACTTTCGTGGAACCAAAAAACAGCAGAAAACAGGCAGCTGGCACTGTGGCTCTTGTTAATAGGTTAGTCCAAGAAATCATATGAAAAGTACTCCAAAGTTGGAACAAAACACAAGAAAGTGGATAAAACCAAGCATGGAACATCAAAAATTATAGATACATTTGCAATGTATGAACATCCCCAAGCTTAAGTCCTGCTCGTCCTCGAGTAGGTAAGTGATAAAAAGAAAGAATAATTTTTTAGGTGACATGCACCATCAAAGACTTGATCAAAGTATTTGCAAAACATTGAAAGCTGGGATCATAGTACTTCAATCATAACATGAAAGACAAAGTTCTAGCAATAAGCAAAGAAACTATGATGCAACATGAAAAGGCACAAACAAAAGATTCATGAATAACAGTGCTTTGCAAGACGTTTGTTTGTTTCACATAAAGAAAACATAGCATAAAAGTATTCAACTTGTCCCTCAATAGAATAGCAAATATAAATGCATAGGAAACCTTCAAAGTTCATAAGAGTGACTAGATACAATAGTTTAAAACAAGCAATATCAAGTTATGCATCAATCAACTAGTCTTGGGACAATGCACATAGAACTAAGAATGGCCACTATGCTCTCAAAGTAAGTGCATAAAGATAGAAGGTGGAGACTCAATATAATGGTGGAAGAAAGGCCTTCATAGAAGGAAGTAGGGATTCAAGTCTCATAAAGAGCTTCCAAAAATTATGGTACTTATAGCTTTTAGCTCTCATTGCCCCTATCATAAGCATCTTGAAGTGATTAAGGTTAAAGTGAACAAACTATGGTGTACATGCTTGACGAAGTATAAGTCAGAAATCTCATGTCCCTTGTATACGAGGGCCGCTCCTCATGCTACTCAAGTTTAGTCACTGGTAAGTTCTTGTCATCGTAAGTACATGTGTATCATAGAGAATCGCCAACGGGGTACCCCTTGCCCGATGATACGAAAGAATCCCCATATCAAAATGACAAGGCAAGCAGACAATGAGCATCTCAGCATTCTTCTTATTTACCATGGGAATATGGTGCTTTTTTCTCTCTTTCCTCTTTTCATAGTATCTCTTTTTTTTTCTTTTTCTCTTTTTTTTTCTCAATATAGGACTCTTTCTTTTATAAGAAGAATGCTTCATAGACATCTCATTATGGTTACGCTGCAGGTTTCCACCATGTCAGCATGGATTAGACCAGCGGCCTAGGTGTTTCTCTAACACATATACATAACTCCATGGACTTACAAGCTCTCCTTTCATTTCACACCGACGACATCCATATACAAAAGAGCATGATATCAACTAGGTACAAGTACCAAGTGCAATGTTTAAAGCGTTCCCCATGAAAGCATGGTTCTGCTAATTCCCAACAAATAAGTGCAAGCATATACAACATAGATGACACAATGGTTCAAGTTTATTAAGGGCAAGAAAAGTAAAGTGTGCCATCAAGTTCGTGAGAGCTTTAATCACTAGTTTTCTCATAACAAGTTTAATTTGGAAGGTAAACAAAAGCAGGAATATACTTGGAATAGCATAAGCTAGTAGGTAGGTATGATGGACTCTTTGGAATAACTTGGTTTAGGGAGTTGGATGCATGAGTGGAACTCATACTTTTTTGTGGAGGCTAGCAAAAGACTGGGAGCGACAAACTAAGAGAGCAATAATGGCCATAATCATGTAGAGAGACAAAACATCATTGATCAAAGCATAAAGTGATACTACAAGTTGAAAACTAAAGGATCATAAAGGCTATGGTGACTTGAGATAGTCATAACATGGTGTGAGCATGCGCCAAGTTAACCCAAATAAAGCATCAAAGGAGAATACCACTATATTATGCTTTAATATGCTAAAACAACGCATGATTCATCCAAGGCACATTAAGCAATCTCAATTGTTTATAACAAGTCACGCTACAGCAAATAATACTAAGCATTAAACCAAAACAATATCAAGCATGGCATGATAGAGTATAGGCCACAGTCAAAAACAAGCTCTTTTTACCACATAAGAATGAACTTTCCTACTCTTTTCCAATCCAAACCAAACTATTTGCAAACCAATGTAAGAACGAGGGGGTCCAACCAATTTATTCAGAAAACTAAGAAAACCAAGCAAACAAAAAACCAAAACGAAAACGAAAACGAAAAAGAAGACGCTCCAAGAACAACACAACTGTGCATGAAACAATAAAAATGAAGCGTTTGGAAGAAACCTGGGATTTTTATTGATGAAGAAGGGGAATGCCTTGGGCATCCCCAAGCGTTGACGCTTGTACTTCTTGAATATTTCTTGGGGTGACACGCGTGGCATCCCCAAGCTTGAGATTTAGTCCATCCTTCATCTTATTACTCATTCCTTCCATACTCCTAAATTTTTTCCTTCATACAAAACTTCACACAATCTTTATTAGCAACATTAGTGCACTCAAGATAAATAAGTCTTAAGGTTCAGTTCTAACACCAAATAAACTTCCATTAGAACACTAGATACTGTATCACTTCCCTCAAAAAGCTCAATTCCCCAAAAGAACTCAAAAAGGAACCAACAAGAAGCAAATGCAGAAAATGGCAGAAATCTGTCAAAACAGACCAGCAGGTAAAGACGGATTTTTTTGAAGACCTTCTGTTGCTCAAATCAAAAAATGTTGAACTAACGAAAGTTAGATAACAACCTGGGGCAGAAGTAAAAAACTTCACGCCTGAAAAAGACGTTCAGAGATTTTACACGAATTTTGACGGTGATGCACAGAAATCTGTTTCGGGACAGCAACTTTCCTAATCATTACTTCTCTCTCATTAGAGGTTACTCTTGGCACAAAAAGCAAATAAAAAGGATAAGGAGAGGTTATTACAGAGGTAATAACTTCCAAGACTCATCTAAAATTTTTGGGTTATCTCCCAATAAGTACTTTTCTTTAACGCCTTTAAGTTAGGCATAAGAAGCAAGAAAGAATCAAGTGTTCTCAAATGAAGAAGCATTAAGACCAAATTTTGTTTTCATAGGAGAAGCAAAAGAAATCTTTTCTCTCTTTTTAGGGAAGTGTTCTATACCTTTTTTGAGTGGAAGTTGATATTTAATGGTGCCTTCTTTCATATCAATGATGGCACCGACAGTTCTAAGAAAAGGTTTTCCCAAAGTAATAGGACAAGAAGCATTGTATTCAACATCCAAAACATAGAAATCAACGGGGACATAGGCATTGTTAACCATAATAAGAACATCATTAAGACTCCCCATGAGTTTATTTTTAGCATTATCATCAAGTGGGACATTCAAATAACAATCTTCAAGAGGAGGCAAATCAAGCATATCATAAATCCTTCTAGGCATAATAGAACCACTACTATCAAGATCACATAAAGCTTTGAAATCAAAGTCATTCACTTTCATATTAATGATGGGTTCCCAACCATCTTCTTGTTTTATAGGAATAGAAGCTTTATGTTTCATCTTTTCTTCTTTAATCTTTATGAGAGCATCGGTAATGTGTTTTGTAAAGGCCATGTTCATAACACTAGCATTAGGACTTTTAGCAAGCTTTTGTAGGAACTTAATAACTTCAGAGATATTGCAACCATCAAGATCAAAACCATACTTATCATCTAGAGTAGTAGAACTATTACTAGCCTTAACACTAGTGGTGGTGATAGTAGAAACACTAATATTTATAGCAATTTCATCTTCTCTTTCCCACTTAGCATGTAATTCAGCTAATAGTCTAACATTTTCATCAATTCTTACTTGTATAGCATTAGTAGCTACAAAGGGATTCTCATTAGTTTTAGGTTTAGAAGCCATTTTATTAATCAATGAAGATTGAGCTTCAGACAAAGATGATATATTTCTTTCAGCATTAGAGAGTTTCAGTTGTAAACTAGGAATTTCCCTATTTAGACTCTCAAGTTGATGGCTAATGTTCTTCAAAATGATAGATTGTTCCTCCATAGTTTTAGGGAATAGTTTATTTTGCTCATATTGCATTTGCATGAAGTTTTTAGTGGCTCTTTCAACTTCTAAAATTCTTCCTTCACTAGGTAATCCAGGTTTACCATTATAGCCATAAGTATTATTAGGAGGGTAGGGCCTATAATTGTTATACCATAAGCATTATTGCCAAAATTATTATTTCTTATGAAGTTCACATCAACTTGCTCTTCTTGAGCAACCAAAGAAGCCAAATGAACATTATTTGGATCAATATGGGATTTCCCATTAACAAGCATAGACATAATAATATCAATCTTATCACTCAAGGAGGAGGTTTCCTCAACAGAATTTACCTTCCTACCTTGTGGAGCTGTCTCAGTATGCCATCCAGAATAATTAACCATCATATTGTCCAGAAGTTTTGTTGCAGCACCCAAAGTGATGGTCATAAAGGTACCTCCAGCAGCAGAATCCAATAGGTTCCTTGAAGAATAGTTCAATCCTACATAAAAAGTTTGGATGATCATCCAAGCAGTCAGTCCATGAGTGGGGCAATTCTTAACAAAAGATTTCATTCTTTCCCAAGCTTGAGCAACATGCTCATTATCAAGTTGTTTAAGCTTCATTATTTCACTTCTCATAGATATAATCTTAGCAGGAGGATAGTATTTTCCAATAAAAGCATCTTTGCATTTAGTCCAAGAGTCAATACTATTCCTAGTCAAGGAATTCAACCATTCTTTAGCTTTTCCTCTCAAAGAGAAAGGAAACAATTTCAGCTTAATAATATCACCATCTATATCCCTATGCTTTTGCATCTCACAAAGTTCAACAAAGTTATTTAGATGGGAAGCAGCATCTTCATTACCAATACCAGAAAATTGTTCTCTCATAACAAGATTGAGCAAAGTAGGTTTTATCTCAAAGAAAGTATTTTCAGCCACAGGTGGAGCAATAAGTGTGCTCATAAAATCATTGTTGTTGGTGCTAGTGAAGTCACACAACTTAGTGTTTTCAAGAGTAGTCATTTTTTGGGGTTTTCAAATAAGAAAGCAAACTTGTAAAACTAATTTTTTTGTGTTTTTTGAATAACAAAACAAGCAAACAAAGCAAAAAGAAACTAAGCAAAACAAAAATAACAAAGTAAAGATATTGGTTATGAGGGACTCCCCTTGTGAAGATGTCCTTGACTCCCCGGTAACGGCGTCAGAAAAATGTTTGATGGCTCAATGCACGGCGCCCAGAAAAATGCTTGATGGAGGTGTTGATGTAGAGCTCGTTGGGAACCCCAAGAGGAAGGTATGATGAGCACAACAGCAAGTTTCCCTCAGTTATGAAACCAAGGTTTAATCGAACCAGTAGGAGCAAGGAAACACCCCAAAGGTGTTACTAGCTGAGCTTTGGCAGGGCGCACTACCGGTGCTAGTAGCAACGTGGAGACCTGCACAACACAACCATAGAACTTTGTCCCCAACTTGCGATGAGGTTGTCAATCTCACCGTGTTTTGCAGAAAACAAAGGATTAAACGTATCGAATGGAAAGAAGTAGAAGTTTGCAGAAAGTAAACACAAAGAAGTAAACATTTTGTAGATTGAATGTAAAAGACAAGGACCGGGATCCATAGTTCACTCGAGGTGGCTCTCCTTAGATAGATAACATGCTGGGTGAACAAATTACAGTGGGGCAATTGACAAACACCGAGAAATCAATACATGCATATACTAATCATCTTGAATCCTTTGAGACTTGATTGGGCATTACAACATAATACATAGACCGCCATCCAACTGCATCTATGACTAATAATCCACCTTCAGGTTATCATCCGAACCCCCTCCAGTATTAAGTTGCAAGCAACATATTATTTCTTTACGAACTGCGTGTAAAGTAAACAATACGATTGTTCTATGAACAAAGGATTGTTGTTTTCTCCCTAGTAGCAACAGCACATCTAGTACCTTAGAGATTTCTGTCACTTCCCCAGATTACCAGAGGCATGAACCCACTATCGAGCATAAATACTAACTCTTGGAGTTGCTAGCATCTACTTGGCCAAGATAGCTACTAACAACGGAAAGCATGCAAGATCACAAATAAAAAAGACATGATAGAATCAACAATCAATCTAAAATAGCATCTCAATATCCATCGGATCCCCGCAAACACAACATGCAGAATTACAAATAGATGAACTTGATCATGAACGGAGCTCACAAGATCTAGACATGAAAGCACAAAGGAGGAGAACCAGCCATCTAGCTACTACATGGATCCGTACTCCAAGGATGAACTACTCACGCATCACACCGGAGGCTTGCATGGTGATGAAGAAGGCCTCCTGGGTGAATTCCCCTCTCCGGCAGGGTGCCGAGAAGAGCTTTAGATCCCTCCCGATCTAGGGATGGAGATGACGGTGGCTACAGACTCTTTCGTGGATTTTTGATCGGGTACTTAGGGTTTTCGTCCCGAGGGAAATATATAGGCGGAAGGAGAGGCCGAGGGGGTGCCGGGAGCGGCGACACCACCCCCTGGCGCGGGCCAGGCCTAGCCGCACGGCCAGGTGGTGTGGTGGCCCCCTGGCCCCTCTCCGTCTCGTATTATGGCACTTGATGACATCCGGAAAAATAGGCACTTTGGCTTTTGTCCCGTCCAATTCCGAGAATATTCATTTTCTGACTTTCCTGGAACCAAAAACAGCAGAAAACAGGCAACTGGCACTGTGGCTCTTGTTAATAGGTTAGTCCAAGAAATCATATGAAAAGTACTCCAAAGTTGGAACAAAACACAAGAAAGTGGATAAAACCAAGCATGGAACATCAAAAATTATAGATACATTTGCAATGTATCATTGGGTACCCGATAAAATGAAACTGGGATTCAGTATTCGATAAGACCTCAGCATCCCGAACTGAATTAAGCCAGTAGTAAATTCCGAGTTTAGGCCGGGTCTTGAATTTGATGTAGGACAACCTTATTTTTGCCCAGGAGCAATTAAATGATTCCCGATCCGTCAGAAGCATCAGACTCGTTGTACCAAATCCTAATGAAAAATAAAAATAAGGAAATAAGATAAATAAAAAGGAAAAGAAGAAACTGCGGTTCAGGTAGAGTCTCGGGGGCTACTGACATAGGTTCGATTACTCGGATGCTTATGATTTGCTGCCCTATACTGGGTAAAAGGCTTACGGCCCATGAAGATTTCAGATGATAGCCCAGGGAAGTAGCCAACAAAGACTTTGATTGTATTAGGAAAAGGACTATGAACCGACATTGTGTTGGTATTGTAATTGCGCGTATGTAAAGCCTATCCGCATACAACTTTGAGACCCGGCCTATTATATATAGGACAGGAGAAGCCCAAGCGAGGGTACCAGAAAATCTCCCAGGCAACTTGTAATAGTGCGATTTCCCAATATTCAGGCGACTTTGACTCCATTGTTTTCCTAACATCCGACGAAATCCCCAACTTTCTCTTTTCCACGAAACCCTAAGTCCTTCACCATGGACATTGCCGAGGTTACCCCTCGTCAATAGGTGTGGTATACAAACAAACTAGGTCCCTAGTATCACCTAGACCAGTTAGTTGGGCAGCTGATGATTGAGGTTTCCCGATCATGGACTTTACCACGTCAACTGACAACGAGGTCACTTCATTAGATGAATGAAGTGATGGACAACACCCAACCCTAGTATTGCAATATGATCCAGTCACATAGTTCAACATTGCAATATCTAGCAAAGCATAGTGATTCACTCCTTCAACCGTGAGATCATATTAATCACTATCTCCTGAGGTTGCTTTGATCACATCAACCGTCATGACCATAACTGGGTGACTATAAAGGTGTGTATTGGGTATTCCCGAGTAACTTTTGCGGCATCTGTATCAAGATTGGGATCTGCACATCCGAGTGACGGATAGATACCCTAGGCCCACTCGGTGAGATTACATCTATAAGTTTGCAAACATGTGACTAGGTCACGAGGATGTAATATCACGAGAATGAGTAAATTTGTTTGTCAGTAACAAGATAAAACTAGGTATGTCGATACTAGGAGATCATATCTTGGACAAACTTGGTATCACAAACAAAGGGAATGAGACTCAGCATTCAAGGTTCAAGCGATCAAGTTATTCGTGGAATGCATGGGGTCATCATGTGTTTCTAGATACTGCTATTTGCCATTGATTAGAGAAGTCTCGATCATGTCTATGTATTACCGAGCCATAGTGTGTCGCACTTAAGGGTATATGATTCTTAGGTATTGATTCAAGATCGAAGGAGAAAAGAGAGAGAACTCCGAAATAGTTCCAGAGTAATAGCGGAATGGTTCCGGGATATCTGATGATGATCAGAGGGGCTCGAAAGGTGTTTCAAGGTGATAAGTATTAAATAGTATGTATTTAATATTAAATGGGCCCTCCCACCACATGGGTCCCATGTGGGGGTTAGACGGAACCGCCTCCTCCACCTCCTCCCCTTGATTAGTCCCACCTCGGGACTTTGAGGGAGGTAGTGACTCCCTTCCACCTATATAAAGAGGGGAACCCCTCTCCCAAAATCCATCCCATAAATTGGCTATTGCCTTTCACTCTCCCTCTCCCTCATGTGTGGTTCCCAATATTGGAATTGCATATGGGGATAAGCTTTCTCCACCATACGCATGTCGTCGTGCTGCTGGACTTGGTCTAAATAAATCTTCTTCCGCTGCTTTGCTGGACCGAAACCAAGGAGACGTCTCTACACCGTATGTGTGTAAGGCCACGAGGCACTGCCACTTGTGGTGCTTTTTCTTGGATCTTGGAGCTTTTACATCATCAACACAACCATGAGGTTGGCTACGTCAGACAAGGACAACGGGTGACTTGCGAGGAGCTTCGTGACCTTGAGGTCGGGCGATTTCGACTATGTCATCCACATTCCCCGTGGAACATTAACCGTGCTCGGTCTTCAAAGGTATGAACACATAATACCCTCTCGTTACCTTACATTTGCATAGTTAGATATTGGATAGGTGTATTCACCATAGGAAAAAAATGGTTTCTACCACGGAACCCCATCCATATTTGGGCCAGGAATGGGTTGGCACAGACACATGTGGTTGTTTGGGCTGGACCGCTGGAGAAGGTTTTCGCTGTCTAGGCATATGCACAGACCGATTCGGACCGCGAGTGGTCGAATGTGTTAGCCCGATGGATATGTCCTTAGTTATGTTGTTCTCTTGCTCACGCCTCCCTGCCCGCTAATCACACATGACCCCTCGTTGCTTCCCCTTCCTTCATTCAGATATAAGGACATCTCCATCGGGCCGACCCATTCGACCACTTGCGGTCCGAATCGGCCCGCAGACAAAACAACCTCCCAACGAGCCGACTTAGAACACTTGTCTGTTTTTTCGGCCGGACAGACCCATTTCTTGACAAAATTTGGCCAGTTTCGGAGGCTATCCGAACAAGCTAAAGAGCCTGGCATGCCCTCCCTTGTCCGGCCTACCCATGGACTATCCCATTCGACAGCCACCCACCTACCCCTTTTATGTGTCTCCACTACTGGGGCAAGCCTCCTTAGCCAAATGGACTAGACTGATTTTTTGTCCATGTCGAGACCCATCCGATCGCAAAACAGATAGATTTTGTGTCAAAATGGGTCGGCCCAGTAGAGATGGCCTAAGAGAATCCCTAGAGGGGGTGAGCATTTAGGACACAAATTGTGTCCTCTTTTGTCCATTTGGGGTGGTCTGCAGGCTCGGTGTCCTCCCTTGTCTGTGTATGCGCCCAATAGGGGTGCAAAAGAATATTTCAAGGTTTTGCTACAATTTCTTTGCATATATAGTTTTAGCAATATTTTGCTTGATGGAAAGGCATAAAGATAAGGTAGAAAAATTAGATAAACAAGCCCTATCATTCGAGCCATAGTTCTTGGCTGCAATCCTCATGCAATCATCGTTGTCGCTGTGGTAGTGGCGCCAACACATGGTCTCATCATACAATTTGATGATGAGCATGTAGTTTCCATCGTACTTGAAGACGACGAAGTGTCTGGCTTCAATGTTGTGTGCGCGGGTGAACTGCCTCCAACCGTTGTGGAGGTTCATTTGCCCAACTGTCGGGAGGGATGACCCCTGGTAGGGTCAAGCTATGGCACTAAGTAAGGTTGACCGGGGATAATGTTGACCGACATATGGTGGCCGACATAAGCCAGAATATCCCGTCCGACATACATAAGTTATGTCAACTTAACATGTGTGCTTCATTATTGCAGGAACTAGCCAGGCCTAGTTATCTCGGCCTGGCACCAAGGAACCGGCTTAGGGGTCGGCGTATGGTCCAAGGTTAGATGTCAGCCTCAAGGTCAATGCACTTGTCTATCCCAGGAATCCCGGTGTTGTCAGATGAGTGTGCCCTTGTTTCACGGAGGCGTGATCTTGGCTTACAAGGTGAAGTGACATTGAGGATATTCAAGAGGATACCGTTGTTAGGAGCGGTAACAGCCTATTGGGATGGGCACGTCAAGTCCCATCGAGGGAATCTAGCAATGGTCCCATGACAAGAGGAGCATTTGGGCCTAGGGAAGAGACTTTGAGCAGCATCCAGAGAGGATATTCGGTGCCACCTGTGCCCTAAAGTGTAACCTGGTCACCCATTTATAAGGTGCACTAGGGCCTCCTAGATGAGTGCCGCTTCATTTGTTCTCCATTCCCCCTTAACAGGAAGAGAGAGCACGTAGAAGAGTGTTTCTTCCTCCTTGGCACATACAACTCAAGGAGAAACCTTGTAACACTTGATACTGATTGTGACATTGAGAGGTAGATGCAGGAGTAGGGGTTTTATCTCATTAGGAGAGCCATGAACCTAGGTAAATTGTGTGATCGTGTGTGTGTTCTGTGTGTAGTCTCCACTGCACCATCCCTCCCTGGATCCTCCATCGTCCATATGGCCCCATCTTTAGCCATCCTATGGCATCTTCCGTGACACCACCACGAATGTTGGCGCCCACCATCGGGCCAGCAGCAGCGCTGGCTGGAGTCTTCATCCGAACAGGAAGCATCATTGCATCTGGCAAGCGCATTGTCTTTGGCCTTGTCTAGCGATTCGGCTTGCTGGACTTCGTCAGCGATAACCTCAGCAAATTTGGCAACTGACCCCTCCCGTGCAACGGCAAGTTCATCAGCTTCGGCATGCATAGGATCTATGTCGTCGTCAACATCTCCTGCAAGTACCTGCAAAGGGTGGTGGTTGCAGCAGATCCACCTGCTCTCTGCGCAGCTCGCAGCCGGCATATCGATCATGTAGAGTTCCAGAGCAGAATACAAAAAATCTAAATACACGAACACTAATACCAGGATCTATACTATGTAGACATAAGTAATAGAAAAGGAAAATGGTATTCATACCCTTGAAGACCGAGGAACGCCTTACACAGGAAGCCGTATGTTGATGAAGACGAGCATCTCCAAGCACCCCAAGTGTGGTGCCTCCGAAGTACTACACACGTTCGGTGTAGATGGCATCTCCCAGGCTTTGATCTAGCCAAGCAGCGGAAGAGGAAGATGGCAGACCGAAGATCACATGATGGTAGTGTGAAGGTGGAGAACTCAAAACCCTCAAGGTCCTCTCCAATATTATGGAGAAATCCTCAAAGGAAATGAGAGAGAAGAGAGAATGGGATGGATTCCAAGGGGAGGGGTGAACCCTATATATAGGGCCTGTTCGTTTGCGGTATCAAAGTTCGCAGGCCAGCACATGGCGGTACATAAGTTGCCTGAAATTGCCGCGTTTTGAAATGTTGGGCCGCCAACTACTGAGAGGGGCCATTTCGAGGCAAACTCATCTCACCCCTGCCAAATTCAAACATTCCGTTAAACTGCCCCGTGAAGTAGATGGTCAGGACCCTCATGTCGGTCATCTGTCCATGACGTGAGCGCCAACGCGGCAACCTCTTAGGAAAATCAAGTAGCTAAGTGGATTGGATGCGTTGACCAATTTCACAAATCCATTCCCACCTTTCCCCAAGCACCGGCGGCGTCGGAATCCACCCTCCAGGCAGGACGATCCCTTCGGACATTTGACTTCTGGCGCCAAGTTGCTACACCCAGTTGCTGCGCCCAGTCGCTGATCCCGAGCTCCAAGGCATGTCGTAGCCGCCGTTGCGAGGCTCTAGCCCGCCTCCGCCGCCGACGAGCCGAGCAGCTCGGAGGATGGCAGATCCTACTACTAAGGAAGAAGAAGTTCTGGCTACAAGCGGGTGAGCTACCCTTCTCTTTGCTATTCACACTAATTATAACTGCTAGCTGGCTACTGAACCTCAAATTGTTTGTTAGCCCAACCCTGACAAACATATTTTGTCCATAGTTTTCTGTCAAGTGGGATCTCCGTAGACCCTCCTTTCCTGGTTACGGTAGTCCTCTACAGGTACGACTCTAAGGGCAAGTAGTATGGACACCATTGTATCACGATGGAAGAACCGCCTGCGCATATCTGCACTATATCTGGTATGGTTTCTGCTCTGCATAATCATGATGAATTATGGCCAAAGCAGACTGCAAAGTTCAGCTTCATGGATGAACGTGGCATCATGGTTCCTCTAACGTGTGACAACCAGCTAATTGGGTTGATGAAAAGGTATGCTTCGGCTTGCATGTTTGAGCTGAAATGTGATGTACTAGATGTGGAAGCTGCTGCAACGGGGAGTCGCCCTTCTATTCTTGGACAGGGTGGTTGCTCGAACCCAATTAGCTCCTGGTAAGCAAAAGTCTCTTGGGGTTCGCATGTTTGTGCTGAATTGTAATTTCTGTTTTATTTACTCTGTAGATATTGGACAATTATGCAACAGTCTTATTTCTTTGACAGGAAGCGCCGCAAGGTTAGAAACATGACTGCCGGGTCAGTCATTTTGCTGCCCGAAGAAATTAAAAACGAGTGGAAAGATGATGCTGGACACGATTCTGGTGCCCATTGTCCCGGCGATGCAGATTACGTGAAGCTAAGAAAATTGGCACCGAGGAAGAGGAAGAAGGCAGGAAATGAAGAAGCCAGTGGACGTGAAGGCTTGGCACCCAGGCTGCGGAAGAAGGCTGCTGGCAATGAAGATGCATAGTAATGTGTTGAACTTGAACCTATATATGTAATTCTGTTAAATTCTAGAGCTCTATGTGTGGCACGTTGCTGGGCGAAACAATCTACCCATGTTCTCTAAGTAAAATGTACCGCGACTTAGGGTTTGGAAATGCCTGAGTCAGTAGTTGAATCTGAAATTGTGATTGTGCCACTGCTATCTGAAAACACGTAGCACCGGTTCCATGAATGCTGAGGGGCAGGAGGTCTCCAAATACGACGGAATGTAAGTGGCATAGAAATAAATTATTTAAGCTGCCACACTCCACGAAGCAGCAACTTATTTCAGATGCTGCACAACGACGTGGCAACATAAACAACAATGGCAACCGATAATGCCCAGACGCTTGAGCCCGTCTATCTCACCGCCTCCCTGCTCCTGCATCCCCTGTGTCTGGCGTTAACCGGGTGTACGTGCTTCCACTTTATAAATTGTGGCTGTGCCATTTGCATGTGGCACAATCCACGTAGATTACGTTTAAACAAACCACCAATTTTAGAATACCACCATGATCAGACAAAAGGAAGTGATGCATGGTTAAGACAGACTAACAGGAGAACAATTTTTTTCCTCCCAGGACTCCGAGACCACTAGTTCAGACCGCTAGGTCAACAAGTACTAGTATTACAACTTAAAAATGCACGGAGCTCAAGCTAAATAGAACTAGTTATCACACATCTCCTTGATCTTCGTAATCTTAGCCCAATGCGCATCTTCCTGCGAGAGCAAGGATCGATTTGTTTGCTCCTTCCTTTTAGCATCTTCCTTGCACAGCTTCAATTGTTTATTTGTATTTTTCCTCATGCTCTTATCAATACTCGTAGTTGTGAACTGCATGACTTTGGCCTGGTGAAGATCATTCCTTGCTTGAGTCAGTTCTTGGTCTGGTTTAGCCTTCAGGGCCAACGCCATGTCCCTCTCCTTCTCGACTTTGCTAACCTTGTCTTGCACCCTCCTAAGATCTCGGTTAAGCTTGGTCGTGTCAACTAGGTCCCATAGCTTCATCTCAACACTGTCAAGAAGTCAGCTGACTACAGATTCTTTTAACTCAATAGTCATATCCCATAGTTTGTCCATCGTTTTCTGCATCGATTTGGGTCACTCTGGGTCTATCCATTTGACAACACCGAAACTTCCGCCTTGCATCATTGCACGATGTCCTTGACACCGTAGAAACCTCCTGCCTCCGTTTCGTCCTTCGAACGCTACAAATTTAGCGGGCACATGTCCATGTTTACATAGCAGAGGACTGCCTTCATCCACTAAACCGTGATAGTCGGAGTCATACATCATCTGGTTGGCCTAACACATCATACACGCATGAGTAAACATAGTAGATCTAGCTCAAAAAATAGATAACTGGCCACAGATGATAAAGATAGAGATGACATGACTCACATCGAAATCACCGTCCCTGTCGTCACGACGCGTTTCCTCGCCGTCTCCCCTTGAACCCATGGCGAGAGGGGAGGGGGGTGGCTGCCGGAGAGGGGATTGGGATGGAGGCGCCGTCGGCTTGCGGGTACGGCAGGATGGGCGTGAAGTGGGGAAAGTGGCTTCGAGGGGAAGGAAGAGAAGTACGGGGAGGAAGAGAAGTAATGGGGACGTGACACTGGGATGTGGCCCACTGAACTCGTGAGTCATGACACTCGCAACAGGGGAGCGTCCGGTGTTGCCAGTTTGTCCAGAGCAAGCATGGCCAACCATGCCACAGAACAGCCTACTCGCGGATCGCTCTCACGAAGACCATCCCAATTGTCCAAGTGCCCCGATCGAATAGTATATAACAATCATCAAGCAAAACAACTGTGTTAGGTCGTGCCTTCTAGAAGACTCGGTCTAACGTCCACCCATAAGGGGGCTAAGGTTAGGGCTCTCCTAAGGTTAATTAGGATCCATATGTGGTTTGTGAAAAGAGCAGACATGCAATGACACTAGTGGATCCATATGTGGTTTGTGAAAAGAACAAACATGCAATCACACTGGGTGGATCCATGTGTGGTTCATGAGAAGAACACACATGCAATGACACTGGTGGATACATGTGTGGTTTGTGAGAAGAACACACATCCAATGACACTGGGTGTGGTTCATGAAAAGAACACACATCCAATGGCACTGGGTGTGGTTCATGAAAAGAACACACATCCAATGACACTAGATGTGGTTCATGAAAAGAATAGACATGCAATGACACTGGTGGATCCATATGTGGTTTGTGGAAAGAACGGACATGGAATGACTCTAGCTGTGGTTCATGAAAAGAATAGACATGCAATGACACTAGTGGATCCATGTGTGGTTCATGAGAAGAACACACATGCAATGGCACTGGTGGATCCATGTGTGGTTTGTGAGAAGAACATACATGCAATGACACTGGCTGTGGTTCATGAGAAGAACACACATGCAATGATACTGGTGGATCCATGTGTGGTTTGTGAAAAGACCAGACATGCAATCACACTAGGTGGATCCATGTGTGGTTTGTTTAGAGGAACAAACATGCAATGACACTGGGTGTGGTTCATGAAAAGAACAGACATGCAATGACACTGGTGGATCGATATGTGGTTTATGGAAGGAACAGACATGCAATGACTCTAGCTGTGGTTCATGAAAAGAACATACATGCAATGACACTGGTGGATCCATGTGTGGTTCATGAGAAGAACACACATCCAATGACACTGTTGGATCCATGTGTGTTTTGTGAGAAGAACAGACATGCAATGACACTGGTGGATACTTATGTGGTTTGTGAGAAGAACAGACATGCAATGACACTAGATGTGGTTCATGAGAAGGACACACATGCAATGACACTGGTGGATCCTTGTGTGGTTTGTGAGAAGAACATACATGCAATGACACTGGCTGTGGTTCATGAAAAGAACACACATGCAATGATACTAGTGGATCCATGTGTGGTTCATGAGAAGAACAGACATGCAATCACACTAGGTGTATCCATGTGTGGTTTGTGGAAAGAACAGACATGCAATGACTCTAGCTATGGTTCATGAAAAGAACACACATCCAATGACACTGGTGGATCCATGTGTGGTTTGTGAAAAGAACAGACATGCAATCACACTAGGTGGATCCATGTGTGGTTTGTTTAGAGGGACACACATGCAATGGCACTGGGTGTAGTTCATGAAAAGAACAGACATCCAATGACACTGGTGTATCGATATGTGGTTTGTGGAAAACACAGACATGCAATAACACTGGGTGTGGTTCATGAAAAGAACACACATGCAAGGACACTAGTGGATCCATGTGTGGTTTGTGAAAAGAATAGACATGCAATCACACTAGGTGGATCCATGTGTGGTTTGTGAAAAGAACAGACATGCAATGACACCGGTGGATCCATGTGTGGTTTGTGAAAAGAACAGACATGCAATCACACTAGGTGGATCCATGTGTGGTTTGTTTAGAGGAACAAACATGCAATGACACTTGGTGGATCCATCGTGTGGTTTGTTTAGATGAACAGACATGCAATGACTCTAGTTGTGGTTCATGAAAAGAACACACATGCAATGACATTGGTTGATCCATGTGTGGTTTGTGAAAAGAATAGACATGCAATCACACTAGGTGGATCCATGTGTGGTTTGTTTATAGGAGCAGACATGCAATGACACTAGGTGGATCCATGTGTGGTTTGTTTAGAAGAACACACATGCAATGACTCTAGTTGTGGTTAATGAAAAGAACACACATGCAATGACACTGGTGGATACATGTGTGGTTTGTGAAAAGAATAGACATGCAATCACACTAGGTGGATCCATGTGTGATTTGTTTAGAGGGACACACATGCAATGGCACTGGGTGTGGTTCATGAAAAGAACAGACATCCAATGACACTGGTGTATCGATATGTGGTTTATGGAAAACAGAGACATGCAATCACACTGGGTGTGGTTCATGAAAAGAACACACATGCAATGACACTGGTGGATCCATGTGTGGTTTGTGAAAAGAATAGACATGCAATCACACTAGGTGGATCCATGTGTGGTTTGTGAAAAGAACAGACATGCAATCATACTAGGTGGATCCATGTGTGGTTTGTTTAGAAGAACACACATGCAATGAAACTAGTTGTGGTTCATGAAAAGAACATACGTGCAATGACACTGGTGGATCCATGTGTGGTTTGTGAAAAGAACAGACATGCAATCACACTAGGTGGATCCATGTGTGGTTTGTTTAGAGGAACAAACATGCAATGACACTGGGTGGATCCATCGTGTGGTTTGTTTAGATGAACAGACATACAATGACTCTAGTTGTGGTTCATGAAAAGAACACACATGCAATGACACTAGTGGATCCATGTGTGGTTTGTGAAAAGAACAGCCATGCAATCACACTAGGTGGATCCATGTGTGGTTTGTTTATAGGAGCAGACATGCAATGACACTAGGTTGATCCATGTGTGGTTTGTTTAGAAGAACACACATGCAATGACTCTAGTTGTGGTTAATGAAAAGAACACACATGCAATGACACTGGTGGATACATGTGTGGTTTGTGAAAAGAATAGACATGCAATCACACTAGGTGTATCCATGTGTGGTTTGTTTAGAGGAACAGACATGCGATGACACTTGGTGTGGTTCATGAGAAGAAGAGACATGCAATCACACTAGGTGGATCCATGTGTGGTTTGTGGGAAGAACAGACATGCAATGAAAATGCTGTGGTTCATGAAAAGAACACACAGGCAATGACACTGGTGTATCCATTGGTGGTTCATGAAAAGAACACATATGCAATGACACTGGTGGATCTATGTGTGGTTTGTGAAAAGAACACACATGCGATCACACTAGGTGGATCCATGTGTGGTTGTGTAAAGAACAGACATGCAATCACACTAGGTGGATCCATGTGTGGTTTGTTTAGAGGAACAAACATGCAATGACACTGGGTGGATCCACATTGTGGTTTGTTTAGATGAACAGACATGCAATGACTCTAGTTGTGGTTCATGAAAAGAACACACATGCAATGACACTGGTGGATCCATGTGTGGTTTGTGAAAAGAACAGACATGCAATCACACTAGGTGGATCCATGTGTGGTTTGTTTATAGGAGCATACATGCAATGACACTAGGTGGATCCATGTGTGGTTTGTTTATAAGAACACACATGCAATGACTCTAGTTGTGGTTAATGAAAAGAACACACATGCAATGACACTGGTGGATACATGTGTGGTTTGTGAAAAGAATAGACATGCAATCACACCAGGTGGATCCATGTGTGATTTGTTTAGAAGAACAGACATGCCATGACACTGGGTGTGGTTCATGAGAAGAACAGACATGCAATCACACTAGGTGGATCCATGTGTGGTTTGTGGAAAGAATAGACATGCAATGAAAATGCTGTGGTTCATGAAAAGAACACACAGGCAATGACATTGGTGTATCCATTGGTGGTTCATGAAAAGAACACACATGCAATGACACTGGTGGATCCATGTGTGGTTTGTGAAAAGAACAGACATGCGATCACACTAGGTGGATCCATGTGTGGTTTGTTTAGAAGAACACACAAGCAATGAGTCTAGTTGTGGTTCATGAAAAGAACACACATTCAATGACACTGGTGGATCCATGTGTGGTTTGTGAAAAGAATAGACATGCAATCACACTAGGTGGATGCATGTGTGGTTTGTTTCGAGGAACAAACATGCAATGACGCTAGGTGGATCCATGTGTGGTTTATTTAGATGAATAGACATGCAATGACTCTAGTTGTTGTTCATGAAAAGAACACACATGCAATGACACTGGTGGATCCATGTGTGGTTTGGGAAAAGAACAGACATGCAACGACACTGGGTGGATCCATGTGTGGTTTGTTTAGAGGAACAGACAGACAATGACACTGGGTGGATCCATGTGTGGGTTGTTTAGAAGAACACACATGCAATGACTCTAGTTGTGGTTCATGAAAAGAATACACATGCAATGACACTGGTGGATCCATGTGTGGTTTGTGAAAAGAACAGACATTCAATCACACTAGGTGGATCCATGTGTGGTCTGTTTAGAAGAACACACATGCAATGACTCTAGTTGTGGTTCATGAAAAGAACACACATGCAATGGCACTGGTGGATCCATGTGTGTTTTGTGAAAAGAAAAGACATGCAATCACACTAGGTGGATCCATGTGTGGTTTGTTTAGAGGAACAGACATGCAATGCCACTGGGTGGATCCATGTGTGGGTTGTTCAGATGAACAAACATGCAATGACTCTAGTTGTGCTTAATGAAAAGAACACACATGCAATGACACTGGTGGATCCATGTGTGGTTTGAGAAAAGAACAGACATGCAATGACACTGGGTGGATCCATGTGTGGTTTGTTTAGAGGAATAGACATGCAATGACACTGTGTGGATCCATGTGTGGTTTGTTTAGAAGAACACACATGCAATGACTCTAGTTGTGGTTCATGAAAAGAATACACATGCAATGACACTGGTGGGTCCATGTGTGGTTTGTGAAAAGGACAGACATGCAATAACACTAGGTGGATCCATGTGTGGTTTGTTTAGAGGAACAGACATGCAATGACACTGGGTGGATCCATGTGTGGTTTGTTTAGAAGAACACACATGCAATGACTCTAGTTGTGGTTAATGAAAAGAACACACACGCAATGACACTGGTTGATCCATGTGTGGTTTGTGAAAAGAACAGACATGCAATCACACTAGGTGGATCCATGTGTGGTTTGTTTAGAGGAACAAACATGCAATGACACTATGTGTGGTTCATGACAAGAACAGACATGCAATCACACTAGGTGGATCCATGTGTGGTTTGTTTAGGGGAACCGACATGCAATGACTCTAGTTGTGGTTCATGAAAATAAAACAAATGCAATGACACTGGTGTATCCATGTGTGGTTTGTGAAAAGAACAGACATGCAATCACACTAGGTGGATCCATGTGTGGTTTGTTTAGAGGAACAGACATGCAATGACACTGGTGGATCAATGTGTGGTTTGTGAAAAGAATAGACATGCAATCACACTAGGTGGATCCATGTGTGGTTTGTTTAGAGGAACAGACATGCAATGACACTGGGTGTGGTTCATGATAAGAACAGACATGCAATCACACTAGGTGGATCCATGTGTGGTTTGTTTAGAGGAACAGACATGCAATGACTCTGGGTGGTTCCATGTGTGGTTTGTTTAGAATAACATGCATGCAATGACTCTAGTTGTGATTCACGAAAATAACACACATGCAATGACACTGGTGGATCCATGTGTGGTTTGTGAAAAGAACAGACATGCAATCACACTAGGTGGATCCATGTGTGGTTTGTTTAGAGGAACAAACATGCAATGACCCGGGTGTGGTTCATGAGAAGAATAGACATGCAATCACACTAGGTGGATCCATGTGTGGTTTGTTTAGAGGAACAAACATGCAATGACACTATGTGTGGTTCATGACAAGAACAGACATGCAATCACACTAGGTGGATCCATGTGTGGTTTGTTTAGGGGAACCGACATGCAATGACTCTAGTTGTGGTTCATGAAAAGAACACAAATGCAATGACACTGGTGTATCCATGTGTGGTTTGTGAAAAGAACAGACATGCAATCACACTAGGTGGATCCATGTGTGGTTTGTTTAGAGGAACAGACATGCAATGACACTGGTGGATCAATGTGTGGTTTGTGAAAAGAATAGACATGCAATCACACTACGTGGATCCATGTGTGGTTTGTTTAGAGGAACAGACATGCAATGACACTGGGTGTGGTTCATGATAAGAACAGACATGCAATCACACTAGGTGGATCCATGTGTGGTTTGTTTAGAGGAACAGACATGCAATGACTCTGGGTGGTTCCATGTGTGGTTTGTTTAGAAGAACATGCATGCAATGACTCTAGTTGTGCTTCACGAAAAGAACACACATGCAATGACACTGGTGGATCCATGTGTGGTTTGTGAAAAGAACAGACATGCAATCACACTAGGTGGATCCATGTGTGGTTTGTTTAGAGGAACAAACATGCAATGACACGGGGTGTGGTTCATGAGAAGAATAGACATGCAATCACACTAGGTGGATCCATGTGTGGTTTGTGGAAAGAACATACATGCAATGACTCTAGGTGTGGTTCATGAAAAGAACACACATGCAATGACACTTGTGTATCCAAGTGTGGTTCATGAAAAGAACACACATGCAATGACACTGGTGGATCCATGTGTGGTTTGTGAAAAGAATAGACATGCAATCACACTAGGTGGATCCATGTGTGGTTTGTGAAAAGAACAGACATGCAATCACACTAGGTGGATCCATGTGTGGTTTGTTTAGAGGAACACACATGCAATGACTCTAGTTATGGTTCATGAAAAGAACACACATGCAATGACACTGGTGGATCCATGTGTGGTTTGTGAAAAGAACAGACATGCAATCACACTAGGTGGATCCATGTGTGGTTTGTTTAGAGGAACAGACATGCAATGACTCTGGGTGGTTCCATGTGTGGTTTGTTTAGAAGAACATGCATGCAATGACTCTAGTTGTGCTCCACGAAAAGAACACACATGCAATGACACTGGTGGATCCATGTGTGGTTTGTGAAAAGAACAGACATGCAATCACACTAGGTGGATCCATGTGTGGTTTGTTTAGAGGAACAAATATGCAATGACGCGGGGTGTGGTTCATGAGAATAATAGACATGCAATCACACTAGGTGGATCCATGTGTGGTTTGTGGAAACAACATACATGCAATGACTCTAGGTGTGGTTCATGAAAAGAACACACATGCAATGACACTTGTGTATCCAAGTGTGGTTCATGAAAAGAACACACATGCAATAACACTGGTGGATCCATGTGTGGTTTGTGAAAAGAATAGACATGCAATCACACTAGGTGGATCCATGTGTGGTTTGTGAAAAGAACAGACATGCAATCACACTAGGTGGATCCATGTGTGGTTTGTTTAGAGGAACACACATGCAATGACTCTAGTTATGGTTCATGAAAAGAACACACATGCAATGACACTGGTGGATCCATGTGTGGTTTGTGAAAAGAACAGACATGCAATCACAATAGGTGGATCCATATGTGGTTTTTTTAGAGGAACAGACATGCAATGACACTGGGTGTGGTTCATGAAAAGAACAGACATGCAATGACACTGGTGGATCCATACGTGGTTTGTGGAAGGAACAAACATGCAATGACTCTAGCTATGGTTCATGAAAAGAACAGACATGCAATGACACTGGTGGATCCATGTGTGGTTCATGAGAAGAACACACATCCAATGACACTATTGGATCCATGTGTGCTTTCTGAGAAGAACAGACATGCAATGACACTGGTGGATACTTTTGTGGGTTGTGAGAAGAACAGACATGCAATGACACTGGATGTGGTTCATAAGAAGAACACACATGCAATGACACTGGTGGATCCTTGTGTGGTTTGTGAGAAGAACATACATGCAATGACATTGGCTGTGGTTCATGAAAAGAACACACATGCAATGACACTGGTGGATCCATGTGTGGTTCATGAGAAGAACAGACATGCAATCACACTAGGTGTATCCTTGTGTGGTTTGTGGAAAGAACAGACATGCAATGACTAACTATGGTTCATGAAAAAACACACATCCAGTGACACTGGTGGATCCATGTGTGGTTTGTGAAAAGAACAAACATGCAATCACACTAGGTGGATCCATGTGTGGTTTGTTTAAAGGGACACACATGCAACGACACTGGGTGTGGTTCATGAAAAGAACAGACATCCAATGACACTGGTGTATCCATATGTGGTTTGTGGAAAGCACAGACATGCAATCACACTAGGTGTGGTTCATGAAAATAACACACATGCAATGACACTGGTGGATCCATGTGTGGTTTGTGAAAAGAATAGACATGCAATCACACTAGGTGGATCCCTGTGTGGTTTGTGAGAAGAACATACATGCAATCACACTTGGTGGATCCATGTGTGGTTTGTTTAGAAGAACACACATGCAATGACTCTAGTTGTGGTTCATGAAAAGAACACAAATGCAATGACACTAGTGGATCCATATGTGGTTTGTGAAAAGAACAGACATGCAATCACACTAGGTGGATCCATGTGTCGTTTGTTTAGAGGAACAATCATGCAATGACACTGGGTGGATCCATCGTGTGGTTTGTTTAGATGAACAGACATGCAATGACTCTAGTTGTGGTTCATGAAAAGAACACACAAGCAATGACACTGGTGGATCCAGTGTGGTTTGTGAAAAGAACAGACATGCAATCACACTAGGTGGATCCATGTGTGGTTTGTTTAGAGGAACAGAGATGCAATGACACTAGGTGGATCCATGTGGGGTTTGTTTAGAAGAACACACATGCAATGACTCTAGTTGTGGTTAATGAAAAGAACACACATGCAATGACACTGGTGGATCCATGTGTGGTTTGTGAAAAGAACAGACATGCAATCACAATAGGTGGATCCATGTGTGGTTTGTTTAGAGGAACAGACATGCAATGACACTGGGTGTGGTTCATGAGAAGAACAGACATGCAATCACACTAGGTGGACCCATGTGTGGTTTGTGGAAAGAACAGACATGCAATGACTCTAGTTGTGGTTCATGAAAAGAACACATATGCAATGACACTGGTGTATCCATGTGTGGTTCATGAAAATAACACACATGCAATGACACTAGTGGATCCATGTGTGGTTTGTGAAAAGAACAGACATGCAATCACACTAGGTGGATCCAAGTGTGGTTTGTGAAAAGAACACACATGCAATCACAGTAGGTGGATCCATGTGTGGTTTGTTTAGAAGAACACACATGAAATGACTCTAGTCGTGGTTCATGAAAAGAACACACATGCAATGACACTAGTGTATCCATGTGTGGTTTGTGAAAAGAACAGACATGCAATCACACTAGGTGGATCCATGTGTGGTTTGTTTAGAGGAACATACATGCAATGACACTGGGTGGATCCATGTGTGGTTTGTTTAGATGAACAGACATGCAATGACTCTAGTTGTGGTTCATGAAAAGAACACACATGCAATGACACTGGTTGATCCATGTGTGGTTTGAGAAAAGAATAAACATGAAATGACACTAGGTGGATCCATGTGTGGTTTGTTTAGAGGAACATACATGCAATGACACTGGGTGGATCCATGTGTGGTTTGTTTAGAAGAACACACATGCAATGACTCTAGTTGTGGTTCATGAAAAGAACACACATGCAATGACACTAGTGGATCCATGTGTGATTTGTGAAAAGAACAGACATGCAATTACACTAAGTGGATCCATGTGTGGTTTGTTTAGAGGAATAGACATGCAATGACACTGGGTGGATCCATGCGTGTTTTGTTTAGAAGAACACACATGCAATGACTCTAGTTGTGGTTAATGAAAAGAACACACATGCAATGACACTGGTGGATCCATGTGTGGTTTGTGAAAAGAATAGACATGCAATCACACTAGGTGGATCCATGTGTGGTTTGTTTAGAGGAACAAACATGCAATGACACTGGGTGTGGTTCATGAGAAGAACAAACATGCAATCACACTAGGTGGATCCATGTGTCGTTTGTTTAGAGGAACAGACATGCAATGACTCTAGTTCGGTTCATGAAAAGAACACAAATGCAATGACACTGGTGGATACATGTGTGGTTTGTGAAAAGAACAGACATGCAATCACACTAGGTGGATCAATGTGTTGTTTGTTGAGAGGAACAAATATGCCATGACACTAGGTGGATCCATGTGTGGTTTGTTTAGATGAACAGACATTCAATGACTCTAGTTGTGGTTCATGAAAAGAACACACATGCAATGACACTGGTGGATACATGTGTGGTTTGTGAAAAGAACAGACATGCAATCACACTAGGTGGATCAATGTGTGGTTTGTTTAGAGGAACAAACATGCAATGACACTGGGTGGATCCATGTGTGGTTTGTTTAGACGAACATGCATGCAATGACTCTAGTTGTGGTTCATGAAAAGAACACACATGCAATGACACTGGTGGATCCATGTGTGGTTTGTGAAAAGAACACACATGCAATCACACTAGGTGGATCCATGTGTGGTTTGTTTAGAGGAACAAACAGGCAATGACACTAGCTGTGGTTCATGAGAAGAACACACATGCAATCACACTAGGTGGATCCATGTGTGGTTTGTGGAAAGAACATACATGCAATGACTCTAGTTGTGGTTCATGAAAAGAATACACATGCAATGACACTGGTGTATCCATGTGTGGTTTATGAAAAGAACACACATGCAATGACACTGGTGGATCCATGTGTGGTTTGTGAAAAGAACAGACATGCAATCACACTAGGTGGATCCATGTGTGGTTTGTGAAAAGAACAGACATGCAATCACACTAGGTGGATCCATGTGTGGTTTGTTTAGAAGAACACACATGCAATGACACTGGCTTCATCCATATGTGGTTTGTTTAGATGAACAGACATGCAATGTGTTGAGGGGATACCCCTGGGTAGGGTCACGCCGGGGTATAGAGACCGAGTTAGCCGAGGTACGGCAAGGTCAAAGCGTATGCTGGCCGAGTCACCTCAAGGCAGGCCAACTTACTGAGTAACCCGGACCAGAGGATGTCCACCTAACTGTGTCCCGACCGACGTATTTTGTATGCCAGCAGGTTTTTTTGTAACTTGTATGCAGGTACCCACGGGGCCGGATTAACCAGGCATGATCCGGGTTATATCAGGCTTGCAAGAGAAGGAAGGTATCTCGCTGGTCAAAGGGTGACCTCTGTGCGCAGGAGCGTGAGCGAAGCGAATAGAGGGAGGGACCAGCAAGGCGTGGCCGACAAAGGTGATGCACCCTATGTCGGCTGACACTAGCGCCGCAGAGGCTTACGTAGCCTTTGCATGGCTTACGATGGCAAAAGGAGACTCGGCCGGTTTGCTATTTTGGGAGAGGCATATTCCCAGGAATATGCCTCCATGTATGCCCTAACTGGAGACCTAGCCTCCCCTTTAGAAGGGGCACTAGGGCCTCTGTAGTTAGGGCTGGCGGGTGCATGAGTAGTTTTCTCACTGAGAGATAGGTGCTGGTGAGAGTAAGAGAGCTTCTTCTTCCTCCTCTCCCCAATACAGCTCAAGGACCATGTGTAACCTTGTACACTTGGAGAATACAAAGCATTTGTGTGTGGAATCACCACACTATCCCTCCCTGGATTCCTCTAGTGCATATTGGCCCCACCTTTAGCCTATCCATGGCATCTGCCGTGACACCACCACGACAGTTGGCGCCCACTGTGGGGCTAGCGGTGCTAGCAGGAGTGAAGATCCAGACGAGAAGCATCATCGGCAACGGTGAGCGCATCGTCTCTGGGCTCGTTCAGCGCTTTGGAGCGCTGGACTACGTCAGTGACAATGTTGGTTGCTTCGGCAAGCGACCGCCACCGCGCAATGGCCTCTTCGTCAAGCTTGGCGCCCACAGGATCTACGTCGGTGTCGATGTGTCTTGCGTTCACCCGCGGCACGTCATCGAGGGAGGCGAGCCACCCCTTAGCGCGGCTCACGGTGCTTGTATCACTCGCTCCCCTGACCGCGATGAGGTGATGATGACAACACCTGACGCTGGTGCGAGCAAAGATCCGGCACCAGATCCGGAGGTAACACCCAAGGCGCCCAGGAAAAGTAGAGGTCCCCCGCTAGAGAGGCCAGAAAACTTGCTGCAGCAGGCGATAGATAGCTTGGAAAGCCTCATAGCACCTGTGGTAGATCCGGCTCAGGCATAGGCTGAGTTAGAGGAAACTAGGCAGAAAATACTAGAGGGTGCGAAAAGATAGCCGCGGCACAGCAGTCGTTGAACATGACGCTACGCGAGTACGCAAGAGCAAATAAGGTAGATGCTATAAAAGTAAAAGGGAGAAACCTCATCAGTGAGATGAACAAAGAGGGTGACACTAGAATTGAGGAATCAGAGAACCCTTTGTCCATGGGGTTGCCAAAGTACAGCACCCCGACAAAGAACCTCAGAGCAGCGGATGCGGCTGCATCCGAGTTAGAAGGTTTGACGGGTGAAGCCTGGCAAAGACAACAGGAGAGGGTCAACGAGTTAGTTCGGATCGCTAACAGACAGAATGAGGAGTTGCTCAGGGCGAACCCGGCAAGAGATGGGGCTTCCAAGGTCGTTTATTCGGCAGTGGGAAACCCGGAGAAATCCGCTGGGGCTACATCATCACCTCATGATGGCCCTAGAAGAGAGGAAGTGGTAACCTCGGCGAGGAGAAACAAACAGATAGTCCCGTATGACCCGGCAAGGGCAGGGAAAGGAAAAGAAATGCAGGGAAATGAGGATCGACAAAGTGTCAGCCGAGGTGAAGCTGGCGGAGGTAACCGCGACCAAGGCAATGCCAGTCAGAGAAACGCTGAAAACGGCAATACCGGAAAGCATAACTCGGCGGCTGCAGGGCAAAACCCACCTCGGCAACAACATCGGCGGAGTGTACCTCAGCAAGAGCAGAATGCCGGCCAAGGTATGCGGAAAAATTGTGCTCAACAAGAGCAAGACAGATACAATGACGGTGATTCGGAAATGGTGAACGCAGGATACCCTAGGCTGGATTATCATGTGATAGGGTCAAGGTTGGGAAGCAGGAACTTGATGCCTGACGACGCTAGGTTAAAGCTAGATCGGTTCTATAGGTCGGAGCAGATTGAGGGGCAAGGTCCTCTGGGTCCAACATGCTTTGGGCCCCGGATCATGAAAGAGCCTCCGGTACCTAACTTCCAGTTACCCAAAGGCACAAAAACATATGACGGCAGCACCAAGCCAGAGGATTGGTTGATCAACTACGCAACAGCAGTGAAAATTGCGATAGGCAATTTGAGATGGGCAGTGAGATACGTACCTCAGGTGCTGGAAGGGCTAGCGAGGGTATGGTTAAACAATTTACCACCCGGTAGTATCAACTGCTAGATCGACTTTGAGGAAATGTTCGTCAGTAATTTCTCGAGCACGTATCAGAGGCCGAATAGGCCACAGTCCTTAGCAATGTGCAAACATAGACCAAATGAAACAGACAGGGAGTTCCTAACTCGCTGGTGCAACGTGAGAAACTCGTGTGAAGGCATGATTGAATCTCAGGCCATAGCTTGGTTTGCACAAGGGTGTAGATATGCAAGCATGCTATGGAAAAGGTTACAAAGGGATATGCTCACTACACTGGCTGAGACAATCCGGATTGCTGATTCGTATGCTTTGGGTGATCCGACTCAACCCCGGCTTGTGTCAAACGAGTCAAATGAGGAGTACTACTAGCGAGATGGAGCCGGATCATCTCGACAAAATGATTATCGGGGTAAGAGAAGAGATGATAGACCGGATTACATGTATAGTTTGCAACAAGTTGCTGTTGTAAACCAAGATCAGCCCGGAGCAGGGAGTAATCAGCGTCAGAAAACTGGAGGGCAACAGTGGACCCCAAGAAATGATGGCAAGAAAACTTGGACGCCCGAGCAAAAAAGACAGTGGCAAGGAAAGAAAGACCGGCCGAGGTATACGTATGAGGCAATGCTGGATCAGCCGTGCAAATTTCACACGCCAAATCCGAGTAACCCGGCGGGTCATACAACCCGGCAATGTGAGTGGATGAGGAAGATAGAGCAAAGTGGTTCGGGGAATGCTCAGGCACCTCGAAACGATCAACCTCGACAGGAGTTACCTCGGCAGCAGTTGCTCTCCGGAGCAAATACGCAACAGTTAATGTTACCACCACCTCCTCCGAGGTATGAGAATCATGAAAGAAGGGATGCAGTGCATCAGGTGGAAAACCAGCATCAGCCAGATCAAAGGTATCCCGGCAATGAAGGGAGAAATGAATACAGAGAGCATCACCAGAGTTACTGTGTGTTTATCACGGAGGAAACGGATAGAAAAAGCTTGCAACACCGACATATGGAAGTGAATGCGGTTATGCCGGCAGTGACGAGGTATATGCCTTGGTCGGATCAGGAAATTACCTGGAGTATCAAGGACCATCCCAACCTTATGCCGAGCCCTGGTTCGTATGCATTAGTGCTGGACCCAACGTTCATCGGGCCAAATATCAATGTGAGGTTCTCTAAGGTGTTGATTGACAATGGCAGCAACATCAATATTATGTATGTGGACACAATGCGCAAGTTGGGTATCTCGGAGAACATGCTCCAAGCCACTAGGACAACTTTCCATGGCATTGTGCCAGGTATTTCATGTGAACCCATTGGCAAAGTCCGGGTTGATGTGTTATTCGGCACAAGAGATAACTGCCGAACTGAGAATTTGGAGTTTGAGGTTGTGAACTTAGAAAGCGCATATCACGCGTTACTCGGCAGGCCAGCCCTGAACAAATTCATGGCAAGTACTCATATCAGCTACCTGAAGATGAAGTTGCCTGGGCCAAATGGAGTAATTACCATAGCTGGGGATTTCCGACGTTCCATTGAGTGTGCGTTGGCCGGGTCTAACCTGGCTGAGTCACTCGTGATTGCTCAAGAAAAGAGAAAGATCCAGGAAATAGCGACATTGGCTCAGTCCGCGCAGCAGTATATGCCGGCGCTGAGCAACCCGCATGGAAGTGTCTCATTTCAAGCAACAAAGGATGCAAAGAAAGTACCTGTTGATGATCTGTTCCCAAATCGCACCGTAACAATTGGTGCCGGATTAACTGACAAATAGGAAAGCGAGCTCGTCAACTTCCTCCGTGAGAATTGGGATATCTTTGCTTGGTCAACACAGGACTTGCAAGGTGTCCTGAGGGAGTTGGCCGAGCACTCTATGAACATGAGACCCAGAGCAAAGCCGGTGAAGCAACCTCTCCGCCGCTTCGCCGAAGACAGGAGAAAAGTCATTGGAGATGAGATAGCTCGGCTCCTCGCAGCCGGGCTCATCATGGAAGTGCTTTATCTGGATTGGTTATCTAATCCGGTGCTTGTGGAGAAGAACAAAGATGATCCGAATGTGGCAGTGGTTTGGTGTATGTGCATCGATTACACGAACCTGAATAAGGCGTGCCCAAAAGATCCATTCCCACTGCCAAGGATAGACCAGGTCATAGATTCTACTGCTGGGTGTGTGTTGTTGTCATTCATAGACGCATATTCTGGTTTCCACCAGATACCTCTGAACCCGAACTATCAAATAAAGACTGGGTTTATTACCCCGTACAGGGCTTATTGCTATCACACCATGCCTTTTGGTTTACGTAATGCAGGGGCAACGTACCAAAGATGTATACAAAAATGTTTACACGACCAAATTGGCCGAAATGTGCAACTGTATGTGGATGATGTGGTTATAAAGACCAAGGAAAGCAAAACGCTCCTTGATGATATTAGGAAAACATTCTTGAACCTAAGGAGGTTCTGAATGAAGCTTAACCCGGAAAAGTGTAACTTCGGTGTCCCGGCTGGAAAGTTACTCGGATTCCTTGTCTCCAGCCGAGGTATCGAAGCTAACCCAACTAAAATCCGAGCCATAGAGCGAATGGAATTGCCGAGGTGCCTTAACGATGTCCAGAAGTTCACTGGTTGTCTGGCATCCTTAAGTCGGTTTGTATGTCGGTTGGGAGAAAAGGCATTGCCTCTCTGTCAACTAATGAAAAAGTCGGACAAGTTCGTATGGACGCCACAGGCCAATGAAGCCTTCATCCAGTTAAAGAAAATGTTAGCCACTGCATAAGTATTAGCTTCTCCACTATCAAAAGAGCCAATGTTGCTCTATATAGCCGCAACCAACCGGGTTATAAGCGCAGTGATTGTGGTAGAACGCGACGAGGAGGGTAAGTCAGTGCAAATGCCAGTCTATTACCTGAGCGAGGTATTATCAGCATCAAAGCAGAACTATCCTCACTATCAGAAGATGGCATATGGTTTGTATATGGCAGCTAAGAAGCTAAATTATTTTGAAGAGCACCCCATAAAAGTGATATGTGAAGCCTCCATATCTGAAATAATGAGCAACAAGGATGCAAGCGGACAGATCGCGAAATGGGCAATCGAGCTAGCCCCTTATGCTCCACAATATGACAGGAGAGATGCGATCAAGTCTCAGGCAGTAGCCGACTTTTTCGTGGATTGGGCCGAGATGCAATACGAGCCACCGTTGCCAGATCTGAATTACTGGAGAATGCAGTTTGACGGATCAAAGACGAAAACCGGGTTAGGCGCTGGAGTTGTGCTTACCTCTCCTAAGAAAGACCAGCTGAAGTACGTGCTGCAGATCCACTTCACAGCATCAAACAACGTTGTAGAGTATGAAGCACTTGTGCATGGGCTCAAAGTGGCAAAAGAAATTGGAATACGTCGGATCCAGTGCTTTGGTGACTCGGATCTGGTAGTTCAACAAGTTTCAGGGAAATGGGATGCTTTGGATGCAAACATGGCATTGTACAGATTTCATGTGCAGAAGATATCAGGATACTTCGAGGGATGCGAGTTTCACCATGTACCCCGGCTGGAAAACGAGGCTGCCGACGTACTGTCGAAACTCGGATCAACCCGACAAGTGATTCCACCGGGTGTAGCACTAGAGCACCTCAGAAAGCCGTCTATCAGGCCATCCCTAGAATCAGAGTCAATCTATATCCCGGCAAATCCGGAGTCGGAAGCTATGCCCATAGACATTGATATGGGAAGTGGTTCAGGAAACCCGGGGACTCTGCAGCTTGACCCGGCAGAGGTTATGCCGGTGGATCAAACAGAAATTGACGAGGATGTGTTTCTAGTGCGAGCTATACCGGCTTGGGCACTGCCCATATTCCAGTTCCTGAAGGATGGATCCTTGCCCAATGAAGAAGTGCTTTCAAGGCAAATTCAGAGGAGAGCAAAGGCATACACGATTATCAATGCCGAGCTATACAAGAGGAGTGTCACGAATGTCCTGCAACGGCGTGTTGACCCGGAAGAAGAGCTTGACATCCTCCGAGATATACATCAAGGGGAATGTGGGCATCACGCCTCATCCAAGGCCTTAGTGGCAAAAGCTTTCCGGTATGGATTCTACTGGCCAAGTGCCTTGGAACAAGCAGAAGATTTAGTAAGAAAATGCAATGGTTGTCAGAGGTATGCTACCAAGACACACATGCCAATGTTGGAGCTCAATACCATACCAATTACCTGGCCATTTGCTGTATGGTGTTTGGATATGGTTGGTCCGTTTAAGCCGGCGAGAGGAAATATGACCCATATCTTGGTTATGGTTGACAAGTTTACAAAATGGATTGAAGTAAAGCCGATAAAAAATGTGATGGAGCTACAGCCGTGACATTCCTCAAAGATATCATCCTGAGATATGGCTATCCTCACAGTATCATAACAGATAACGACACTAATTTTTGCTGAAGGAGCATTTGCACGATTCTGCCGAGATAAGAAGATCCGGCTGGACGTTGCTTCAGTAGCCCACCCCGCATCGAACGGACAAGTGGAAAGATCCAACGGATTAGTTTTATCCGGGATAAAACCCTGGCTCATTGAGCCGCTGCAAAGATCAGTAGGGTGCTGGATAGAAGAACTACTAGCGGTCCTGTGGAGTTTAAGAACAACTCCGAATCGATCAACAGGCTATACGCCATTCTTTCTGGTATATGGGGCAGAAGCTGTATTACTAGCGGACATAGAGCATGATTCGCCTAGGGTCACCCAATACACAGAAGCCAAAGTGCGAGAAGCCCAGCAAAATGATGTTGATCTACTGGAAGAAGCGAGAGAATTGGCATTGTCCAGATCCACCATATATCAGCAAAATCTCCGACGCTATCATAGCCGGAAAGTAAACCCCCGAGTCTTCCGGAAAGGTGATTTGGTACTTCGGCTGGTACAACATACTGCTGGCATGCATAAGTTATCCCCCCCATGGGAAGGGCCATTCATCGTGAGCAAAGCATGGCACAATGACTCTTATTATCTCATTGATGCACAACCACAGGAGAAGAACAAGGCGGACATGTCCGGTGAGGAATCTAAGCGCCCATGGAATGTAGCTCTACTTCGTCCGTTCTACACTTAACAAAGAAGTATGTGTATCCGAGTCTCTCATATGTCGGTATGTATGCCGGCAATGAGTTTATCAATGAAATCTTGGCACCTCGAGCAGTAACTCGGAGACTGCCTTAGTAATAATTGTCATTCTATTCGTTAACTATTTTATTTTTTATGTCGCCTGGCTTAAGTTCCTTATTTTTTATGTAAGCATCAAAAACCCAACTCTTCGACTTGCTGCTGTCCAACAAGATTAGGCTTCATGGCAAGCAAGAGAACAAGTTTGGAATTGCGTAGCACACGAAAAACAACTAAGGAAAAGAACGTAATCAAGCCGACATTTGTTATTCGGACTAACCTTATGTTTACCTTATTTTTGCTGCGCTGGATTATTTTGAGCTAATCCTCAAGTTTCCGAGTATTGTTAAGTCAATTTTTGAAACTCGGACTCGTAAGTCACAAAACCGAATCAAGGTAGACGCGAGCCGAGTCATGAAATTGAGGAAACAAGAAAACGAAACTCAGGGACTATGCCCAAGTTAATCCGGCATGAACAACTTGGTAGAAAAACATAATCAGTGTGCTTAATACATCTGCACCCGGCATACCGGGGATCTGATAAATTTCAAAGTGTTTTTTGGTGCTCAAGGAGCAGTAGCAGGAGGGGGTAACTCGGCGCCAGCGGGTGGAACTCTGGCTTCAGCCTCATCGTCATCTTCATTTTCTTCGAGATCTAAGGCTTCGTCCTCTTCCTTGTCATCCGAACCATCTTCAACATATTCATTGTCAGCGGCGCCGAGGAAGCTTGGTCCTTCGTTCCATTGATGGACAGGGGCAAACTGGATGAGGTTGTGCACTACTAGGAAAAACGTTATCAGTGGCGCACCAAAACAACCTTTTGTGGCGCATCTAGCAGTCGCCACTAAATTGTCGCCACTAAAATTATATTTCTGTGGCGCATATGCATATGCGCCACAGAATTATGTCCCAGATTCTGTGGCGCATATACATTCTGTGGCGCATATAGCTATATGCGCCACAAAATCCTTTTTTCAGAATTTTGAAATTTTCAGAATCTGGTACAAATACAGGTATATTACAGGAAATACACAAAAATTAATAGAAATTCACAGAAAAGCTGCACACAGTAGTACAAATGTTCCAGTTCACATATAATACATCAACAAGCACGAATGTTCACAAGTGTTCATCAATCACATCACTTAGAACCGAATAAGTGTACAAGTATATTTCACAAGTGTTCATCTCACTCACATAACTTACAACTGCGCAATGTTGTCACCGCCTATACCTTAGGACAGAATGTAGTACACCGTAACCGCGATGCCGGTGAGGAGGAGCGGCACCAAGATCTTCGTCCGGTTCTTTTTCCACGCGTGTCTCCTCCACTTGGCCACCGCCTCCTCTCTAGTCGCGTATCCCTTGTAGCTGTTGCCGCTGAACTTGTCCACTTGTTGGTGGCAGTCCACTCACTCCTCGTAGACACCTGGAACCCGACCCTTGTACACAACGTACGTCGGCATCTCTATTGACAAGGCATATTAGTACATCATGCAAATATATATGTTGACAAATATTAGAGCAAGGCATTCATAAACTTAAAACAATGCGTCGATGACAATGAAAGAAACACGACAACATGTCCGACACAATAACAACGACGGTTTCAAGCTAGGCAAGTTAAGTTTTTCAACACACACACTACATGTCCACCGATACACACGCTCTCTCGGTCAAGTAGCCTTCTCCTCGCAGGGCGCCGGGAACGGCTTGTACATGTCTTTCGTCGTCCACGTCCTGAAGTCACCCTGCGCCTTGAGGCGGGCTTCGATCTTCCTCTTGGTGAACGACCTGGGCTGGTGTAAGAGCCCACCATGTGTGTTGACCTGTTCCATGATGATATGTGACAGCTTCACCTGCGTATCATGGAAGTCTTCCCTGAGATCGGGGTCACTGATCCCATGCAACTTTTGGGCCCATCCTTGGAGAGAAGATGGCAGCGTTAGCATCTCGCAATGCTAGACAAACCCTTTGAGGTGATGGCGAACGTAGAAGGCCTCCTTCACACTGTCAGACGGCTGCTTGACACAGGGGAACTCGAACACATGCTTGAACTTGTGTCGGCCATCGTCCTTGTAAGCCTCCCCCTTATAGTTGAAGGGGCCTCCCTGATAAGCATAGCCCTCGATAGCATCATCCAGAACGCTCCTTACTCTGGCGTAGTTCTTCCTCCTCGCACTCCCCGAGTCGAAGTAGGTGGCAAGCGAATACCTCATGGAGAGGACGATGAGCGTGCGGTACTTATCTCTGCGCAACACACAATGTGGAACGGGATGTTGGAAAAGAGCAATGGAAAGAAATACTTATGTGTTACGACGGCGGTAGGAGGATGTGTACACTTACTCGGGAAAGAAAGGCACAAGGATGTTATCCTTCCTCTTGTTGTCCATCAATAGCTTCTGAAGGTAGGACTTTGCCCGGGCCCGGGTCCTTGTTCCTTCTTCTAGCTGGCTATCCCGCATGTAGTAGGGATCCGCTATCGCGACGAACAGGGTGTCCTCTCTCTTGACCTTCATCGCCAGATTGAGCACGAATAGGTGGACCAAGTTATAGTCTAGCCGTCTCGAGTGGAACAGCTTGAAGATGTCCTCGTAGGCTATGAAGAACACATCCGCGGGGGGCATCGGTGATGAAGCCCACATCCTCCGGCACCTTGGCGGTGAACACCGGGTAACTCGGGTCCTTGTCCTTGAGAAGGAGGCCCTCTAGTGTCAGGACACCTTCATGCAAACTCATCATAGCTCCCGAAGCCAGGCGACGCAGTTCCGGAGGCAGTATGGGCTGACCAACTTCGTGCACTCTGGTCAAGCCATCCTCACGGGGTGGTACAATGTCGTCCCGGTAACGGATCGGAGCGGGCTGGCTCGTAGCCTTGTCCTTGTTCCTGTTCGGCCTCTTCCTCACCCTCTTCCTCTTTGCATCAGCAACCTCCACTGGCGATGCTAACCCGTCACCGGCCGTCCTGCGGAGTGTGTCAGGGCTGAAAATGATTCCGGCCGATGGAGGTTGTGTCTCGGCGGTCGGAGGCGTCTCCTGAGAAAACCCACGGAAGACCAGGCGCTTCTTGGGATGGCTAGCTTGATCACGGAATGATGGTTCTTCAACGAGAGGAGGCACGAACGGTCCTTTGCTGGCGCCAGTGTTGACGAAGGCATTGACGTCGACCGGTGCATCATCATCATCATCCACCTCAATGTTGGCATCGAAGGCCACCATGTCCATGTCATCCTGGGGTGGTGGCGATGGCTGTTGCGGTGCCACGGCCTTGCCTTTAGCTGCTTGTGGCGCCGGTGCAGACGCTCCCAAGAGTCTCTGGTGACGGCTTGTGGTGGCGGCGACGACGACCGGTGCAGCAGGAGGCTTCATCCTTGGCGGCCGGACGACCGAGGTGGCACCGGTGGAGCGAGACCCAATACGAATCTGGGTCTTTGGCCAAATCATGGGATAGCCATGGCAACCTTCCAGGGTCAGGTGCTCGTCGGCTCCCGGAGGTTGCATGGGAGGGTCCATGTCTTCGCACCCCCCAACACCCGACCCAACTCGACACGCATCATGGCATCGTCCATGGGCTTGCAGTGCATCGTGCGTTTCACCGGTTGTATTAGCTTGCCCGTGGCAACATCCTTCAACTCGCCGCCGGGCACCTTATGCAGGAGCACGCATGGAGTGTCCTAAGGCATACATATATGCATCATGAGATGGAAGCCAATCAAAGGCATTAAGTAGAGCACGCTGACTATCTACTTATTTTACCTTGGTGAGGGCACCGAGCTCGGCTAATGTCGAGACACAGGCGGCCGGTGGCTGATCCTTCTTCTTCTCCGTCTCGGGTGCATTAGGAAGCACCGCCGCCGCCGGCTGCTGCGCCTTGGTAGTCTCGGCAGGAGGGGGCAGCTCTGGCGCATCCAACTCCATTGGATGCACCATGGGGATGGAGGGCGGCGGGGTAACCATGTCTGGCAACACTTGGTGGCTCGAGGTGCTGCCGCCCGCGCTGGGCACTTGTATCGGCCCCACCTGACCATCCGCATTCCATTTTGCTATCCCCTCCATCAGCCGAGGGGGTAGCATCTCGAGGATCTTCTGCTGCACTATCGCGTTCACCTCGTCCTGGTCCACCTTACTGGCCTCTAGATGCGCGATCTTCCTCTTCAGCTCTTCCTTCTCGGCTTGATCCTGAGCCGCCGACTGGGTCCGCCTCTCCTTTCTCTTCTTGGCTTCCTCGCTATAGTACTCGTGGAACTTTGTGCTCGTACCAAAGCTAGAGATACGGCCAAATGACGTGGGAGGCTCGGACTGTGGCCTCCCCTTGAAGGCGTTGGTCGCCCTGTTGAAAATCGTGTCCCACGGCTCCGTTGAGCCCTGGGACGACGAGTCCGGCGCCTCGCGTGTAGCCTTGATTTCAACGTCCTGCAGATAAGGAAAGGTGAACCCATTTAGGAACTTGCCTTCATTATTCAAAATGAAAGCAAATGGACCGCGGGTAAATTCCTTACCAGCTTACTCTCAAACTTCCTCACATCGTCATCATCGGTGATGAATTCCTTGGAATCCTTGTCCAGATAGTAGCGGGCCCGGACAAAGTTCCGGGTCTGCTCATCCATGATTTTTAAAAAGGGCTTTCTTTCCCGAGACGCTCAACCTTGGCGTCCTCCCTTTCCCATATGGCCTTCTTTCCCCTATAACCGCCACTTCCACATCGGTGGTTACCTATGTTCTGTTCCGCATTTCCCGACCCCACTCCGTCCATGCCTTCGCTTCGTCAGTCTCCATCTCCGCCTTGATTATCTTGAACTCGTCTTCGTCGATCATGGGCTCACTGTTCTTGATCTTCTCCCAGATTTCCTTTTTCACGATCTTGTTCTTCACCCGGGTTCTCCAGCTGCTCAAGGCATTGGCCATCTTCGTGATGGCTAACCTGTTCACCTTATTGGATTTTTCCAGTTTGTCGGTGTACGGTGCTGGGAACTTGTACCGTCGGTGAAGCTTCTTAAGGCAGTTTGCCACCAACCGCTCATTCGCTTCACTTCTCAGGTGCTTCATGTTGATCGACATGCTTTCCCGGATGATGCACCCGAGTTGCATGCCGTACCCAGCGGCAACATCCGGATGCTCCAATGGAAGGCCACTTTCTGAGACCAGAGTGATCTCGTCGGTGGTGTCGGCGAGCTTTTACGGCTTCCGATCCTTCCTCGCCTTTTTATTCTTCTTAATGGACGGGTTGTTGCTACCGCCACCCGTGCGGTCCCCGCCATCGGTCGTGCGGCCTCCGCCATCGGTCGTGCGGCCTCCACCATTGGAGGTGGTCGCATCCTCCTCCTCGGCTTCATCTATCCGGTAGTCCTCGTCTCCCTCTTGCTCATCATCCCCATCATGGCCCGCACTAGCTGCCACATCCTCATGCTGAGACTCCACCGCCTCGTGTTGCGGCGCCGCCTCCCAGAAAGTGAGGTTCGCCGCTCTGGCTTGGTCTTCGATGCTCATGGTGGCCTTAGAAGTGCCGGCCCCATCAGCGGCCGACATGTTTGCACACTTCTAAACAAATTAAAATAAGGAAGTTAGTATTAATTATTGTTGACAATATTTAAAATGAGCTGTCCATTTCTCCCGAAGTGTCAATTCACTTCCACTTCGGTCAAGAAATGGGGCTCATATGTCAAAAAATTACTAAGTGTCGACCGAAAAATTCGGCATGAAATTCGCTAATTTTTTGACATATGAGCCCCATTTCTCGACCGAAATGGATCAAAATGAACATTTCAGGAGAAATGGGCAGCTCGGGTGATTTCCCTGCAAACATTTCACATACAAAAATGCACAAATTGTGCTCCACAGCCACATATGGTGCTCCAACACCATACAATAGCTCCTGATGATGGTCTTTTCTTTTCTTTTCTAGCTGACAGAGATATACTACAGAGATATAGCTAGCTAGCTAAAAGCATGATTCACTCACAGAGATATACTGACAGAGAGATACTGCAGAGATATACATGATACACACTGTTATTACCCACTGATCATTCTTTATTACTGCTAGCCTAGAATTTTTTAATGGCTGACACATGGATGAAAAAGGAAATTCACTGCAAAGTTAACGGGTGGATTATTGTTTGGCTTCCTTGGCTTGAAAGGGAGTTAACATGACTGATGATGCAACCACCACCACCACCAGTCCACCAGGACATGCAAGTTAACCAATATTCAACAGGCAAGATTTGTCCTCTCTAATGATGAAGAGCAGGAGGCAGCTAGAACCATTAGGTCAAGGATAACATGATAATGCACTATTTATGAAGCAGGAACCCTCCATTTTCCAGTTGGAGAAGAATCAATGCCATGCACATTTGATAAGGATATGGGGTCAAAGTTTAGGTGGATTGGATTGCTACAAAAAACTAAACGAAATAAAAGCAGTGTAGCAGTTGGTGATGGATTATTCCAGCTGCAAAGAGAGGAGATAGACATCATCTTGCCTGGCTCCAGCTTATAGATTATTATTATTATAGTTCATAAACAAATACAGCCTGCCTAGCTACTGTTGCTGCATTATGAACACTTAGGGGTACGCTCCTACAACTATGTTTCTGGTCTATGTCCAATTGTCCATGTCATAGGCACCATCAACAGCCTGCCAGAATAAGAAAAGGAGCACTACCACACTAGTCTGCTACTACTTCCAAATTTCGATCCTCAGGCAGGCAGGCAATGTTTGTGTGTGTATGTACATATGTGACCAGCAGAACACGGCACCAGGATGGAGTGCACAGCGACAGCAACGGTACCAGACACTTGTACTAGCTTGTTCATTTTTGATAGAATGAAGCTAGTGATGGATCTCAACGACTAAAAGGCAGGGAAGGAGGAGAGGGGTCACCTGCGGGGTGGTGGTGGTGGTCCTAGACGCTGGAGCGGGCCTCCTCCTCCTGGTGCTCTGCGGGGTGGTGGTGGAAGTGGTCCTGGACGCCGGAGCGGGCCTCCTCCTCCTGGTGCTGTGCGGGGTGGTGGTGGCGGTGGTGGTGACGGTGGTCCTGGATGCTGGAGCGGGCCTCCTCCTCCTGGTGCTCTGCGGGGTGGTGGTGGCGGTGGCCCTGGATGCCGGAGGGAGCGGGCCTCCTCCTCCTGGTGCTCTGCGAGGCCATGGCGAGGCCTCCACGACAGAGCCTCCTCCTCCTCCTGGACGACGAAGCCTCCTCCTCCTGGTGCTCTGCGAGGCTACAGTGGGTATGGCGGCCAGGCAAGGCGGGCGCGGCAGGGCGGGCGTGGCAGGGCGGGGCGGGCACGGCGGCGAGAGCGGAGGCGTGCTAGGGTTCTGTGGGGGATTTGACTCGATTTGGGGAAAAGGGGGCAGTGAGATTGAGGCCTCATCAAAACACTAAGTCAAAGAATTCTGTGGCGCATCTGTACAGATATGCGCCACAGAATTGTTGGAGATGGTACAAAAGGCGCATTGTGCTGTTGTTTGACAGAAACACTTGCTTACCACACTAGTTTAGCGCTTGCTCCTTTGTTCTGAACCTGGGGTGGCCAGGTTCGATTGTTGGCTGCCACACTTTTTTTTGACTTTAAAAAAAATATTTTTAGGATGGTAATAATATATTAAAAGCAAGAGCTAATATATTTGCCTATTAAAAACAAGAATTAATATATTTGCCTCGATATTATATTATATATACGCTTGTGTCACACCCACATCAATATCCGCATACATTAGTTTGTCAAAGTAATACATATATGCAGGCGCGCGAGCACACACGTGCATTAATTAGTACAAAAAAAGGCGTCAAAAACCGCTAAGTCGGCTCCGAGGTAGCTAGTGTCTTTTCACAACAACTTTCTTGCCGTTCTTCTTCGCGGTAGAATACTTTAGGCTGGCCACCTTGAGATTTCTTCTCGTGTATGGGCAACCTTTAGCCGGTAGGGTAGTCTTCCTTCTTACTTTAGCATAAGTAGTTGGCTTGTCGAAGTACTTGTCGAATTCCTCTTCGATCTTGGGATCGCCATTCTTGTTGATGTCTTGCTTGTTGGCGGGTCCTTCCATTCCGATGATGCTCCTCTTTCCCCTCCTCACGACAACACGGCTTGGCTTTGCCGGGTCGGTAATGAAGAAGCATTGGTCAACTTGGCTAGCGAGCACCCATGGCTCATTTTTCGTGGAGGCGTTCTTCGATTTGGCATCAGGTATAACCATGGTGGTGAAAAACTGGTCATCTTTTTCGACGTCTCCCACATCATCGCTAACTCCTCTTTCAGGAGCCCGAGATACAGATGCATGTCGACACCCGGTTGTTTTGGCCCCTGGATAAGGATACTCATGTGTACATACCGCTGCTTCCTGCACAACCAGGGTGGGAGGTTGTACGGCCATACAAACACGAGCCAGGTGCTGTGCGTGCTACTCTGGTTGCCAAAGGGATTGAGTCTGTCGGTGCTCATGCCCAGCCTAACGTTCCTTGGATCGAGCCCAAACTCATCTTGGAATTCGATGTCCAGCGCATTCCACTGGCTAGCGTCCGTGGGGTGTGTCAGGATCTTGCCCTTCTCCGGATCATCTTCCGGCTTCTCCCTCTTCGCGTGCCATTGCATAAGCTCTGCTTCCTTAGGGTCTACGAAATACCGCTGCAGACGGGAAGTGATAGGAAAGTACCACACCACTTTTCGAGGAACTTTCTTGTTCCCTCTCTTGTATCGTCCCTGGCCGCACACCGGGCATGTGGTTCTATCCTTGTACTCGTTCCGGTAAAGTGCGCAGTCGTTGATGCATGCGTGGTACTTCACGTACGGTAGGTCTAGTGGGCAAACTACTTTCCTCTCCTCCTCGATACTTGTTGGCAATGTGTTGTCCTTGGGAAGACGAGCGTGCTAGAATTTCATGTGAGCGTTAAAGCTAGTGTCGGTCCATTTGTGCTCCGCCTTCATCTCCAGAGCCTTCAGCATTACACTCAAGCGTGTATCCTCGGGCCGGCACCCAGGATACAATGGAGTCCTCCCGTCTACCTCCATCCGTGTCAGCTTGGCTTTCTCTCTAGCTGCAGCTCTCATGTTGGCCGTCTGCTTGAGGAGTATTTCTTGAAGATGAGGGTCCCGCAAGGCCGAAGTTAGCGGCGTGTCCGTGCTCCCGTCTTCTCCACCGCCACCACCACCATCTGCTACGGCATCGTCTCCTTCATGATGATCGTGTCTATCGGCATCTCCTTCTTCATGATGATCAGGTTCGTGGGCATCTCCTTTGTCATGATGACCATGTCCAGGAGACCCTTCGTCTTCTCCCCCGCCCCCGGCCTCTTCTTCATCATGGCCACCGCCATCTACCGACGGCTCCTCATTCACTAAGAAGCCAGGCATGAAACCGCGCGTCAATAGGTGAGACTCCAGTTGTCCGGAATCAGGGTTGATCCACTTACGGTGTTTGCACGCTCGGCACGGACATCTTATCTTGGTCATGTTGTTCCGAACCATGTCGGCTACCGCATCAGCCTTGTATCTAACCACCCAGCGTTCGCTCATATGGAAGCGCGAACATAGACCAAATTAAAGAGAGTATGTTAGAACCATGCACACACACGACGCGCACACATACATGCATGCGCATGATCGCCCGAGAAATTTCGGCATGACCTATCCTAAAAATAGGACGTATGGATAGTGCAGAAATTGGCCGAAATGGACGTGAATCAACATTTCGGCAAACCTCCATGCACCCAGCGCCGGCAACATGCATTCAAGCACAACACAACCTCACTCCACAAGCAACATGTATTCAAGCACAACACAAAGCGAAGGAACATCATCTCTCGCCATCGCACACCGCCCGCGAGACCATCTTCACCTACAAAACATCCATACACACCGCGCCGAGGCCCGCCGGCCACACAAAACATGCATCACACAAGTACCCATGCACACATGCCTCACAAATCTACAAACCCCATATGCATATATAGTGTAGCAAGAGGGGGTGTTGGGATGTGTGGAGGAGGAAAGTATGAGTGGTTTACTACCTTTAAAAGTAGGAATAGTTTCCCCTCACAAGTACATGAACTAAAGTAGGTCTAGCTATCAACAATGGAGGTGAGTATGAGCAAAATGGAGTGGGAGGAAGGAGGGGGACGAGCTAGCTAGTTGGAGGTGGTGGGAACAAGGGAAAGGGGGGCTGCCACCTTTTGTAGATCTGTTTTTGCACATTCTGTGGTGCATATGGATATATGTGCCACAGAATGTCAAAATTCTGTGGTGCATATAGCTACATGCGCCACAGAAAGTGAGAATTCTGTGGCGCATATGCTATATGTGCCACAGAATTTTGACATTCTGTGGCGCATATATCCATATGCGCCACAGAATTCTGGCCTGCCCATGTGCTGGGTGAGGCCCACGTGGGCCCACAGGAATTCTGTGGCGCATGTAGCTATATGCGCCACAGAATTCTCACTTTCTGTGGTGCATATATCCATATGTGCCACAGAATTGCAGGAATTCTGTGGCGCATTTGCTACATGCGCCGCATAATTAATTTTAGTGGAGCATTTTTTGCATATGCACCACAGAATTAAAATCTACCTATAATCGTTTTCCTAGTAGTGGTGGGAACAAGCCTTGCACCGAGCAACCCAATCCAGATCATTTGACCATTTGGACCTGGTGCGCAAGCGCTCAAGAATCTTCAGATCTAATTTCTCATACCACGTAAGCACAAAGTGGAGGACAGTATCAGCTCCAGCACGAGTGGTGGATTCCCTCCAGAGGTCGAGCTGGGTCTCGCAATCCATCAGCCTATTGATCAAAATAGTAGATCCCTCTAGAACATCCTCATTAGGCCAAATGGCACGGAATATCCGGACGGCTGAATCAAGGAGACCTGAGCCATAGTTCTTCACTATTTCAATGCGAGAGGATAGGCTGACCAACAAGTCCTCCATGTCATAGGGAATAGTTTCAGACCCAGGACCAGTTGGGGTACCCCTCTGCTGGCGGAACTTGGCGACGACAGTAGCCGCAATGGCATCGCTCTGTGGGAATTTGCCTAAAAACAAAGCAAGTGAAATAAGTAAAAGGGTTTAACCCAGAGAAATACATGTCGGCTGAAGGAAAAGAGCTTACGGGAGATATGACTATGGATCCGAGTCAGCTCGTTGGTGCAATCAGCACGCCTCTTCCGGAGCTTCTCAAGTTCGACATTAGCCGAGTCAAGCTTGACGTCGGCCTCCTTCAGCAATTCTTGATCCTTTGGAAGTTGGAGGCTAAGACATTCTCGCTCTTCGGTGAAGTCTTGGCCAGCCTTGTCCACCTCAGCCTTGTGAAGCTCTTTGAGTTTTTTCATCTCAGCCTTGAGCTTGGCAACTTCATCATCCTTGGCTCGGAGTTTGGCAATCTCATCATCCTTCTTCTTGAGTTCGGCCTGATGTTGCCCTGCTTGTTCGAGAAAATACAGCATCATATCAGGCATGGGCACACTATCTTCAAGGGATGCTGCAACGGTTTATTGACCCGGCAGAGCCGAGGTATGAATATCTGCCGAGCTGAGGAGAAAGGAGAGGGCACAGAAATTGAGTAATCAAAGCGAATTACCTTTTATCCCAGCCAAGTTTTTTCTCATAATTTTGTTTTCAGCCTCCACTCCGGCTATGCAATCCGAATGACAAATTAGTTCGGCGGGAAAAGACAAAGAAAGATGGGGGAGAGGTCGAAGAGAAAACTTACCTTTTTCTCGCATTCAGCAAGAAGAACAGCATGTTTCGAGCGCATCCCCTTGTGTGAGTCCAAGAGGCGCTGAAACTCAGCAGTCTGGCGATTGGTAGTGATCTGAAAAGAGCAATGATTAGCTCAGCTATATGCATATTCGAAGTGTACAGAATCCAGGCCAAGTGGAACTTAACCCGACTCTAGGTGTGTGCATATTCGAAGTGTACAGAATCCGGGTCAAGTGGAACTTAACCCGGCTCTAGGTGTGTGCATATTCAAAGTGTATAGAATCCGGGCCAAGTGGAACTTAACCCAGCTCTAGGTGTGTGCATATTCGAAGTGTACAAGATCCGCGCCAAGTGGAACTTAACCCGGCTCTAGGTGTGTGCATATTCGAAGTGTACAGAATCTGGGCCAAGTGGAACTTAACCCGGCTCTAGGTATGTGCATATTCGAAGCGTGCAAGATCCGGGCCAAGTGGAACTTAACCCGGCTCTAGGTGTGTGCATACTCGAAGCTACTAAGGAGCTATGCTAGTTCGCTAAGGAGCATCCGGCCGAGTAACAAGTTACTCCCCCGGAGGCTCGGGGACTAATGGATATGTCTCTAAGCAATTGTGCGTATTAAGTAAAAGACAAAGTAGCATACCTCCATCATCCGGCCAACAATGTTTATAGCCTTGGCTGCTGTGTTCATTTGTGCGCTAAATTCGGCGGGCCCAAACTTCTCCGGGAGATCGTTGTTTGGATCGACAAACTCCGCTTTGTTCCAATTGTCGATGTATTCAATCAAAGCTGGAGGATAGCTCTCTCTGCTAAGCATGTGAGGCGCCACCAAGCCTTTGGCGTGGGGTTCTCTCCTTGCAACTAGGGCAGCAGCAGGGATGGTATGCAATGCGAGTTGTTTGCTGCCAGCTGACCCGGAGGAAGCATCTCTCTTCGGCAGCATAGACGCAAGCGTGTGCTGTCCAGCCTCGATGGATGTTGCCTTGGTGGCGCCAGAACCTTTCTTAGCCTTGGGATGCTGCTGGGAGGCTGAGGCTTGAGCTGCAGATTTGGACTTGGGTGCGGCCTTGGTGCTAGCTGGGTTTTCTCGCCGAGTCATGGAAGACTCGGACGAGGCAGAAGGAGTTGGTGTTGGTACTGGTGCTTGTGTTGCTGATGCTGCTGATGCTGCTGGTGCTGCTGGTGGTACTAGTGCTGATGCTTGTGCGGGTGCTGGTGCTGCTGTTGCTGATGGTACCTCGGAGGTGACGGGGTGCGGCTGAGCCGATGAAGAGCTGGGGGCATCTGCTACCTCGGCCGTGCCACTTCCCCCTGCTCCGAGGTTGCCCCCCTCTGGACGAGGTGGACTAAGGTCCGATGCAGCCATCGAGCCTTCTTGAATTGGGCTCAGCGGGCGCATGTCATCGTTGCGAGGGGGAGATGGGGTACGCCGGGGGGGGCGAAGCGATGCTGGAGCCGCTCTGGGGAACCTCCACGGCAGCCCTATCAAATTAAACGAAGAATAACAAATTATATAAAAAAGAAAGGTATATGGATAGAGAAGCATGAGGCAGAGAATTGGACAAAGAGAAAAGTTACTTACTCGTCAGAAGTCAAAGGCTCCTTGGGCTTCCGAGCTCTCCGAACTATGGATTTAGTCAGAGGTTTGCTGGCGACCTTGTCAGCAAACTTCTTCCACCTTTTGGTTGTCTTGGGAGGCCCGGAAGAAGCAGCGGAAGTGGCAGCCCGTTTCTTAGACGCGGCTGGGGCCGACTCACTCGAAGCGAGAGGGGGATCTTCATGGATCTGCCCAGCCGGGTTAGCTGAAGCCGGAAATGCGTAAGAATTAGGTGCCGAGTTATATACCTTCAACACCTCAATGTCGGAATCATCTTCATCATCAGGCCAGTTCCTTAAGGAAGAGAAGTTACCAGAGGGTCGCTTAGTTGCGTCCGGGGTAGGCATGAACATTTCCTGATCCGGTTCCTCCTCGTTTGAGACAAGTCAATCCTTCCCCCATTTGAGGGAAGGCTTGGTGCCATCTTCAAGGGTCTGCTGAAGAAACAACTAAAAGGAAAATGCAAAAGGATCAAATAAATAACATGGTCCAACATAGGATATAACTCGGAAAAGGGGTGGGTAATGAGATTCACCGCAGGAGGAGGCTTGTCCCGACAGTAATGCTCCAACCCCCACTCCCAATCAGCAGAGAAGTCCTTATCGGTCATGAAGATGGCCTTGATCCGGCGGAAGATCTCAGTGTTGTTCAACTCGAAGGAGGAGGTTCGGTTGGGGTCGAGTCGCCAGCTCATGTGGCAGAGCTTGTGTGTGCGCTTCTATAGGGGGAAATCCGGCTGTAGACGAATGTGATCATCACGTCCTCGTTGCATAGCCCCATATCATTCAGCTTCTGGAACCGCTTAAACCTGATTCGCCAGGGCAGTGGGTTTCTTGGGAACCCGGTCCCACTGAGCCGGATTAGGAGGACCCATCGCAAAGGGGCACAGCCGGATCAGATCCTCATCCGAACCATTCCTCACGTAAAAGCAGGTCCGGGCCTAGCCCTTGCAGGAATCAAGCCCTGTGACCCGGGGGAAGACAGATTGTTTCCGGGGTGAGATGGAGGCTGCACCACATTGGGTCAGGTGCTTGTCCTTCGGGGCACGCTCCTTATCCGAAGAACCGGATCCAGAGCTCTTTGGTGGGCCACATGCCGACGTATCCTTCTACGGCAGAGGCGAAGGAAGAAAGGGATGTAATGGCATTCGCCGGAAGATGGTGAGGTTGGAGTTCGTAGATGTTGATGAAATCATGGAAGAAATCACTCACAGGCAGGCCAAAGCCGCGCTGGAAGTGAGACAGGAAGACAACAAACTGACCCGGATTGGGTGTGGGAGCGAGCTCCTCGGAGGCAAGGCGGGAAATCACGCCCTCGGGGATGCGGCGGGTGCGGTAGAGCCAATCCAGGTCATCTTGGCACACCCAAGAATCGGCCCAGGCACCGCGCTCCATGGTTTCACCCCCTCCTCCATTTCTTCTTCAACGACGACAAGCTCCTCCTCGGTCATCTCCAGGTCACTGTCCTCATCGGCCCGATCGGAGGTGGGGGGCAGAGGCTTGGATTGGCACGAACCCGTGACGTTGAAGCAGTGCGGGAGCGGCAGCGAGGCTAATGCAAAGAAGCACGGTGCAGCGGCGGCGCTGCAGAGCAGATGCAGCGGCGGCAGCGCTGTCGCAAGGAAGAAGAAGACGCAGAGAGGCAAAGGGGCGCGAGAAGGGGAAAATAGCCAAGGGGAGCGCCCCTCCCCTATTTAACCATGCCCCAGCAGTGGGTAGTGGGATCGTGCTGTGCATCAAGGCCACACGGAGTGGCCGTGTATCAGCCGGATCAGCCAATCAGAGGCAAGCCACAGGAAGGGCCACAGGAAACAGGGGATCCCACGACGCGACGTGGTGATGCAGTTAACGAGGAGGCAGCTGCGACGCGACGTTTGCTACAGTAACCTCTGACAATAAGTGCAGTAACTAGCGCAAGCCCTTAAAATGAGGCAAGATGATGATTTCCCTCCACGTAGGTCGTGGGGAAGTGTATGAGAGAAGGAAGGATAACCCGGAAAACTGAAGGGTAGCCCGGCCAGCGAGTGATGACTCGGAATGTGCCAAGGGAATGCTACGCCACGGGATTCGAGCTATAGAGTAACTCGGAAAAAGGAGCAAAAAGATTGAACCTGTCGTGGCCTTAGCAGCTGAAGTTGCTAAGACCGCACCAGCTTCGGGGACTAATGTTGGGGGGATACCCCCAGGTAGGGTCACGTCGGGGTATAGAGGCCGAGTTATAGCCGAGGTACGGCAAGGTCAAAGCGTATGCTGGCCGAGTCACCTCAAGGCAGGCCAACTTACGGAGTAACCCGGACCGGAGGATGTCCACCTAACTGTGTCCCGGCCAACGTATGTCGTATGCCGGCAGGCTTTTTTGTAACTTGTATGTAGGTACCCACGGGGCCGGATTAACCAGGAATGATCCGGGTTATATCAGGCTTGCAAGAGAAGGAAGGTATCTCGCAGGTCAAAGGGTGACCTCTGTGCGCAGGGGCATGAGCGAAGCGAACAGAGGGAGGGACCAGCGAGGCGTGGCCAACAAAGGTGACACACCCTATGTCGGCTGGCGCTGGCGCCGTAGAGGCTTACGTAGCCTCTACATGGCTTACGATGGCAAAAGGAGACCCGGCCGGTTTGCTATTTTGGGAGAGGCATATTCCCAGGAATATGCCTCCACGTATGCCCTAACTGGAGACCTAGCCTCCCCTTTAAAAGGGGCACTAGGGCCTCTATAGTTAGGGCTGGCGGGTGAGTGAGTAGTTTGTTCACTGAGAGATAGGTGCTGGTGAGAGTAAGAGAGCTTCTTCTTCCTCCTCTCCCCAATACAGCTCAAGGAGCATCTGTAACCTTGTACACTTGGAGAATACAAAGCATCTGTGTGTGGAATCACCACACTATCCCTCCCTGGATTCCTCTAGTGCGGATTGGCTCCACCTTTAGCCTATCCATTGCATCTGCCATGACACCACCACGACACAATGACTCTGGGTGGATCCATGTGTGGTTTGTTTAGAAGAACACACATGCAATGACACTAGTTCTGGTTCATGAAAAGAACACACATGCAATGACACTAGTTCTGGTTCATGAAAAGAACACACATGCAATGACACTAGTGGATCCAGGTGTGGTTTGTGAAAAGAACAGACATGCAATCACACAAGTTGGATCCATGTGTGGTTTGTTTAGAGGAACAACCATGCAATGACACTGGGTGTGGTTCATTAGAAGAATAGACATGCAATCACACTAGGTGGATCCATGTGTAGTTTGTGGAAAGAACAAACATGCAATGACTCTAGCTGTGGTTCATGAAAAGAACACACATGCAATGACACTGGTGTATCCATGTGTGCTTCATGAAAAGAACACACAAACAATGACACTGGTGGATCCATGTGTGGTTCATGAAAAGAACACACATGCAATGACACTGGTGGATCCATGTGTAGTTTGTGAAAAGAACAGACATGCAATCACACTGGGTGGATCCATGTGTGGTTTGTTTAGAAGAACACACATGCAGTGACTCTTGTTGTGGTTCATTTAAAGAACACACATGCAATGACACTGGTGGATCCATGTGTGGTTTGTGAAAAGAACAGACATGCAATCACACTAGGTGGATCCATGTGTGGTTTGTTTAGAGGAACATACATGCAATGAAACTAGGTGGATCCATGTGTGGTTTGTTTAGAAGAACAGACATGCAATGACTCTAGTTGTGGTTCATGAATAGAACATACATGCAATGACACTAGTGGATCCATATGTGGTTTGTGAAAAGAACAGACATGCAATGACACTGGTGGATCCATGTGTGGTTTGTGAAAAGAACAGACATGCAATCACGCTAGGTGGATCCATGTGTGGTTTGTTTAGAGGAACAGACATGCAATGACACTAGGTGTGGTTCATGAAAAAAACAGACATGCAATGACACTGGTGGATCCATCTGTGGTTTGTTTAAAAGAACACACATGCAATTACTCTAGTTGTGGTTCATGAAAAGAACACACATACAATGACACAGGTGGATCCATGTGTGGTTTGTGAAAAGAACAGACATGCAATCACACTAGGTGGATCCATGTGTGGTTTGTTTAGAGGAACAGACATGCAATGACACTAGGTGTGGTTCATGAAAAGAACATACATGCAATGACACTGGTGGATCGATATGTGGTTTATGGAAGGAACAGACATGCAATGACACTAGGTGTGGTTCATGAAAAGAACAGACATGCAATGACACTGGTGGATCCATAAGTGGTTTGTGGAAGGAACAGACATGCAATGACTCTAGCTGTGGTTCAGGAAAAGAACAGACATGCAATGACACTGGTGGATCCATGTGTGGTTCATGAGAAGAATAGACATGCAATGACACTGGTGTATCCATGTGTGGTTTGTGAGAAGAACATACATGCAATGACACTGGTGAATACTTATGAGGTTTGTGAGAAGAACAAACATGCAATGACACTGGCTGTGGTTCATGAAAAGAACACACATGCAATGACACTGTTTGATCCTGTGTGGTTTGTGAGAAGAACATACATGCAATGACACTGGCTGTGGTTCATGAGAAGAACACACATGCAATGACACTAGTGGATCCATGTGTGGTTGATGAGAAGAACAGACATGCAATCACACTAGGTGGATCCATGTGTGGTTTGTGGAAAGAACAGACATGCAATGACTCTTGCTGTGGTTCATGAAAATAACACACATGCAATGACACTGGTGTATCCATGTGTGGTTCATGAAACGAACACACATGCAATGACACTGGTGGATCAATGTGTGGTTTGTGAAAAGAACAGACATGCAATCACACTAGGTGGATCCATGAGTGGTTTGTGAAAATAACAGACATGCAATCACACTATGGATCCATGTGTGGTTTGTTTAGAAGAACACACATGCAATGACTCTAGTTGTGGGTCATTAAAAGAACACACATGCAATGACACTGGTGGATCCATGTGTGGTTTGTGAAAAGAATAGACATGCAATCACACTAGGTGGATCCATGTGTGGTTTGTTTAGAGGAATAGGCATGCAATGACACTGGGTGATCCATGTGTGGTTTGTTTAGAAGAACAGACATGCAATGACTCTAGTTGTGGTTCATGAAAAGAACACACATGCAATGACACTGGTGGATCCATGTGTGGTTTGTGAAAAGAATAGACATGCAATCACACTAGGTGGATCCATGTGTGGTTTGTTTAGAGGAACAGACATGCAATGACACTGGGTGTGGTTCATGAAAAGAACAAACATCCAATGACACTAGTGTATCCATATGTGGTTTGTGGATAGCACAGACATGCAATCATACTGGGTGTGGTTCTTGAAAAGCACACACATGCAATGCCATTGGTGGATCCATGTGTGGTTTGTGAAAAGAACAAACATGCAATCACACTAGGTGGATCGTTGTGTGGTTTGTGAAAAGAATAGACATGCAATCCCATTAGGTGGATCCATGTGTTTTTTTAGAAGAACACACATGCAATGACTCTAGTTGTGGTTCATGAATAGAACACACATGCAATGACACTGTTGGATCCATGTGTGGTTTGTGAAAAGAACAGACATGCAATCACATTAGGTGGATCCATGTGTGGTTTGTTTAGAGGAACAAACATGCAATGACACTGGGTGGATCCATGTGTGGTTTGTTTAGATGAACATACATGCAATGACTCTAGTTGTGGTTCATGAAAAGAACACACATGCAATGACACTGGTGGATCCATGTGTGGTTTGTGAAAAGAAGAGACATGCAATCACACTAGGTGGATCCATGTGTGGTTTGTTTAGAGGAACAGCCATGCAATGACACTAGGTGTGGTTCATGAAAAGAACAGATATGTAATGACCCTGGTGGATCCATATGTGGTTTGTGGAAGGAACAGACATGCAATGCCTCTAGCTATGGTTCATGAAAAGAACAGACATGCAATGACACTGGTGGATCCATGTGTGGTTCATGAGAAGAACACACAGGCAATGACACTGGTGGATCCATGTGTGGTTTGTGAGAAAAACATACATGCAATGACACTGGTGGATACTTATGTGGTTTGTGAGAAGAACAGACATGCAATGACACTGGTTGTGGTTCATGAGAAGAACACACATGCAATGACACTGGTGGATCCTTGTGTGGTTTGTGAGAAGAACATACATGCAATGACACTGGTTGTGGTTCATGAGGCGAACACACATGCAATGACACTAGTGGATCCATGTGTGGTTCATGAGAAGAACAGACATGCAATCACACTAGGTGGATCCATGTGTGGTTTGTGGAAAGAACAGACATGCAATGACTCTAGCTGTGGTTCATAAAAAGAACACACATGCAATGACACTGGTGTAACCATGTGTGGTTCATGAAAAGAACACACATGCAATGACACTGGTGGATCCATGTGTGGTTTGTGAAAAGAACATACATGCAATCATAGTAGGTGGATCCATGGGTGGTTTGTGAAAAGAACAGACATGCAATCACACTAGGTGGATCCATGTGTGGGTTGTTTAGAAGAACACACATGCAATGACTCTTGTTGTGGTTCATGAAAAGAACACAGATGCAATGACACTGGTGGATCTGTCGTTGTATTGGGAACGGCAATACCTAAGAAGGTTAGATAGAGGTGTGGGGACTAGGAGTGAAGCTATTGATGATGTCCGCAGGCAGGATTGGATACAAGCAAGCGTAGAAGGACGTAGGAAGTATCCAGGTTCAGAGCCCTCGTGGTGAGGTAAAACTCCTACTCCTGCCGATCTAACTATGAGTGATATACGAACTACAAGCGCTCCTCAAGCTGTATTACCTAGCTACTGCCTTAAATGCACTGAGACCAACCCTTTCCACTGAGTCCTTGCCTCTCCTTATATAGGAAGAGAGGCAACGGTCTCACTGGCCAATCCGACTAGCGGGCCCCACAGGCGGGTCCTAGTCGGCTGGTCACCTACAGTATCCGGTACAACATGTCCCATCGGAGTATGAGCGGTATGGCTATCGTAGGCACAGTGGACACCGTGTGAGCCTGTCGTCAGCACCGTGCCACTGTTCTTGCGTCATCCCCGCAAAGTCTTAGGTATGGCCGAGTAGTTGCTAGTCTTGTCGTCGTATAGGGCGTACCGTGCACTGTTCCGCATGTCACCCTGTCTCTTTGATTGGTTCCGGCTATGTTGCTATAGCCGGCTGCTTCTCGCTGATCCAGCTACCTTGCGATAGCCGGCCCGGCTTGCCTTGTCCGGCTGCACCTGGCCAGCCAGACGCGATCCGACTGCCCTATTTCTTGTTCGGTTGGGGTATCCTGGGGTCATCCCCTCGACACTAGCCCCTGAGCGCATGTGGATCCGCCCTTAGGCGAAATGTGCGCGTGCACCCTCTTTGTTTTGAATTTGTGATCGGCTACGCCTCGTAGTTGCGCTACTCATGACGTCAGTGCTGATGCCGGACACGCGCGCATGCGCCATCATTATTCTGCGGCGGGCAGTGTAACGTCCCGTCGCACGTCGCCTCGGGAAACTGCCGCCTGACGCTTCGGTTCCCGCTCCAGGATCTTCTGCGCACCCCGCGTCTGCACACGGGATCCGGGCGGCGGTTGGGGTGAGGATCGCCTGGATGGGTGCCGCGTGGTGATGTGGACGGTTGCCCTTCCGATCCTTTAAAGGGGCGCCCGAAGGGGGCAGTTCCTTTCCTCCGCTCCCCCGCTTCTAGTTGCCTTCTCCCCTTCTGCGCTCCTGCTCTCTGCACCTTGCTGTCGCCGCCGCCGTAGCCCGCTGTGCCACCCATTTGTCGTCGTCGGTGGTACGGGTCACCGTCAATCGTCCGCCACCGCGCCCTCCAATGAGCCGGAGATGGCCGCTGACCGCGGAGCGTGGTGTGGCTCCTTCATCACGGAGGACCACATCTAGAAGTACCGCGCCACCCGCGTCCTTCCGTCGGAGGAGGAAGTGGCAGTGCGGCTCACGCCGACGGGAGAGGAGTCGCCATATCCGGTGGAGGGAGAGGGGTCGTCTTCCTCTCGCACTTGGCGCGCGGGTTCGCGCCGCCAGTGCACCCGTTCTTCCTCACTTTCCTTGCCTTCTTCGACCTCCGCCTCCATCACCTCGGCGCCAACGCCATCAGCACGCTGGCGCATTTCATTGCGTTCTGCGAAAGCTACCACGGGATCCAGCCGGATCTCGGGCTCTTCTGCCGGCTCTTCCGAGTCGGGCTGCAGGTCCAATTTACGAAGGGGCCGCTAGTCGTCTGCGGCGGCGCCTCCATCTACTCCCACGCGCAGACCGGCTACCCGAAGTTCCGGCTGCATGACACGGTACGACTGTGGCAGCAGTCATACTTCTATGTCAAGAACCTCACGGCTATCGATCGGATCAACCTTCCGACATTCCAGGACGTAGAATCTAGCCGGCAGCACTAGGAGCTAAAGATCTATGGCGAGAAGGCTGAGTTGGACACGATGCTGAAACACATGCGCGCCCTCGTCACTGCCGGATTGACCAGCCTAGACATCACCCTCAGCTGGATGTCTCGGCTGATGATGCTGCTGCAGCAGCGAGCGCACAAGATGTGCTTCTACTCCGGCCGGCTGGACCCAACCCGGCTGTCGCGCCGTGATCCCCGCTACCACAACTTGAAGGAGTGGGTGTGGACGATCACCATGGAGCGGCTACCGGAAGGCTGGGCTTTTGGGCTGGCACCCTATAGTCGGGACAACCGCACGCCTCGGGTAAGCTCTTCCAGCCGAAGTTTTTTGCTTCTCTTGCTCTTCTTTTTGTCTTATCCGACTAATCTTTTGCGTTTGGCAGATCTTTCCTTGCATCCTTCGTGAGGAGGGTGACGCCCCCCTCGAGACTTTCATGCCCGACTTGCCCGAGCCGCATGCTCGGCGGTCTGGCAAGGAGTCGGACGGGTATGGGGATGCCTTCCCCAGCCGGAACGACGAACCGGCTACCGATCCCCACGCGGAGGTCGACGAGGAGGAGGAGGCTGTGCCGGTCGCTGATCTGGCGCGGCGCCTCACGACGGACGGTGACTCCAGCCAGTCTGGCGCTGGCGGGAGCGGCTCTAGCCGTTCTAGCGCCAGCCGGCCTGCCGCGGAGGAGCCGGCTCCTAAGAGGAGCCAGACTAGCGTCCTTCCCCCGGGCCGCCTTGGCCGGAAGAAAGGGCCACCCCCGGTGGTATAGGGGTAAGTTCTTCTCCGGGTGCCCTTACTATTTTTGGTTCTTTTGGTTGGCTTTGTCTTACTTGCTTCTTTTTCCCCCTTCTCTTCTTTTTGTCTTTTTAGCACGCTGGTCTCGTTTGGAGCCGTGAGCCCAGCACGAACGCCGACTGGGTCGCCGCCTCGTGCCCCGGCCACGTCTGTCTCCGCGCCTCCTTCCTCTGAGCCACTGCCTCCGCCGCCGCCTCGAGCTGAACCAGCTGCCGCAGCCAGAGCGGAGGGTCCCCAGCCGGACGTGGTGGTCCAGCCAGAAACGGCTGAGGCCTCCTCGTAGGGTGGGGACGGCTCTTCTGCGGGAGCGTGGAGTGCGGTAACCGGCAAGGAGCTCGTGGTTGTCAGTGACGACAACTCCGAGGACGAGCCGAGGGAGGAGTGGAGGACAGCGGTGGTTGCCACGAAGGAGTCCTTGGCCGCCAACGCCGTGGATGACGACGCCTCCTCCGCCGCCTCGCTGACGGATCTCGCCGCCACTCTCAAGCTGGCGGTGAAGGAGATTTGGCTACTGGAGGCCGCAACCGGCAGGAACCGGTCCCTGGAGCAGAAGCTTTCTACTGCCAACGTGACTTCCCAGAGTGAGTTTGCCTCAGCCGGAATCATCTTCTCCTTTTTTTTGCTGATAGCTGGTTTTGTCGCAGCTATCCTCATGTGCGCTCAGCGTGAGATCGATCGCTTGAAGAAGGCGAACGACCGGCTAAGCAAGTCCAACTCCCTTCTGCGGCTGCAAAACAAGGATTGGCACGCGAAGGTGGACCATCTGGAGGCCACCGTCAAGGAGCACAACGCTTCTCTCGCCAGCCGGATCAAAGCCTTCAACGTTCTTGAGGCCCAGAACAAGGACCAAGAGAAGGAGATTAAGCGGCTGGCGACGAAGGAGAAGGCCCTGGTGGAGGAACTGATGCAAGTTGGTCACGCGGCTAAGGGTAAGTTCCTTTTTTCTGTCTCCTCTGTCTTTCCGGATCCGGTAGCCGGATCTAACTATCTTTTTTCTGACAACATTTTATCCCGGCATAGACCTGCTGGCGTACAACCGGCTGCAGGAGAACTAGCCGGGAGCGCAGACGACAGCCTAGGAGCTCGTCGTTCTTCTTGGCGAGGAAGCTTCCAAGCTTCGCCAGGCAGCGCATGCCATCTTCTCGTTTCTGTGGCCGGATGCTCTAGTCCCGGAGGCGATGGCGCAGCTTGCTGTGAAGGTGGGGGAGGTGCCGGCTGTGGTGGACCGGCTACAAGACTTGGCGGCACGAGCCAGAGCGGAGATGGCTCTGGCCCTCATGCTCTGATGGTACAAGGACGCCCGCATCAAGAAGATCGACGGAGGCTTCCGCGCCGGCGCCGACCTTGCCGCCATCCGTCAGGCTCATCCGGAGCTCCGGGGCTCCACGATCAAGATCGCCGACTACGTGGATCCCGACGAGGTGCTCACCGACTCGGAGTCCGTTGGTACTCTGGATGCGGAAGCTTCGACGCAGCCGGCTGTGGGCGCCAGAACCGGGTCGAGCGCCGCACCTCCTCCTCCGCCTGAGGCCGCCGCTAGCCAAAGCGCTCTGCACGGCAAGGGTCCTACCGCTTAGTTATCGCCTCGGGATGCCGGGTGTATTTGTTTGTCTTGTCTTGAAACTCGTCTGTCTATACCGGCTACCTCTGGCGCCGGGTAAACTTATGGGAGCTTCGCCTCCTCTTTTCTAGTTAATGTTAATTTTGAACTAGCTTGGTTTCCCTTCAACTTTTGTGCTTTGCATATTCTTTCCATATTCCGCCGATTGACTTTATCCGGCTGACTTCGCCTGGCTACACGCCTTTAGCCGGGGGTACCTGCACCTCCAGTGGGGGCACGGTAGCGCACCTACTGGGTGTAGCCCTCGAGATTCGGAGTAGCTGGCTTAGCCAGGTACTTTGGATCTTCCTTCTTTCCTCAAGTCCTCTAACTTTATCCGACTAGACGCATCTTAGTCGGTTGCTTCCACTGGCTGAACGCCTTTAGCCGGGGGAACTAACATTCCAGTGGGGGCACGTGAGCGCACCCACTAGGTGTATTCCCCGAGATTCGGAGTAGCTGGCATAGCCAGGTACTTCGGATCTTCTTCGTCTTCTCTTGCTCCCACCCTTGCCCTCACCTGGGCCTCGAACGTCTGGCTAAACACCCTTAGCCGGTCGAGACACTACAAGATTCCACTGGGGGTGCGCGAGCGCACCCAGTGGGTGTAGCCCCCGAGATTCGGAGCGCTTGATGAAGGCAAGGACTTCGAATCTTCTTCTCTTTTCTTCCTGAATTCCGACTCAAAGTAGTCGTACAAGAATATACATACACATACATTTTCACGTGTTAATAGGTTAGTCTGCTAAACTGTAGCTGGAAGGCGGATTTGTTTTTTGAAAACTAGCTTGCGCCTTTCTGGACACTCGGTCGCCTTCCCGTGTGCTCTGCTGTTTTCGCTGCGTCCTTGCCGGGCAGCCGGGTTGCGGTTTGCAGCCGGTATCGAATGGAGCTGACAGTACATTGCGCACGTTACTAATGGCTTAGCAGCCGGATTTTCTTAAGATAGTTGCGAGGCCGGGACGCCCGATCTACCGCGTCTCCTCCCCGTTTTTCATGTGGGATGCCTCGGGCTTTTGCTCTTGCTAGCCGGATAGCCGGGTTGCGGTCTGTAGCTGAGACGAAGAGTGGGCCTCGGACATCGTCGCACATTACTCAGCCGGTTTATTGACTTAGCAGGTCGGGCCAGCCAGCAAGCCCTCGGGTAGGGGTTGTCGGAGCCAGAAAATCAGAACCCGAAAACAGATGCAAACACATTTCTAGCAAGGAGCCCCCGAGCAGCTCGTAGGGGTCCGCATTTTCATTCATAGGGTTTGTGGGATACATACATTGTCTAGTGACTAGGTGTAAAACGGCGCAGCAAGGCCGTGTTCCAGGGACGCTCAGTCTCCTCGTCTGGTTTGTCCATCTTGTTCTTGCGCGGCTGCTGTGCGTCGATGAGGTAGTAGGAGTCGTTGGGTAGTGCCTGGCTGACGATGAAGGGGCCCTCCCAGGGTGGTGATAGCTTGTGCATGCCCTTCGTGTCCCGTACCAGCCGGAGGACCAGGTCGCCCCCACGAAGCGCAACTGGGCGGATCCGGCCTGAATGATAGCGGCATAGTCGTTGCTGGTATAGGGCTGACCTGGACAATGCCAACTCGTGGGCCTCCTCAAGGAGGTCCACACCATCTTCCCGCGCCTCTTGGTTGGCCTTTTTGTTGTAAAGGAGCTTGCGCGTAGAGTCGAACTCGATATCCGCGGAGAGGACGGCTTCCGATCCGTTAACCAGGAAGAACGGAGTGTAGCCGGTTGATCTATTCGGCGTGGTGCGGAGGCTCCATAGCACAGCCGGAAGCTCCTCGATCCAGCATCCGGGTGACCGCTCCAACGACTCGATGAGGCGTGGCTTGATGACGGCTAGCACTAAGCCGTTTGCCCTTTCGACTTGCCCATTGGACTGCGGGTGTGCGATGGAGGCAAGATCCAGCCGGATGCCCTTGTTGCTGCAGAATCGGGTGAAGGCCCCCCTGGCGAAGTTCGTGCCATTGTCGGTCATGATGCTATTGGGGTAGCCGAACCGATTGATGATGTCGGTGAAGAAGGTGATGACCGTTGCCCCATCCAGCTTCCAGATGGGCTTGGCCTCGATCCGTTTTGTAAATTTGTCCACCGCCACCAGAAGATGGGTCATGCTTGCGCGCGCTCGCTTGAAGGGACCGACCATGTCGAGGCCCCAAACCGCGAAGGTCCAGGTAATCAGTATGGTCTTGAGCACCGAAGTCGGCATGTGCCTGAGCTGCCCGGAGCACTGGCACCCATTGCACGCACGGACTAGCTGTTCGGCGTCCTTGAGGGCGGTGGGCCAATAGAAACCATGGCGAAACGCCTTGGCGACTATCGCCCTTGATGAAGCGTGGTGCCCACACTCGCCCTAGTGGATGTCCTTGAGTAGCCGGTAGCCCGTGTCCACATCGACACACCTTTGGAAGATGCCGGATACGCTGCGCTTGTACAGTTCATTGTTGATGATGGTGTACGTGTGCACGCGGCGCTGGACTTGCCTGGCCTCCACCTCGTCATCCGGAAGCTCTCCGTTGGCGATGTAGTTCATGAAGGGTTGTGCCCAGGATGGTACTTCCCGGATGACAAGGATGCTCCCGCTATCCGGTTGATGGTCGTCGGGGGGTCATCCGGATGAGGTACCTGGGATGGCAGCTCCCGAGCCGCTTGACGAGCCGGCGACCCCCGGGTCTTGCGAACCGGAGGGCACTGACTTGCCGGAGTTGGTGCGGGCCTTCTTCTTTGGGGGTTCTGCCGGCTCTGCCTCTGTCACCCTGTCAGCCGGAGCGCTCCCTGCCCATATGATGATCCGACTCGGGTGACGGGTTGATGGAGGGCTTGCGCAGGTGCTCCAAGGAGACCCCGGTGGGATTGCCTGCCTGGTGGATCCGATTCGGGCGAGCGAATCGGCCACCTCGTTGTTGGCGCGGGGGACGTGATGGAATTCACACCCGTCGAAGGAGGCGCTAAGCTTCTGTATGTGGAATCGGTAGAGAGCCATCTTTGCGTCGCGGGCGTCCCATTCTCCGGATACTTGCTGCACCACCAGATCCGAGTCGCCGAAGCAGAGGATCCGGTTGACACCAATCTCCTTGGCTAGCCGGAGTCCGTGCGCCAGTGCCTCGTATTCGGCTATGTTGTTGGAGGCCTTGAAGTGGATTTCCAGGACGTACTCCAGCCGATCTCCCTTGGGCGAGGTGAGCACAATGCCGGCTCCCAAGCCCCCGAGCATCTTCGACCCGTCGAAGTGCATCTTCTAGTGGTCCGAATACGGAACCGGTGGGAGATATTGGGTCTTAGCCCAGTCGACGAGGAAGTCCGACAGCGCCTGCGACTGGATCGTGAGTCGGGGCTCATACTGGATGGAGTAGGCGGCGAGCTCGATGGCCCACTTGGCGACTCGGCCGGTGGCATCCTTGTTGCCTATGATTTCCGAAAGGGGTGCGGTGCACACGACCTTGATCGGATGTTCCTGGAAGTAGTGCTTGAGCTTCTTGCATGCCAGGTACACGCCGTAGCACATCTTCTGGTAGTGGGGGTAGTTCTGCTTGGAGAGGGACAGGACCTCGCTGAGGTAGTAGACGGGCCTCTGAACCGGCTGAGCCTTGCCTTCCTCGGGGCGCTCCACCACCAGGACGATGCTGACGACCCGGCTGATGGCTGCTATATAGAGCAACATCGGCTCCTTGCTAGCCGGCATGGCTAGAACCGGCGCTGTGGATAGCATGCGCTTGAGGTCATAAAATGCGGCGTCGGCTTGCGAAGTCCAGGAGAACTTGTCCGTCTTCTTCATCAGCTGGTACAACGGGAGTGCCTTCTCCCCCAGCCGGCTGACAAAACGACTGAGGGAGGCCAGGCATCCGGTGAACTTCTGGACTCCAAGCAGGCTCCTGGGCGGCGGCATCCTCTCGATGGTCGCGATCTTCTCCAGATTTTCCTCAATACCTTGTTGTGATACGAGGAAACCGAGCAGCTGACCGGATGGCACTCCGAAGACGCACTTTTCCGGGTTCAGCTTCATCTGGTATTTTCGGAGGTTGCCAAATGTCTCCCCCAGATCTCCGAGGAGGGTGCGCTTCTCCTTGGTCTTGATGACCACACCATCCACATAGGCATGCACGTTTCGGCCTATCTGTGAGTGCAAGCACTTCTACATGCAGCGTTGATAGGTAGTGCCTGCATTCTTCAGACCGAAAGGCATGGTTACATAGCAGAAAGCCTCGTAGGGGGTGATAAATGATGTCTTAATCTGATCAGCCATGTTTAACCGGATCTGATTGTAACCGGAATAACAATCTAGAAAAGACAACAAATCACAGCCGGCCGTGGAATCGATGACTTAATCGATACGGGGCAATGCGAAGGGGTCTTTCGGGCACACCTTGTTCAAGCTGGTGTAGTCGATACACATGCGCCAGGTCTTGTTCTTCTTCAGCACCAGGACTGGGTTCGCCAGCAGTCCGGGTGGTACACTTCCATGATGAACCCGGCTGCAAGGAGCCGGGTGATCTCGTCACCGATAATCTTTCTCTTCTCCTCCACGAACCATCACAGGGGTTGCTTAATTGGTTTGGCATCCGGCTGCACATGAAGTGAGTGCTCGGCGAACTCCCTCGGTACACCTGGCATGTCCTTGGGTGACCATGCAAAGATGTCCCGATTCTCACGGAGGAAGTCGATGAGCGTGCCTTCCTATTTGCTATCCAAGTTGGCACCGATGGTGACGGACTTGGTCGGGTCGGAGGGGTCGAGCAAGATCCTCTTCGTCTCCTTTGCCGGCTAGAAGGCTCCTTCTCCAGCCGGTTTGCTGCTAGCCGGTATGTCTTGCTAGGCCATGGCCACATTGCGCATGATCACGCGCTTCTCCTTGGCTATGATGAGGGCCTCTGCCAGTTTGGAACCGGCTGAGGCGCACTCCATCGACCGCCTGAAGCATCCGGCGATGGTGATCACACCGTTGGGTCCCGGCATCTTCGTCTTGAGGTATGCGTAGTGCGGGACGACCATGAACTTGGCGAGGGCGGAGCGCCCGAGGAGAGAGCGGTAGGAGCTCGTCAGGTTTACCACCTCGAACCAGATTGGTTCGCGGCGGAAGTTCTCCTCGGTCCCGAAGATGACGTCCAGCTTGATTTTCCCCAGCGGGGTGCAAGCCGGCCCCGACAACACGCCGTAGAACATTGTGGCAGTCGGGCGCAGGTCGCATTCGCGAATGCCGAGCTTTTCCAGCGAAGACCGGTAGAGGAGGTTGAGGCTGCTGCCTCCGTCAATTAGGACGCGAGAGAAACGGCAGGTGCGCACGTTGGAGATGATGAGGGGGTTGAGCACCATGGCGTAGCCCCCGGGAGTCAACTGCTGCTCCGGCTGGTCTTCATGGCTCTAGGTGATGGGGGTTTCTGACTAGTTCAGGTACCGGGGGACCGGAGAGACGATGGCGTTGACCTCTTTGGAGCGTCGCATGCGGCTGTGCTTGTCGTCCAGCTCCGTCTCGAAGATGTGGTAGGTGGCGTGCGTCTGGGGGTAGCCGTTGTTGTTGTTGTTGTTGTTGTTGTTGTTGTTGTTGTTGTTGTTGTTGTTGTTGTTGTTGTTGTTGTTGTTGTTGTTGTTGTTGTTGTTGTTGTTGTTGTTGTTGTTGTTGTTGTTGTTGTTGTTGTTGTTGTTGTTGTTGTCGCTGTTGCCGCCGTTACCATCATTGCCGGCTCCCCTAGCCGGTGGTGGTGGTCCACCAGGAGGGGGCGGGGGAGACGTGGCTGGCTACCCTGGTCTTTTAGCTGGCGAGTCCAGCTGCAATTCCGGGTGGTATGTGTAGCCGGCTTGAAGGGACCGCTGTGCCACTTGCACGGGCCGTCAAACATCTGGTCAAAGGTGAGCCGTGGCTTCTGCCTCCTTGCATCGTTTGCCGGCGCGTCGGGCGCACCCTCCACAGCATTGACCTGCCGCGCGTGGTAGCGGGGCTTCTGCTGTCCGTCTTGGCGGTCCCCATGGAACTAGTTGTCGTTGCCGTGGCGTCTAGAGGATCCGGCTTCTCCAGCCGGATTGCTCGGACGGTCGCGAGCCGGCTCCACAGGAGTCGGACGCCCGTCAGCATTTACTCGGAGGGGTTTCTTCATGGCGGCATCCGCCATGGCATACTGGTCCGCGACCGTCATGAGCTCCGCCATGGTTTTCGGCTCGTCACACAGTAGCCGGTGGAGAAGCATGGTTCCTTCTCGGCAACCCTCGATGAAGAAGTTGATGGCCTGGCTCTCCAGGATGGCCTCACAAGTGTTCCGTAGCTCCGTCCACTTAGCGAGGTACTCGCGGTCACCCTGCATGCACAAGGCCAGGTCGTGTGGGCGTTCCGGACGCTTGTACGTGCCATTGAAGTTGCGGACGAACACTTTCTCGAAGTCTGGCCAGGCGTTGATGATGTTGGGCACAAGGCTGTTGAGCCATGTCCTTGCCGACTCGATTAGCATAAGAGGGACGTAGCGCACGGCTGTGCGCTTGTTCCCATGGGCGATGTCGACTGTCGTAGTGTAGTCGGTCAGCCAGTCTTCCGGCTTCATACTGCTGTCGTACTTGGGGGTGTCCCTGGGCAAGGGTGAACTTATCCGGAAACGGCTCGTTCCGGATGTGGGGTCTGAATTAAACTGGCCCGGTGGAGTCTTCTTCCTCCGTGACCTGCGCTTGAGCAAGGAGCTCGATGCGGTCACGGGCATCCGGACGATCCGGGTTGGGAGCTCCCACCTGCCCCGAGAGGCGGGAACCAGCGGGTCTTGGTGCTCCGGTTGGTGGAGGGGGAGGCGGTGGGTTGCTGTTCACTGTTTGCTCCTGGAACGACTAACCCTTGTTGCCAGAGCTGCGGCGCCTGCTGCGGGCCTTAGCCGGCTGAGGGGAGGATGCCTGTTGGGTGTCGCGGGGCGGGCCCTTGCTGTTGACAGGCAGTTTGCTCCCCTAGAGTAGCTGGGGTCCTCCTGCATCTGCCAGTTGGCATCAGCCTGCTCATCCGCGATGCGGAGGATCTCCTGCACGCGAGCGTGCTCGCGGGCCCGCTCCTCGCCCTCCAGGCTGGGCAGTTCTTCCGCCGCGGCTCGCGCCGCGTGCAGGTTCTTGATGGGCGTGCCATAGGTGGGCCGGATGAGGGCGGGCGTGATATCTGGCTCCCCCTCCTTTTCCATCCTTCCACCCAGCTCGCCGCCCAGCGCTGCACCTGGCAGCGCCGGCTCGGCTCAACGGTAGCCAGAGTGAAGCCATGCGCGCAGTCGTACTCGCGCCGGGTGATCTCGAGTTGCTTGCGGGTTGCCGCCAGCTCCATGGCCTCCTGGAGGAGGATCTATCTCTCCATGGTGAAGTTGGCTTCCGCTTCATCCGGGTTATCCCCGAGGTTAACCGGCGTCAGGAGCCGATCAATGGCCTCCTCCAGCGGATTCCGGGGCTGCGGAGGTTCCGTCCTCGTCCGCACCCCGCTCCCGCAGTTGGCGGGGGTGGGAACTAGAGCCGGCCATCATGACCTTCACGCCGTAGGAAGCGACGGAGATGCTACCGCCCGGATGCGGTAGCTCCACAACGAAGACGATCTCCCTAGGGAAACGCTCCGGAACGGTGGCGACGTAGACGGGGAGGTCGCCGAAGAGCAGGATGGAGCCGTCCACCGGGAAGGTGGTTTCGGCGAAGCAGGAAGCGTTGTCGATGATGCAGTCGAACTTGCCGAGCGTGAGCACCAGGCCAGAGGCCACACGCTCACCAGCTAAAGTGCAGGATCCCGTGTGGAACGTGACTCCGGTCAAAGCCATCACCCCATGGTGGGCGCCAACTGTCGTTGTATTGGGAACGGCAGTACCTAAGAAGGTTAGATAGAGGTGTGGGGACTAGCAGGGAAGCCATCGACGGCGTCCGCAGGCAGGATTGGATACAAGCAAGCGTAGCAGGACGCAGGAAGTACCCAGGTTCGGAGCCCTCGTGGTGAGGTAAAACTCCTACTCCTGCCGATCTGACTATGAGTGATATACGAACTACAAGCGCTCCTCGAGATGTATTCTCTAGCTACTGCCTTAAATGCAGTGAGACCAACCCTTTCTACTGAGGCCTTGCCTCTCCTTATATAGGCAGAGAGGCAACGGTCTCACTGGCCAATCCGACAGGCGGGCCCCTCAGGCGGGTCCCAGCCGGCTAGTCACCTACAGTATCCGGTACAACATGTCCCATCGGAGTATGAGCGGTATGGCTGTAATACGCACAGTGGATGCTGTGCGAGCCCATCGTCAGCACCATGCCACTGTTCCCGCGTCATCCCCACAAAGTCTTCGGTATGGCCGAGTAGTTGCCAATCTTGTCGTCGTACAGCGCGTACCGTGCACTGTTCCGCACGTCGCCCTGTCTCCTTGATTGGTTCCGGCTACGCTGCTGTAGCCGGCTGCTTTTCTCCGATCCGGCTACCTTGCGATAGCCGGCCTGGCTTGCCTTGTCCGGCTGCACCTGGCTAGCCGGACGCGATCCAACTGCCCTGTTTCTTGTCCGGTTGGGGTATCCTAGGGTCATCCCCCCGACAGGATCCATGTGTGGTTTGTGAAAAGAACAGACATGCAATCACACTAGGTGGATCCATGTGTGGTTTGTTTAGAGGAACAGACATGCAATGACACTGGGTGGATCCATTTGTGGTTTGTTTAGAGGAACAGCATGCAATGACACTGGGTGGATCCATGGGTGGTTTGTTTAGAAGAACACACATGCAGTGACACTAGTTTTGGTTCATGAAAAGAACACACATGCAATGACACTGGTGGATCCATGTGTGGTTTGTGAAAAGAACAGACATGCAATCACACTAGGTGGATCCATGTGTGGTTTGTTTAGAGGAACATACATGCAATGACACTGGGTGTGGTTCATGAGAAGAACAGACATGCAATCACACTAGATCCATGTGTGGTTTGTGGAAAGAACAAACATGCAATGACTCTAGCTGTGGTTCATGAAAAGAACACACATGCAATGACACTGGTGTATCCATGTGTGGTTCATGAAAAGAATACACATGTAATGACACTGGTGGATCCTGATACGTTGCAAACGTAACTATAATTTTTGATGTTCCATGCTTGTTTAGTATCTACTTTGCTTTTCTTTGTCAACACTTTTAGATATTTTTATATGTTTTCTGGGACTAACCTATTAACAAGATGCCATAGTACCAGTTGCCTGTTTTCTTCTGTTTTTGGTTTCAGAAAAGGCAGAAAACCAATATTCTCGGAATTGGACGAGACAAAAGCCAATATGCCTATTTTCTCGGAGCAACACGGAAACACGAAGCAGAGACGGAGTAGGGAACCAGGGTGAGCACACCATATGGTGCCGCGGGCTAGCCCTGGCCTCGCCACCAGGTGGTGTGGGGCCCCTGGCCGGCTACCGACCTTGCCCCTTCTCCTATAAAATCCTCCCGATGCAAAAACCTTAAATCGTCAAGCCTCCAGCCACGAAAAGTTTCGCAGCGCCGCCGCCATCAAAGGGGAGATTCGGGGGACAGAAAGTCTCTGTTCCGGCACCCTGCCAGGACAAGAAGTGCCCCCAGAGCCATCTCCATCGATCTCCACCACCATCTCCATCACCATTGCTGATTCCTATGATGAGGAGGGAGTAGTTCTCTCTCGAGGCTAAGGGTTCTACGGTAGCTATGTGTTCATCTCTCTCTCTATGCATGATCTTATTTAGATCATGAGCTTGTAATCTATAGATCTACCTTGCTACTCAAGTGCTTTAATAGATCTCTGCTCTCCCCATGTGTGTGAAAGTGACAGCATGCACACCATGGTGGCACTTAGGCTAGAGATTACAAATACTTTTATGAGTTATATTTGGAGTTGGATGTCTTTATGAAATTGTGGTGTTTGTTTGAACCATCTAGTGCTCAAGGTGATAGTCACGGGGTTATCAAGATGGGGATAGCGAACTTTGAGGTGTGTTGTTATAGCCCTACCATCGATTAGAGTGTCCAACCGGAGAGTAGTTAAGAGTAGTATCATGAAGAGAATATATTTATATGAGAGTGTTCACTAGTGAAAGTATGATCCCTAGGCCTTGTTTCTAAGCATTGATACACCATTTGCAATTAGATCTGTTACATGTTTGCTTGCTTCCTTCTTTATTTCAGTTTGCCTTTAGTCTTTTCCCACGTCAACCACACGCCATCAAGCTATTTTCTATCACCATTACCACTTATAATTATCTATACCACTTGTATTTCACTATCTCTTCACCGGACTAGTGCACCTATACACCTGGCAAGTGTATTGGGTGTGTTGGGGACACAAGAGACTTCTTGTATCTTGATTGCAGGGTTGCTTGAGAGGGGATACCTTTGACCACTTCCTCCCTGAGTTCGATAAACCTTGGGTGATCCACTTAAGGGAAAACTTGCTATTGTTCTACAAACCTCTGCACTTGGAGGCCCAACAACTGTCTACAAGAATAGAAGTGCGTAGACATCAAGCTATTTTCTGGCGCCGTTGCCGGGGATTGAAGAAGAAGAAGCTCCCACGTCAACCACGCGCCAGCAGGTATTTTCTGGCGCCGTTGCTAGGGAGGTAAGGTAAAAGATACTCACATCCTCCGGTGTTAGTGCTCGAAGTTATTTCCTTTAGATTCTGCAATTTTGTCTTTTTGTTTCTTGTTTTCACTAGTTAGGCTTAATGGAAAACAACAACAAAATTAGAGAGCTTTATAGTATTTATCTTGAGTTAGGACATGAAGTGTTTGAAGACAAAATTAAAAAACCTATGGAACTTTATTTGCATGCTAATAGCAATGTTGTTAGTATGAGTTCTTTGGACACCATTATTGCTAATGCTATGGAAAAGTCTAAGCTTGGGGAAGCTAGTTTTGATGAAAATGATCTTTTTAGTCCCCCATATTTACAGGAGAAAAATTACTTTGATGATACTATGCCTCCAATATATGATGATTACAATGATGAATATGATATTTTTAGTCCACCTACTATTAAGGAGAAAATTTATTATGATTACAATATGCCTCCTATATTTGATGATTATGGTGATGAGAATAATAATGATATCTATTTTGTTGATTTTGCTCCCACCACAATTAATAAGAATGACTATTTTTATGTGGAGAGTATTAATTATTTTATGCATGTGGCTCATGATAAGAATGTTTTATGTGATAGTTATATTGTTAATTTTATTAATGATGCTACTGAAAGTTATTATGAGAGAGGGAAACATGGTTTTATGCATCACAACATTATTAAGTTTCCCCTCTTTATGTTGAAAGTCTTAAAGTTGCACTTGTTTTGCTTTCCTATTCCTGTTGCTTTGTGCTTTCATGACTTGTTTATTTACAAGATTCCTATGCATAGGAAGTGGGTTAGACTTAAATGTGCTTTGAATTTGCTTCTTGATGCTCACTTTTACTTCAGTTCATATTTCTTATGTGAGCATCTTCTCAAACTATCAAGCCTAACTTAAAGGCGTTAAAGATAAGTACGTATTGGGAGATAACCCAAAAGTTTTAGATGAGTCTTGGAAGTTATTACCTCTGTAATAACCGCTCCTTATACTTTTTATTTGCTTTTTGTGCCAAGAGTAACCTCTAATGAGAGAGAAGTAATGATTGGAAAAGTTGCTGTCCCGAAACAGATTTTTGTGCTTCACCGTAAAAATTCGGGTAAAATCTCTATACGTTGTTTTGAGGCGTCAATTTTTGTGCTTCTGCCCCAGGTTGTTATCTAACTTTCGTTAGTTAAACACTTTTTGATTTGAGCAACAGAAGGTCTTCTAAAAAATTGGTTTTTACTTGCTGGTATGTTTTGACAGATTTCTACCATTATTTGCATTTGCTTCTTGTTGGTTCCTTTTTGAGTTCTCTTTGTGGAATTGAGCTTTTTTAGGGAAGTGCTTCAGTAGCTTGTGTTTTAATGGAAGTTTTATTGGTGTTCAAACTAAACCTAAAGACTTATTATCTTGAGTGCACTAATGTTGCTAATAAAGATTGTGTGAAGTTTTGTATGAAGGAAAATTTTCAGGTGTATGGAGAGAATGATGTAATGAGATGAAGAATGGACTAAAGCTCAAGCTTGGGGATGCCACCCCATGTCACCCCAAGAATTATCCAAGAAGTACAAGCGTCAAAGCTTGGGGATGCCCAAGGCATCCCCTTCTTCATCAATAAAAATCCCAGGTTTCTTCCAAACATTTCATTTTTATTGTTTATTGCACAGTTGTGCTGTTCTTGGAGCGTATTCTTTTTTGTTTTTTGTTTTTGGTTTTTGTTTGCTTGGTTTTCTTAGTTTGCTCGAATAAATTGGTTGGACCCCCTCTTTCATACATTGGTTTTCAAATAGTTTGGTTTAGATTAGAAAAGAGTAGGAAAAGTTCATGCTTAAGTGGTAAAAAAAGCTTGTTTTTGACTGTGGCCTATGCTTTGTCATGCCATGCTTGATATTGTTTTGGATTTATGCTTAGTGATCTTTGCTGTAGCATGACATGTTATAAACAATTGAGATTGCTTAATGTGCCTTTGAAGAATCATGTGTTGTTTTAGCATATTAAAGCATAGTATTATGGTATTCTCCTTTGATGCTTTATTTGGGTTGACTTGGCGCATGCTCACACCATGTTATGACTATCCCAAGTCACCATAGCCTTTATGATCCTTTAGTTTTATACTTGTAATATCACTTTATGCTTTGATTAATGATGTTTTGTCGCTCTGCATTATTATGGCCATTATTGCTCTCTTAGTTGGTCGCTCCCAGTCTTTTGCTAGCCTCCATAACCAAGTATGAGTTCCACTCATGCATCCAACTCCTAAAACCAAGTTATTCCAAAGATTGCACCATACCTACCTATTAGCATTTGCTATTCCTAGTATATTCATGTTTTTATCTACCTTCTGAATTAAACTTGTTATGAGAAAACTAGTGATTAAAGCTCTCACGAACTTGATGGCACACTTTACTTTTCTTTCCCTTAATAAACTTGAACCATTGTGTCGTCTATGTTGTATATGCTTGCACCTATATGTTGGGGATTAGCAGAACCATGCTGCCATGGGGAATGCATTCAACATTGCACTTGTACTTTGTACCTAGTTGATATCATGCTCTTTTGTCTAGATGTCGTCGGTGTGAAATGAAAGGGGAGCTTGTAAGTCCATGGAGTTATGTATGTGTGTTGGAGAAACGCATGGGCCGCCGATCTAATCCATGTCGTCATGGTGGAAACCTGCAGCGTAACTATAATGAGCTGTCTATGAATCATTCTTCTTATAAAAAAAGAGTCAGATATTGAGAAAAAAGAAAAGAAAAAAAAATATGAGAAAAGAGGAAAGAGAGAAAAAGCACCATTTTCCCATGGTAAATAAGAAGATTGTTGAGATGCTCGTTCTCTGCTTGCCTTGTCATTTTGATATGGGTATTCTTCCGTATCATCGGGAAAGGGGTACCCCGTTGGCGGTTCTCTATGATACACATGTACTTACTATGACAAGAACTTACCGGTAACTAAACTTGAGTAGCATGAGGAGAGGCCCTCGTATTCAAGGGACATGAGATTTCCAACTTATACTTTGTCAAGCATATACTCCATAGTTTGTTCACTTTAACCTTAATCACTTCAAGATGCTTATGATAGGGGCAATGAGAGCTGAAAGCTAATAAGTACCATAATTTTTGGAAGCTCTTTATGAAACTTGAATCCCTGCTTCCTTCTATGAAGGGCCTTTCTTTTACTTTTATATTGAGTCTCCACCTTCTATCTTTATGCACCTATTTTGAGAGCATAGTGGCCATTCTTAGTTCTATGTGCATTGTCCCAAGACTTGTTGATTTATGCATAACTTTGATATTGCTTGTTCTTAAACTATTTGTATCTAGTCACTCTTATGAACTTTGAAGGTGTCCTATGCATCTATGTTTGCTACTCTATCAGGGACAAGCTGAATGCCACTATGCTATGTTTTATTTATGTGAAACAAACAAACGTCTTGCAAAGCATTGTTATTTATGAATCTTTTGTTTGTGCCTTTTCTTGTTACAACATAGTTGCTATGTATTATTTTTAGAACTTTATCTTTCATGCTATGTTGAAGTACTATGATCCCAGCTATCAATGTTTTAAAAATACTTTGATCAAGTTTATGATGGTGCATGTCACCTCAAAAATTATTCTTTCTTTTTATCACTTACTTGCTCGAGGACGAGCAGGATTTAAGCTTGGGGATGTTGATATGTTGCAAACGTAACTATAATTTTTGATGTTCCATGCTTGTTTAGTATCTACTTTGCTTTGCTGTGTCAACACTTTTAGGTATTTTTATATGTTTTCTAGGACTAACCTATTAACAAGATGCCACAGTGCCAGTTGCCTGTTTTCTTCTGTTTTTGGTTCCAGAAAAGGCAGAAAATCAATATTCTCGGAATTGGACGGGGCAAAATATGCCTATTTTTCCCGGAGCAACATGGAAACACAAAGCAGCTACAGAGTAGGGCACCAGGGTGAGCACACCATATGGTGGCGTGGGCTAGCCCTGGCCTCGCCACCAGGTGGTGTGGGCCCCCTGGCCGGCCACCGACCTTGCCCCTTCGCCTATAAAATCCTCCAGATGCAAAAACCCTAAATCGTCAAGCCCCCAGCCAAGAAAAGTTCCGCAGCGCTGCCGCCACCGAAGGGGAGATTCAGGGGACAGAAAGTCTCTATTCCGGCACCCTGCCGGGACGGGGAAGTGCCCCCAGATCGATCTCCACCACCATCTCCATCACCATTTCTGATTCCCATGATGAGGAGGGAGTAGTTCTCTCTCGAGGCTAAGGGTTCTACCGGTAGCTATGTGTTCATCTCTATCTCTATGCATGATCTTATTGAGATCATGAGCTTGTAATCTATAGATCTACCTTGCTACTCAAGTGCTTTAATAGATCTCTGCTCTCCCCATGTGTGTGAAAGTGACAGCGTGCACACCATGGTGGCACTTAGGCTAGAGATTACAAATACTTGTTATGAGTTATATTTGGAGTTGGATGTCTTTATGAAATTGTGGTGTTTGTTTGAACCATCTAGTGCTCAAGGTGACAGTGTGGGGTTATCTAGATGGGGATAGCGAACTTTGAGGTGTGCTGTTATAGCCCTACCATCGATTAGAGTGTCCAACCGGAGAGTAGTTAGGAGTAGTATCATGAAGAGAATAAATTTATATGAGAGTGTTCACTAGTGAAAGTATGATCCCTAGGCCTTGTTTCTAAGCATTGATAAACCGTTTGCAATTAGATCTATTACATGTTTGCTTGCTTCCTTCTTTATTTCAGTTTGCCTTTAGTCTTTTCCCACGTCAACCACACGCCATCAAGCTATTTTCTATCACCATTACCACTTATAATTATCTATACCACTTGTATTTCACTATCTCTTCGCCGAACTAGTGCACCTATACACCTGACATGTGTATTGGGTGTGTTGGGGACACAAGAGACTTCTTGTATCTTGATTGCAGGGTTGCTTGAGAGGGGATACCTTTGACCACTTCCTCCCTAAGTTCGATAAACCTTGGGTGATCCACTTAAGGGAAAACTTGCTGTTGTTCTAGAAAACCTCTCCACTTGGAGGCCCAACAACTGTCTACAAGAATAGAAGTGCGTAGACATCAGATCCATGTGTGGTTTGTGAAAAGAACATACATGCAATCACACTAGGTGGTTCCATGTGTGGTTCATGAAAAGAACAGACATGCAATCACACTAGGTGGATCCATGTGTGGTTTGTTTAGAAGAACACACATGCAATGACTCTAGTTGTGGTTCATGAAAAGAACACACATGCAATGACACTGGTGGATCCATGTGTGGTTTGTGAAAAGAACAGACATGCAATCACACTAGGTGGATCCATGTGTGGTTTGTTTAGAGAAATAGACATGCAATGACACTTGGTGGATCCATGTGTGGTTTGTTTAGAAGAACAGACATGCAATGACTCTAGTTGTGGTTCATGAAAAGAACACACATGCAATGACACTGGTGGATCCATGTGTGGTTTGTGAAAATAACAGACATGCAATCACACTAGGTGGATCCATGTGTGGTTTGTTTAGAGGAACAAACATGCAATGACACTGGGTGGATCCATGTGTGGTTTGTTTAGATGAACATACATGCAATGACTCTAGTTGTGGTTCATGAAAAGAACACACATGCAATGACACTGGTGGATCCATGTGTGGTTTGTGAAAAGAACAGACATGCAATCACACTAGGTGGATCCATGTGTGGTTTGTTTAGAGGAACAAACATGCAATGACATTGGGTGGATCCATGTGTGATTTGTTTAGAAGAACACATATGCAATGACTCTAGTTGTGGATCATGAAAAGAACACACATGCAATGACACTGGTGGATCCATGTGTGGTTTGTGAAAAGAACAGACATGCAATCACACTAGGTGGATCCATGTGTGGTTTGTTTAGAGGAACAGACATGCAATGACACTGGGTGTGGTTCATGAGAAGAACAGACATGCAATCACACTAGGTGGATCCATGTGTGGTTTGTGGAAAGAACAGACATGCAATGACTCTAGCTGTGGTTCATGAAAAGAACACACATGCAATGACACTGGTGTATCCATGTGTGGTTTGTTTAGAGGAACACACATGCAATGCCACTGGGTGTGGTTCATGAAAAGAACAGACATCCAATGACACTGGTGTATCCATATGTGGTTTGTGGAAAGCACAAACATGCAATCACACTGGGTGTGGTTCATAAAAAGAAAACACATGCAATGACACTGGTGTATCCTTATGTGGTTTGTGAGAAGAACTGACATGCAATGCCATTTGTTGATCCATGTATTTCATTGTACACGACACTCACTTTCCATTTTTATACTACTCAGTTTTGCCCTTGGTTTTTTGACACTACTCAGTTTTGCCCCCTCTCTCTATCTTTCGTAGAAGCCCAAACCTATGCTCACTCTGCCTGCTACTCCCTGATTGGTTGTCAGAGTTGTCACGCGGATCGTGCGCACCAACCGTTGATTCTGTGCGATCCAATGATGATCGTTGCACACGTCGTGCCCTTCACATTACATCGTGAGACATCACGGACGTCTCCCTCAACGAGACTTCTACAAGAAGGAACACGAAGCTGTCCATTGAAAAAGTCGTCGAGCGGTCATGTCATGTTTAATCAAGTCTGAAAAGCCTACTGCTGCTACTACTACGCCACAACACATGCGTCATCGAGTGCACGGTCGTCGATGGACAACTACAATTTATTGCCATTTGATTTTAATAAGACATATCCCATTTTTTACGCAGCGGCTCTCAATCTCACTTCCAACTGGGACCCACCGTAAGAAGCTTGCACGCGCTAGCTGGAGGCCGAAGAGCTGAGATCAACGAGACCTAATGTCTCTGTCTTCATCGAGTCCCTCGCAGCCATCAACACATCCCTCTACCCGATCTAGCACAACCCCACAAATCTCACCGTACAGCCACCTACCTTCCCCTCTACATTTCCAATTTTAACTATCGCCAATTTTAGGGCCGTGTGAAACTTCGTACATAGTAATTGTGTATATGCCCTTTGCATGTGGCTCAATACAGAACTGCCATGCATGGCCCGGGAAAAAAACATGACGTACCGTGCACGTGTCGCGGTGCACGGTGCCCCACGCAACCCTCTCCACTGTCCCACCAGCCACCGCAAACTCTCGAGAATACCCCGTCCGTGCCGGCGATGGCGGAGGAGGATAAGGTGGCCATCGTCGCCTCTGAGGCCGCCGGTGAGGAGGCCCCTATCTCCTCGCCGGTCCCCCTCGACGCATTGAAAGCAACCACCGTCCCTGTCCAGGCCTCAGTCGAGCCATCGATGGCAGCCGCGGTTCCTGTCCAGACCCCCCGTCCCCGCTATCGACGGGGCCACCGAAGAGGAGGCCCCCGCCGGTCACAAGCATATCAAGCACTTCTTGGGCACCTACGATCCAGATAAGTACATCACTCCGCTGAACCCCTACGACACCGGCATTGACGACCCATGGTTGGAGGTAACTAGGGTTTGCTCCCCTCCCCTGGTTCTTCTACCGTTCCCATCGTTGGATGCTAGATCTTGGTTTATTATGATTCACTTGTTCGCATTTCGATTGCTCGGTCTTCTTACATCATCTACTCCCCCATTTTCCTTTTCTTCCAATAGGTTTTCGGCAGCGAGGTCTTCAGCGATGAAGAGTCCATCCACACCAAGACTCGTCAGGTGCTGAGGAGGCTGCGGGCCGGCCAGTACGACGCCTTCTTCAGGGGCGGCTCCCGGCGCTGCCCCTTCTGCAAGGGGATCGCCTTTGGCTGGGTGAGTCTCCTCGGCACTGACTTCAACTCCTTACTGAAGCATGCAGAGGCCCCAGGCTCCGGCATCCACGAAGGCGGCGAGCGCGAGACCGTGAACATCAACGCCTACATCGCTGAACACCGGGCTCTCGGCATTCACCTACGAAACCTCCAGCGGGTGGCCATCAAAGAGGGTCGCATGCCTCCAATCAGGCCCAAGGCCCACAAGATCAAGGGACTGGGCAGCAAGAAGTGGAGGAAGCGCTGGAGGGACGAGGCGGAGGCGCGGGCGCATGAAGGACGGGTTGGATGTGTCCTTGAATGTATCTGCATCTGCGGTGGCTGTTGCTGCTAAGCAGCTTCTTTTGATTTTCTATATTTTGCTTGTATCCTATTTCTGGATGAATGCATCGAACCTTGTTAAGAAACCTACTTTCTGTCGCTATATCCTATTTAGCTACACATAGCTATATCTACATTTGTTTTGTTTTCTGAATGAATGTATTTTTCCTAGTGTGATTTGCTGCTCTAGATTTGCTACCTGATCAGAGGCAAAAAGAGGTTTAAAAGGGAACGGATTATCGAAGTGAGAATCTTCTCTAGATTTGCTACCAATTTGGGCAAAATGAAACATATCTGTTTAGCGAGAGAGGAAAAGGGCACTCTTTCAAACTGCCAGTTAACGAGCTACCATCTTGACAAGCTACAAGACACATACATAAACATAACACAAAGAGGGTTAAATTTATTTTACTACTATCACTTGAGGCGCTAGACATCTTGACAAGCTAACTGAGTTCCACAAAACAGAAACATAACACTGAGAAGTAAAATTTAATTCACTTCTCATCAGACCACTTGAGGCGCTTGCCATCGTTCCTAGGCGATCAACTGCGACCATTCCAGGTACTCCACAGCTCACGAAATGCTTCGTCCCACCTGGGATCTGACTTGGCTTCCCTATCTTCAGCGTCCTGCGACACAATTAGCGGTGCATCACAGGCCTGATTGTTGCCGCTAGAAGATGCTGCCTCTCTATTTGCTGCTTCAGCTGTAGCCTCTCTGTCAGCTGCTTCTGCTTTAGCTACAAGCTCTCTTTCAGCTGCTTCTGCAGCCTCTCTGTCAGTTGCTTCAGATGCAGCCATTTTCTTTGCATATGCAGCTTCAAACTCAGCTATTCTGCATTTTCTACAAAGGGCTACCCTAAGCTCGTCTTCCCTCTTGCAAATAGGGCAAAACACGAGGTAACATAGAAAAAATGGATCTTCTTATACAGCTGGTAGGTCACGTAAGCATCTATGGCTGCATACTTCAGGTTTATATCAGGCAACGGCCACTCGTCCCAGAAATCGTGCCTATCCGTAGGGAAATCTTCATTCATTTTGTCGTACGACTCATCGAGGATTCTAGTTGCGAGTGATGCCATTCCATCCTTCCTCGAGCCCCCTAGGATCTTGACAAGACTCTGAATATGAATCTAGTTGTGCGTAGGAATTATAATTCCCTCTTGATAAAATTTCAAAAAATCAGTTGTTTTGTCGACAGTGCAGAAAACAATTCCCTTTTCTACAAGGAACTGGCGCAGTGTCGGACAATTCCTGTCAGTCCTAAAAGTATGTAGTTTGTGATCACCAAAATTTGTAACTACAAATATTTTGTCAATGCAAGATCATCATCTGAATATAATTTTGAAAAGTTTAGTAAATGCAAGATCAAGACTCTCAACATTGTCTTGTCATAATTTATTTGGTCCTAAGTAAAATCCAGTAGTTGCAAGATGAGCAAGTGGATAAAGAACAAGAGGAGAAAACCCTAAAATCGGTTAGCTATAGAGAGCAGATCTACAAACGAGGAGAGGTGGTAGACGAGGACGTGTTTCCGCATGACCAGTTGAACGACGGCGACTTCACTCCCTTCATATGGGTGCTCCGGGGTGTACTCAAGAACCAATCCCACAAACTTGTCCTCGTCTATCCCAAGCCAACCCTCGTACATCCTCAGGACACGCACCACTGTCTCCTCCTCGTTGGTGTAGACAACGTCTATCTTCTTATTGTCATGGGTAGTCAAGCTTGTCTCTAGAGTGCGACGACCTTCCATGGCGGCAAGGAGAAGACGGGAAGAAGACAGATGACAGGAAGAAGAAGAGTGGTTTCTGTGAGGCAGGGGAACGGTGGAACCGTCAATGCGCTTTTAAGGTAGTGGTTAACGATGGGGACGGAAGTCCAAGGAGAGACGCGTGGCGGTGGCCGTTCTAGCTTTTGAGTAAACAAAAAATTATTATAACGCTGATACATGTGCCCTGTTTTGTCACGTCAATACACTAGGTAGGGGGTGTTGTCCTATCCACTGTGCCAACGCTGCAAGCCTACGTGACAGCCACCCCGCCTAAGCGACGACAGCGACATAACGGCGAGAACTGACATGGGGGCCTAACTTGACGGCCGTTAGCCTGATTTTTTGTATTGAAACGTAAAGTTGAATTCGTGCCGAAAAGACCCTCTGAGTATTTGGCACACCGACTGTAGTCATCCCGGCTAATTACAGGGAACTTGGGTACCGCATTGCCTAGACACCCCAACTTTCGGGCCGCAAAATGATATTCTCCTATATATAGTGGGAGGGGAGGGGCACCACTCAAGGGGAAGGCGGTGTGGGACTATTCCCATAGTCGCCGGCCACCAAGGGGGAGCCATCAGCCTAGGTGGGACTCACGTGGGGAGCCCACTAGGGCCTGGCCGGCTGGCCATCCTCCCTAGGTGCTTGCCCCTTTGGGCCTCCCCTCCGGGTGAGGCTGATGAGTGCATATTTGCATCAAGTTTTACATTATTATTTTGCATTGTAGATGTAGGATCTTGGTATTTTACAGCGCTTGCGTGCACATTTTATGTCTATTTTCACCAAGATACGGCAGGAGCATTTCTTCCACCCGTATAGCTCTGGCCGTATAGTTGGAGTTGCCTCCGCCTCATCAAATAGTTTCACCCCGTGCAATTGGTTCGAGGAGACGACATATAGAACATCCAAAAATCGCAGAAACCTGACCTCCAGAAGGCATATGGAGGGGGAACTCATCCATAAGGGATCCATCTTCACCCTGCGTAGATCCGGGAGGCTAAGGCATCGATCTTCATCATCCAGCGCTGCATCACCACCATCTCTATCCATCCCATCTACATCTTGTCTAGATCTTGTTGTAATTCCTATACTCGTTGTGGATTTAGACAAGTACTATTCATCTATGATTGTTTCCATTACCATTGCCACGATGTTGATTGCCTCCATGTCTGAGTAGATCATTAGTTCTTGGGGAGATTGAGAAACCCTAGTATGAGATTGAAATAAGATAAAGTCTATTATGATATTCATCGCTGTGACCATGTGTTAGATTTTGTACATATTGATGTTGAGAGAAGTCGACCTCTCAATATTTGCCTCTCGTGGGGACTTGATGGAGGGAACTACTTGTTGGTAGACAGAGGCGTGCTAGCACTTACAGTGACTATAAAGCTATTAGCACTCCTTACATATCAACTTGGGAAATCGAGGAAACTCACGGAACACTATCCATGCCATGGGATACGTCCTACGGGATTACGTCCCTTAATAATGTAGTAATTCGATTGATGTCGATTGCTGACTACTGTGGTTATGAGGATGATGTGAGCAGTGGTTGTTGCCTATTCGTCCACATACGGAGTTCCTCCCACACATACATAATTGAGAATGTTCATGATGATAATCTTTATCTTAGATCTTCACAAATACTAGTGGTGTATCCGCTACTCCCTAAGAACGCTTTTTCCCTACTACAGTTCCAATCTTATTTACATACGCGATACTTACTTTATGTATTAAGTTACTTTGATTTACTTTATTATTGCTCATATACCCAAAACCCAAAACACCTTTTAACACAACACTCGCATTTTATCTTGTTACTTAGAACTTTATCTAGCATTTCTATCGCAATAACTATTTCAAGAATCATTAGACTTCAGACTCCTGCTTCCTATGGGATCGATATCTTTATTTTGAAACTAGCCACAAACGATCTGTGCACTTGCAGTCATCAAGCTATTTTCTGGCGCCATTGTCGGGGAGCTAAGTGTTGTAGGTCTTTTAGTTTTTGCTTATTTATTTTTCTCTTGCTAAATTTTGTTTTGAGTTATAGGTTTCCACCAACATGATGGAGTTTGAGCATATGACTATTGCTAACCCACTCAACCACTTTGGGAAGCCCTATGATATCAATAAAAGAGACAACTCTAATGAGAAGACAAGGGGGTTTGAAATAAATCCTCTACTACTTAGTATTCTTCATAAGAAGCAATTTGCTGGAGATGAAGAAGATCCTGATCCATATGAGCATATTGCATGTTTTAAAGATATATGTGGCACTTTTCTATTGACGGGATATACTGCCAATGAGGTATGGGTTAAACTTTTTAGTCAAACTTTGACAAGTACATCTCTCTCAGGTATATATCTCTACCGCCTGAAGCCACTACTACTTGGGATAATTTAGCATGTGAATTTCTATCAAAATATTATCCATTATCAAATCATTTGGAATCAGGCGTCTTATAATGACTTGGAAGAATAGTTCTAATGAAGGACTAGTAAGAGCTTATATTAGATTTAAAGATTTACTATGACTATGTCCTCATCATGATTTGCTTGAATGGTATTTACTACATATCTTTTATGGCGGTTTAATTGAACCTAATAAAATTGAACTAGACTCTTTCACGGAAGGAGCCTTTATGAATCTTCCTATACCTAAAGCTTGGGCTTTACTTAATAGAATTCGTGATCATAGTGTTTCATGGAATTTTGGTCTAGGAAGTGAAGGAGGCGTAGAAATAGAACATGATTGTATTCATGACTATAATTAAAAAGGCCATGTGAAAGAATTGTCTAAAGAACTTTATCTGGATTCAAATCTTGTGTTGCAAGTTGTTAAAGCTTTTACAGAACATATTAAAGCTCCAAAGGAGGGTCTAGTCAAGTATGATCCACCACCTAAACCAGAAAAGTAAAGATAAGAGAAAGCAACACTTGCCTCCATAGAACCAATATATGAAGTACCTTTCCCTAACACTGCACAAAAGCATATTTTTGAATATGAATAGGTCAAAGAAGTACAGGAAAAGAGGGAAGAGGAAAGCATGCCAGAAGTCACGAAACACCTGAAAGAAAACAAAGATGAAGAGGTAACCAAGGAAGCAATTATGGCTATGTACTCACACTGTAACATAGTTGAACTTGATGTAGAGACTTCCATATTGGTTGAAGGTAAAACAAAGGTAAAAGATGTGGGTAAGCCTATTCTTCCCTGCATATTTAAAGAAACCTCTCATTACGGTTTATGTGATCTTGGTACCGAAGTTAATGTCATATCTTATGATTTCTACCTTGAAATAAAAGAAGAAATAGAACCGGCTACAATTGAAAATACTGATATAACAATTATGCTAGCCAATAAAAACCTTATAATTCCAATGGGAGTAGTTGACAATGCAACTGTCACAATTGGCAACAAAAACTTTCCTATCGATTTTGTAGTTATTGATATTCCAACTGACCCTTTTTGCCCTATTATATTTGGAAGAACCTTTTTGGGTGATATAGGTGCCTATGTTAATTTCAAGGAGATTGTGACTCTTAGGCTTGGGGGAACGAAAAGTAAATTCCATTTTCCAAATTTAAAGACAGGCCTCCACAAATACAAGAAGAAGAGGAAGAGAGAACCATTGAGGAAATGGCAGCTCTTTTCTTTGGTAATCAAGAAGAAGAAATAAATGAAGATCCAAATTATGAAGAAATAGTTATGGAGGACAGGTCCCTAGAAGAACTAGAAGATGAATTCGATTCACTTCCCATTTTGGGACCTCCAACTGATGAGGCTTTTGAAGAGCCAGAGAAGAGAGGGGACGAAGAACTACCACCCCTAGAGTTGAAGTCTCTACCAGATAATCTCAAATACAGGTTTTTAGATGATACCAATAAATTCCCTGTATTATTAGTGCTAAACTTTCAGGAGAAGAAGAAGAACTCATGAGGATACTTAAGGAGCATCGCCAAGCCTTTGGGTACTCAATGGATTACTTGAAGGGCATTAGTCCCACGATAGCCGTCCATCGAATATTCATGGAAGAAGGTGCTAAACCAGTTGCAGAATTTAATATAAGATTGAAGCCTGAAATGAAAGAAGTGGTAAGAAAAGAAATTGTATGCCTACTGGACGCAGGTATAATTTATCCTGTTAAATAGAGTGATTGGGTAAGTCATGTTCATTGTGTCCCTAAGAAGGGCGGTTTTACTATTGTTCCTAATGAAAACAATGAACTAATACCTACTAGAACTATTGCTGGGCATAGGATGTGCATAGATTTCAGAAAATTAAATAAAGAAACTAGGAAAGATCACTATCCATTACCGTTCATAGATCAAACTTCAGAAAGGTTAGCAAACCATACTCATTTTTGTTACATGGATGGATATTCTGGTTTCTCTCAAATAGCTATTCATTCGGATGACCAACTTAAAACAACTTTCATAAGTCCTTATGGTTTACATGCTTACCAACGCATGCCATTTGGTCTATGTAATGCTCCAGCTACTTCTCAATGATGTATGACTGCTATTTTTGCTGATTTCATAGAACTTATAATGGAAGTATTTATCGTTGACTTTTCTATCTATGGAATTTCATTTATTAGTTGCTTGGATAATCTCAAGAAAGTTTTGCAGCGTTATGAAGAAACTAATCTTGTTCTAAACTAGGAGAAGTGCCACTTTATGATCAAAGAAGGTATAGTCCTCGGACACAAGGTATCAGGTAAGGGAATTCAAGTTGATAGAGCTAAGGTTGAAGCAATAGAGAGAATGCCACCACCTAGGGATATTAAATGATGGGGATATGCCGAATGGGGTATGCCTAACAGGACGTTCTGATCGGGCCAAAAGCCTAGCGAGTGGGCCTGCAGGACGGCGACTGGAATGCGATTGAGGAGAAGGCCCGGCGATTGGAGACTGGAGGCCCAAAAGCGTACTCGAAGCCCAGTCGGATTAGGTCAAAACCTCCGAATCCATGCCTTGTTCGGTTGTAAACTGTAAACCCTAGCGAGGTGCCTCCGATATAAACCTCCCTAGGGTACTCCGAGGACTTACATTCCATCATACACCCCTTCAAGCGACTCACTGCTTAGACACCAAGCTCGCCACCCCTGGAACTCGCTCTCCATCAATCTAATCTAGCAGGAGTAGGTCTTTACCCTCCGGGGCACCGAACCTAGGTAAACCCATGTGCACCCGCCCCATCTCGCAGCGCGGATGGCCGCCAGCTCTCGCCCCCGATTCTATCAATCGCTGCCTATGGCAGTGACTGTCGTGGCCATTTCCACGACAGTGGCGCCAACCGTGGGGCCTAGTCGGACTGGCCTGAGTTCTGCGGTGAGACCCTACTCGCCGATCGATCGGCAGTTCGCCACAGGTCGCATGATCACCACCATCGGGATCTTACAGATCCTGTCCAGCAACTACATCCCGGCGTCGCGCCCGATCACCCACAGCGCGATAATGCCGGTTGGCACCATCAACCTATTCGTCGACTTCACTGACGCAGTCGACCCGGCGGCAACGGTGATTGTCAGCGGATCGCCGCCACACCACGATCTGCTCTCGGAGGAGCAAGTCTGCTCCGTCAGCCGCCTCACCACCGAATACGACTCGGCCGCCAGCAACGCGGTCAAGACCAACGCCACCGCGGACGACACAGCCCTCCATGACAACGCCAACTCCGCGACCCCTGCCTCGGTCGACGGATCCATCACCGCAGCATCACAGGAGGACTCCATCATGCGGGTCTCCAACCCTAAGGACTTCAAGGATTCCTCCATCCTTGGGATCTTCGATTCCGACTCTGGGTCGGAGTCCCCCGAGGACTTCCACACCAGATCCAATGCGATCTACATGGCGGGAAACACGGTCGCCCGCCAGATCCATTCTCTACACCGATCCCTCCAATAGCGACGGCACATAGGTGGAGGAAGCCCGCTTGCGACTGGAGGAGGTGCAGCGCAAGGAGTTAGCCGAGCACGAGAAATTCTGCCTTGAGCGGGCGACGGCGCAAGAGCTGTCGCTATACCACCAGCGCTGCATCAGGACCCGCCTGAACTCCAACGTCCAGGGCTGCGTCCTGAACTTCAACGACGAAAGCGATCCCGCACGCACGGCTGAGCGCGAATACTACGAGAACGTGCTACCAGGTGGCAGCAACCGACCACCACCCGGTGCATCGGCGACTGGGGTCCTACCACCACCTATTGGTCGCGTGCCCCCGCCGGACTAGCCACGGATCATAATCTCGCCATAGGCCCATGACGCCAACGGAGTCCCACTGTACTCCACTCCAATGGACAACATTGTCGCGTCCGACGCCGCAGTCGCCCACCTCGACGTCCAGGGAGAAGGCGTGCTACAGATCTAGTACGCCAAGGCCCTACTCGCTAGGGCCGTCGAGCAGCAAGCCGCGGGAATCGACCCGCGGGGGCGGATGTATTCTCGCTCATCGGCAAGCAGGGTGGCCTCAAGCGACCACCCAACCATCACCAACTCCGTGACCTGCCCACCACCGCAGCCCCTGGCGCACTAGCCACGGGCCGCCAACCCCGTGCTCTCCACCAACGAGCCGCGAACGGTGAACAACACGATCGCTGCCAACGGGCAACCCATCGACGCCCGAACACACATCGTCAAGAACCAGGCTTGGCGGGCGCGCCATCCCAATGACTTGAGGCACACCCTCACCAACTGCGGCGACCCAGAACCCAGGGGCTCACTCAACCGAGTCGGTCCCCAGTGCTTCAGACCTATGATCCGAGGCGAGAAATACCCCGCAACCTTCAAGGCACCCAAGGAGATCGAAAAGTACGACCCAACGTATGACCCCGTGGTGTGGCTGGACACATACCTCATGGCGATGGGAATCGCCGGCCACACCGACCTGCTAGCCGCTCCCTACCTCCCCCTGATGATGGAGGGTGCGACCCGGCAATGGATCAACACCCTCCCCGCCGACAGCATCGACTCGTGGGAGGAGATGCGGGATGCCTTCGTCAGGCACTTTGAGGGGTCCTACACCCGTGCCACCACCATCGAGGACATGGAACAATGCATCCAGGGACAACGCGAGTTGACCCGCCACTAGATCCAAAGGTGGCAGGAACTATGGATCAACGCCTCCGGCATCCACCCGGACATGGCGATACACTGCTTCAAGAACGCATGCTGGTACGAACCAATGGTCGCTAAGATCAAGAGGGTCTACCGGACGCTCGACAACATCCCCGACCGCCTCGAGATTGCCAAGATCTATGCGAAAGAGGACCCCAACCAGGACTCTAACGACGAGTCAGGAGGAAGACGCTGCATCAGCACCCACGACAGCAGGCGACAACACGACATGCGCTACAACAACACTCGCATCACCGGCAAGCGCCACGGTGATGGGAGAGTTGACTTCGTCGCCAATGCCGGCTATGGCCAACGCGACCCGAAGAACTTCCGCCACGACGGAGGAAACAACAATGACAGCGGAAACTACCGCGCCAACAATGCGGCGAGGCCGAAATTCGACCCCGCCGCCCTGCTCAACCAACCCTGTGTCTACCACAACAGGGAGGGAAAGCCCACCACCCACACTACCGTAGACTGCCACTCCCTCAAGGAAATCGAAAAGGCAAGGCAGACACGGGATGACCCCAACAACAACCCGCCAAGGGGCAACAGAAACATCGGCGACTTCGGCAACACCGTCAGATCGCTCCACACCCTCACCGGGCTCGGCACCAAGTGCGAGAAGAAGGTGCTCGCCCGTGCAGTCACCGCCAATGCGGTGACATAGGTCGATATCCCCCGCTTCCTCAACTGGTCTGAGCAAAGCATCACCTAGAGTCGCCAGGACCATGCACCCAATATCGAGTACCCAGGGCGAGTCGCCCTGGTGGTCATGCCCAAAGTGGCCGACTACTGGCTGCCCAAGACACTGATGGACGGCGGGAGCTCCATCAATATCATGTACTTGGACACATTCAAGAGGCTCCAGCTCCCAGAATCAGCAATCAAGCCGACCCTGACAACTTCCCACGACATCGTCCCCGGTCGGAAGGCGTACCCGATTGGAAAAGTAACTCTGCTAGTCAGCTTCGGCACACCAGCAAACTACCGCACCGAACGGATTATGTTTGAGCTGGTGAACTTCCGCAACCCCTACCACTGCGTCCTGGGACGCCAAATGTTTGCCAAATTCATGGTGACCCCCCACTAAGCCTACAACATGATGAAGCTTCCAGGGCCAAGCGGCATCATCACCGTCCACGGCGACCCTGATATGGCCGTGGAATGCGAAGACAAAGGCGCTGAGCTTGCTGACGCCGTCATCGCCACGGATACTGACCATGCGGAGGAACTCGCGAAATACGCGAGCAACATCAACAAGGATGACCCCACCATCCTGAAGAAGCCAACCTCCGCGAGCTCATCGAGTTCCTCCATGAGAATTGCGACATCTTTGCATGGAAACCATCTGACATGCCCGGTGTCTCGAGGGAACTCGCTGAGCACAAACTCAACGCCGACCCCAAAGTGCGACCAGTAAAGCAGTCGCTACGGCCCTTCAATGAAGAGCGCTGCCAAGCAATCGCCGAAGAAGTACAACGCCTGCTAGCCGCTGGCTTCATTTGGCCAATCAAATACTCCAAGTGGCTGGCAAACCCAGTCCTGGTCCTGAAAAAGAACAACACGTGGAGAATGTGTATTGACTACACCAACGTCAACGGCACCTGCCCGAAGGAGGAGTTCGTCCTACCACGCATCGACCAGATCATCGACTCGACCGCGAGATCCGAGTCGCTGTGCTTCCTCGATGCGTATTCTGGCTACAACCAGATCAAAATGGTGGTCGAGGATGAGGAGAAGACATTGTTCATCACGCCATTTGGTGCCTTCTGCTACACGGACATGACGTTCGGCCTCAAGAACACCGGCGCCACCTACCAAAGGTGCATGCAAGAGTGCCTTGCGAGCCAAATTGGCCATAACATACATGTCTACATTGACGACATGGTGGTAAAATACCCCCGCCAGGACGACCTGCGCGCCGACCGGGCCGAAACCTTCGCAAACCTACGGAGGTACAACATCAAGCTCAACCCAGGAAAATGCACCTTCAGCGTCCCCACCGGACAGCTCCTGGGATACGTGGTCTCCAAACGAGGCATCGAGGCCAACCCCACCAAGATCAACACCATCGCGTGACTCGGAAAATCTGAGTGCCTGCGTGACGTCCAGAAGTTGGTCGGGTGAGTCGCGGCTCTCAGTCGCTTCATTCCCCGGCTCGGTGAGAAGGCAATGCCCCTCTACCGTCTGATGCGCAAGAACCCAACGTTCAAATGGGACGCGGAGGCGGACAACACACTCAAAGCACTCAAAGAAGTGCTACTCGTGGCTCCACTCCTCGCCGCCCAATCGACAAAGAGCCAATGCTCGTCTATGTGGCGGCCTCCACTCGAGTCATCAACACCGTGATGGTCGTCGAACAGCCAGAGGAGGGCAAGGAGCACCCCGTGCAGCGCCCCGTCTACTACATCAGCGAAGTCCTGACGGACTCAAGACAGCTATACCCGCAGTACCAGAAACTGGTATACACGGTATTCCGAGCTCAACGGCGACTCCCTCGCTACTTCTAGGAGCACCCAATCACGGTCGTCTCCTCCGCACCACTGTAGGACATAATACGCAATCGCGAGGCAACTGGGCGAGTCGCCAAGTGGACCGTTGAAATTGGAGTCCACAACATCAAATACGAGCCCCACAAAGCGATCAAGTCGCAAGCCCTGGCTGATTTCCTCGCAGACTGGGAAGAAGCACAGCAGCCGGAGAAGCTCCCATACCTCCACTACTGGTCGCTCCACTTCGACGGGTCCAAGAACGCCGATGGCGCTGGGGTTGGGGTCATACTGACCTCCCCAAGGGAGACAAGCTCCGCTACATGCTCCACCTCAACTTCAAGCCCTGCACCAACAACATGGAAGAGTACGAGGCCCTCCTTAACGGCATGTGGGCTACCAATGAGATGAATATCAACCGCCTACGGTGCTACGGCGACTCCGACCTAGTCGCCGGCCAAGTCGCCGGGACCTACGATGTCGTCTCCCTGACAATGATAGCATACCGCCAAGCGGTAGACCAGCTGGGAGGACACTTCGATGGTTACTCAGTCGAGTGGATCGACTGGCGAAAGAATGAGGAGGTAGACGCCCTCTCCCGCATCGAGTCGGCTCGGCAAACACCACTCGCAGGCGTCTTCCTCGACATCATCCACAAGCCTTCGGTCTCCCCGCCGAAGGAGATCAACATCGGGATACCACTACAACCCGAGCTGGCCCTAGTCGCCATGATCGTGGAGCCCAGCGACTGGACGGCACCATATGTCGCCTTCCTCGAGCATAAGATCCTCCCAAGCAATGAGACGGAAGCGCAAATGATCGTGCATCGCTGCAAATCCTTCGTCATCATCAATGGCGAGCTCCACAAACGCAACGTGACCGGCGTGATCCAGCGCTACTTATAGCCAAAAGAAGGACGCAAGATCCTCCAGGACATCCACGCCGGCGAATGCGGCCATCATGCCGGTGCCAAGTCGCTGGTCGCCAAGGCCATGCAACACGGCTTCTACTGGCTCACCGCGCACGCCGACGCCACCGACATCGTCCAACGATGCGTCGGGTGCCAGAAGTACGCCAACCAGACACATCTCCCTGGTTCGGCACTCAATACCATCCCCATCAACTGGCCATTCGCCGTATGCGGCATGGACATGGTTGGCCCGTTCAAGAAGGCCCCATCTGGCTTCACCCACCTCCTGGTCGCGGTCGACAAGTTCACCAAATGGGTCGAAGCCAAGCCAATCAAAAAGTGTGACGGCAAGACGGCCACCAAGTTCCTCCGGGAGCTGATCTACCGGTACGGCCACCCGCACAACATCATAACGAACAACGGCACCAACTTCGACAAGGGCGACATGGCAGAATTCTGCGAAGAACATAGCATACGACTCGACCTCGCTTCAGTCACCCACCCGGAGTCGAACGGCCAAGCAGAATGTTCCAATCAGAGTGTCCTCCATGGGCTCAAGCCATGACTCCAAGTGCCCCTCGAGCGAATCCCAGGACGCTGGGTCGAAGAGCTCCCCTCCGTAATATGGGGGATCCACACCTCCGTCAACCGCTCCACTGGGTTCACACCCTTCTTCATGGTATACAGCACCGAAGCCATAATGCCAACCGACCTGGAGCATGACTCACCTCGAGTCGCCAACTATGTCGAGGTGACAAACGAGATCACCCGCCAAGACAGCATCGACTAGATCGACGAGGCACGCGACCTGGCTCGATCCCGGACCGCCATCTACCAGTAGGGACTCTGCCGCTACCACATCCACCGAGTCCGGACCCGCACCTTCCAGGAGGGCGACTTGGTCCTACGATTGGCCCAGGACAAGAAGGGCATGCACAAGCTCTCCCCCCATGGGAGGGGCCATTCGCAATAGGGCACGTTCTCGGCAACGACGCCTACTACCTCATCGACATACGAGGCAATGGCCAGCTTGAAGTCGGGAGGCCATGGAATGTAAACCATCTCCAGAAGTTCTATAGATCGAACTCAAACTTGTACCCAGATGATATAAAATGAAATTCATTCGGATCGCACAAATTGTGTTCACTCGCCATACTCTTGTGCCACTCGCACTCGTACATTTAGCAATATGCTACCTACGGAAGTCAACCCTTGGTCGAGCGACCGGCACGGCTAAGTAGTGCGACCCAAGGGCACCAAAAATATTCGGGCTTTGTGTCATCCACGAACACACCAACCCGGAGCCACCATTGGAGTTGCCCCGCTCGACTGGCCCACCGGGCCAAGACGACCGACAAACGCTTCCCACAGCGACCTGTCCTCCCCATCCTCGTGCAAAGCGACTCGAGCGGTTAAGTACCACACATGGGGACTTTGCAAACAGAAACCCTCACGTGGCTCAGGAAAACACACCAAGTAAGAGAGTTGCCTTGGACTCGCCACGCGACTGGCTCTCCGAGCTAGGGGAAGAGATGGGTTACAAACAACGCACCAACAACCCACAATAGGCACACTCCCAAAACGGCTAAGTACCACGCTCGGGGACTCGCCTAAAACAACCCTACTGGCGCTCGGGGACTCGCCCTTTCAGAGTCGCAAGGGACAACCAACACAAAAATCCAAAGCAAACACACATGTACACAAACGAGTTATACCCCACTAAAGGGCGGGCGTGCTCGGGGACTCGCTCAAACAAAAGTTAAACATACCACATAATTAACCATGCATTGCGAGTCGATTGACTCCTCTTACTTCCATACACAAATATTGTTCATATTACAAAAGTGGCCACTTGGCATATCTTACAAGTAGCCCCATAGCAGCTATCTATTTCGCAGGCCCCAATGAAGAAGCGCCTCCACCACCCTTAACATAGACGTATGGCTCCCATGGATATGTCGGGTAGGTCAACAGCGACTTCGATAGCGCCGACCGGAAGGGTTGCTCCGATTTCAGGTCGTGATGTTCCAGCTCGGGGTCGCCCTGCGCCACCACCGTCTCCTGGTACGACAACAAGTCCCCCATCGCCAGCACCCGATCAGCGAAGGGGGCAGCCTTGGCGGTCAGCCTGAACACCTCCGACATCTCCACCGTGCCAGTCGTTGAAGGGTAGCTGCTAGTGACGTCGTCGAGGTCGAAGTCGTCAGGAAAATGCGCAAGCCCCAGGCTCAACACCGTGGTGTCCCCACGCCTGAAAACCGAACGCGCCATCCATTCTACAACGTCGGGTACCTCTTCCAGATAGCGCCATACTTCAGTCAGTCCCCCAGGTATAACCTCGGTGGGGGACATTCCTTGAAGAACCGCCTGGACGCCCAACGTCGAGGCGGTGGCCGCGTTCACCACCGCGGTCACACACTGCGAGGCATTGAAGGTCTGCACCACTGGATTGCTTTGCCCTATCACAGCTGCAACGTCAGTGCCACTACGGATTCACCCACTCATGGACTCACCGCACATATCAAAGATAAGGGCAACGACTCACCAAGGAGCTTCCAACATTTCTCGGTGACGTGCTTCTCCAAGGCAGCAAGATCGCTCTGCAGCCCAAGGATGATTGAGTTCGCAACCTTCCGCTCCTCCTCAGCTGTAGCGACTGCAGCCTTGGCCCTATCCTCAAAAGAGATCACGGCCACCTTCGCCTCCTCCAATTCCTTCACCAGCGAATCGATACGCCCATTCGCCATGTCCAGCTCGGCAACCGGAACATACCCTTCTCGGGCTTTGGCAATGGCCGCCAAAAGACCATTTGAGAGGAACAGAAACAATAGTCAGCATTCCGTAAACACCAGCAGCTCGCAATCGCCAAACAAAACAAGTACTCACCGGCAGTCTCCTGGAGTCACTGGTTAGCCTCCTGCGCCACGCGTAGGTCACGCTCCAGACGCTCCTTTGCGGCCTGCCGATCAGCCGATTCCCTCTGCAAGCCCTACAAGAAGAATGAACAATTAGCAACTGCAAAAACACAAATTCAGTGCCTAGCCACTGAAATTCAGCGACTAGACACTGGGGGACTGGCGACTAGAAGAAACTCAGTGTCTAGCCGCTGAAATTCAGTGACCAGACACTCGGGGACTAGCGATTAGAAGAAATTCAGTGCCTAGTTGCTGAAATTCAGCGACTAGACACTCGGGGACTGGACGCACCTGAATGGCGGCACCAAGCACACTGTGAAGCCCACTAGCGTCCATCGAAGGGACCACGAAGGAGGTACGCACGCGACGAGGTCCAACGTCCTCATCGACGATCTCCGGCATCTGCGGAGACTAGTTTTCCGCCACGATCGGAAAACCCCTCGCCACGAAGCGTGGGAACGACGCGGATGCCCTCGCCGAGGCACTGGTCGCGGGAGCCGGCGGTTCTATCGTCGGGGCCTCCTCAGCTGGCTCCGATCGAGTTGCCGTCACCTATTCGCCGCTAGCGGCAGGGTCACTCCCGTGGGTGCTGTCTTTTGCTACAGCATCGTCGGACTCACCCCTCTGCTTCTTCACGCCTTCAGCAGGTGCAACTTCTGTAGCAGGCTTTCTCTTCCTGGGGGGATCGCCTTCCCCCGTGGTGATGACCGGTGGAATCTTAGCCACCGAAGGGCGACCTATCTTCTTAGCACTGGACCTGCAAAACCTCCAAAGTCAGCAAAGAAATCATACAAAAAGTCACCCAAGAACTGGAAAGGAAAACTCGCGACTCACTTGGCGACCGGAAGAACGCGTAACCCCGTGCTGATGTGGGCGGGCTTGTCTAGCTCCGGGCCCAGCTTGCACGTGAGGCCTTTCTCGAAGACATCCGAAGCGTCCCTGAAGGTTGATGATGAAGCCGTGGTCATGGGAATCTCTGGCTCGGAAGACGCGGCCATCCCTGAAGGTTGTGGTGACTTCAACGTCGCAGCTTCAGCCGCCTCCCGCTCTAACGCTGCTGAAGTTGTCGGCGCGATCACCGCAATCGGAACTTCCACCACCACTTCTGCATCTTGAGCCTCCGATCCCATCATCGGAGTCGCACCCTTTGGGATCTCGTGTGAAGTTTCGGTCACATCATCGTCGGATTCATCGTCCGACTCGAACACCACTGCCGATTTGGATGGTGATGCTAGCTTTGAAGCCGGCTTCTTTGTGGGAGACTTCGGTTCACGCGCGGCTTTCACTGGCATGGCCGTTCGCCATGAGCCGTGCTCTTGCAAGGTTTCATCATCTTCATCTCACTCTTCAAGACTATGGCTCGCCTCGAACTCGCGTTGCTTCTGCATGCGAGTCTTGTGAGCCATGGGCGCTGGGGGAGGAACCTCCCTCTCTTCCTCTTCGTCCTCATAGGATTCTCCTTCAGCACCCTCCTCGAGCTCCTGGGGGACCTGTTTGTCGAGTGGGGGGAGCCAGCCCTCGAGAACCTAGAACAACTGAGAGTGACCACAAATAAGCATCAAATGATGCGGCTGCAAATTGCACCGCGGGAATCACGACTGAAGATAAATTCGGAGAGAGAGACTTACCGTAGGAGCTTCATTCTTCACAGTCACGTACGGGGCAAGCCCGACCGACGTGGTTGTAAATTCCGTGTCGGTAATCTTCTTCAAGGAAGCCTTGTAATCTACAGCATCCCACGACTCCTTGCTGGTCCGGGAAGGATCGTTCTTCCCACTGTACTCGTACATCCAGTGCGGCCGGGTCGCCAATGGGACCAGGCGCTGCCCGAGCCAGCAGTTGTACAGGTTGATCAAGGACAGCCCTTGGTCCTTCAAATTCTAGATCTGGTCCATCATCTCCGTGACGGCCATCCTCTGATTGTTGGGGAGCTTGTCCGTTGCCAGCCGACGGGGCTCGCTTCTCTCCGTGACGAATTTGGGCAACGCCACTTCGCCGGAGGGGGTGGAATCCTTCACATAGAACCAGCTCTTCTTCCATTCGCTCGCGGCCTTCTTCAGCAACAGGAGCTTGACAAAATTGACCTTCCGCTTCAACTGAAATGTGACGCCTCCGGCCGCCAAGATCGGGCCGTCGGACCCTTCACGCCCGATCCGGCCATGGAATAGCCCCAACCATAGCGGGAAGTACGGCCTGCAGCCGAGGTAGCATTCACAAAAGGCGACAAAGATTGCCAGCTGCTCGATGTTGTGCGGGCCGAGATCCGACGGCTTGATCGCATAATATGCACAGAACCGCCGGAAGAATAACGAGGTGGGGAACTCAGAGCCCCTCTCCAAATGGCTTGGGAAGCAGATGAACTCGCCAGCACGTGGCTTTAGCTCGACCTCGAAAGACACAGGGATCCGCCAATTCCCCTTACAGAGGACCCCGACATCCTCAAAAGACTTGAGCTGCGCCGCAATGCACTTAGATTTTCCCCATGGACCTTTTGGAGGCACCATCAGGGAGAAAGCAGGGTCGCTTGGTCTGGATAGTCTAGATCGAGGGAAGACAGAGGAATGGATGCGCAAGGATGAAGAATGTGGAGAAGGGTCTACAGGACTGACCCGTCACTCCCCTTATAAGGAAGCGTTGCCTGCCGATTTCGGGATAGCCGTTACCCGCGGTAATTGCGCCGAAGTTACCGTTGGACTACCCAACAGATAGTTTTGACCAAGTTGACGGTCCAACTCCTTCACTCAACTCGCTTGCAACTATGCCATGTCTAGTCAACAGGGCAGCGACTCGATAGTGATTGCATTTGCCAAAGTTGCGACTGGAAACCCGATGGAAAATTTCCTTGGTTCTTGGCAGAGTCCATCGCTGATTTGACTGGGCGTCCAAATTGGACTCGCCTACTCCGACTACCAAATGAACACCTGTGTTTGAATCAACGATGGCCTCAGGGACTACTGATGGGGATATGCCGAATGGGGTATGCCCAGCAGGACGTTCCGATCGGGCAAAAATCCTAGCGAGTGGGCCTGCAGGACAGCGACTGGAATGTGACTGAGGAGAAGGCCTGGCGATTGGAGACTGGAGATCCAGAAGCGTACTCGAAGCCCAGTCGGATTAGGTCAAAACCTCCGAATCCATATCGTGTTCAGTTGTAAAGTGTAAACCCTAGTGAGGTGCCTCATATATAAACCTCCCTAGGGTACTCTGAGGACTTACGTTCCATCATACACCCCTTCAAGCAACTCGCTTCTTAGACGCCGAGCTCGCCACCCCTGTAACTCACTCTCCATCAATCTAATCTAGTAGGAATAGGTCTTTACCCTCCGGGGGCCGAAGCTGGGTAAACACATGTGCATCCGCCCCCATCTCGCACCTTAGATGGCCGCCAGCTATCGCCCCCGATTCTATCAATCGCTGCCTATGGCAGCGACTACCGTGGCCATTTTCACAACATTAAAGGTATAAGAAGTTTTCTTGGTCATGTGGGTTTTTTATAGAAGGTTCATTAGAAATTTCTCTGGGATATCTAAACCTTTGACTAACCTCTTGGAAAAGGGAATGAGATTTAAATTTGACGATAAGTGTCTTGAAGCCTTTGATAAACTAAAAAATGCTTTAACTCGTGCTCCCATCATTAAACCACCTATCTGGGATACAACCTTTGATTTAATATGTGAAGATAGCGATGATGTTGTAGGAATAACTCTTGGACAACATATTGGTTGTAGATTTAATATTATACATCATGCTAGTAGAACTCTTAATGGTGCTCAAAATAATTACCCGAAGGAAGAAAAGGAACTGTTTACTGTATTTTTCTCTTGTGATAAATTTCGTTCTTACATAGTTGATGCAAAGGTGAGAGTTCATACGGATCGTGATGGCTTAAAAGAACTCCTTGAAAGGAAAGACCATAAGCCAAGGCTGGTCCGTTGGATTCTTTCACTACAAGAACTTGAGTTGTAGATTATGCAAAGACATGAAATAAAGATGTTAGACGCAGCGTCCATGCTTGCCCAGGAAGACACTGATCGTTTACGTGAGTTATTTGATGAACTAAAGTCAATTCCTCCAAGAGAGAAGGAGTCCTTGCTGTGGGAGGAACTTTTCATCCCCGATTAAACGAGTGGTAAGTACAAGGTAAGCGTTCTTACTCAAATAAGTGATTTATTTTCACAATTTTTGCTCTTGAAAATTCTGTTTTCGAATTCCTTGTGTTTTTCTAAAGTTTTTAGAGGGGTTTTACCAACTATACGGGCGGAGCTATACGACCGGAGCGGGGGCTCCCGCCATATAGTTGGTCATTAAACTCTCTGTATCATATTTATGAAATTGTTTTCGATATCTGAGCCTATACGGTCGCAACTATACGACCGGAGCAAAAATTCCGGCCGTATAGTTGGTCATTGAACTCTCAGATAGTTTTGCTTTTTGGTGTTTGTATCTATATGGTCGCAACTATACGACCGAAGCAAACATTCCGGCCATATAGTTGGTCATTAAACTCCCAGACACTTTCAATTTTCGGTGTTTGAAACTATACGGTCTCAACTATACGATCGGAGCAAAAATTCTGGCCGTATAGTTGGTCGTTAAACTCTCAAACACTTTTTGTTCGATCTTTCTTTTATTCATCTAAAAACACGTTCCGAGTCATGATTTAATCAACCTGGACTCGAGATATTTGGAAATATCTGCCGGAACCAACTATACGGCCGGACCTATACGGGCCACGCCCGTATAGTTGGTCGTTACGTGGCATTACTTCCAAATATGTGATTTCTTTTTCTATTCTGTTTGGTTTCTTTTCTTGGACGACAATTTGGTGTTTCTCGCGAGTTTTACTGACCTCTGACCCCTCTTATATACCGCCATTGTCTATCTCTGTATTCGCAATCTATAGAAACCCATTTAGCAATGCGATATCCCGCCGTAGGCCGTGGTAAACCCATGGGGCTCATTGCTCCTTCCAGGGACCGCTCTAGCAGCCCGTCCATGGAGGACGATGACGAGGAGGTGGAGAGGTTTAACCCGAAGTACAAGGAGTACATCAAGCCAAGCTACTACTTCAACAATGATTCTGATGGTGATGATGACGTAGTTGATGTCTACATCCGCCGTGACATCTACGATCCACCGGAGATCAATTGGGCAGCGATGAAGAAATCTCAACAAGAGAGAGAAGATCGCAAGCCACATGGAAAAGGGCGTGTGGAGACAGTCAAGTTCATCACCACAGATCCAAGGCCGCACAAGCTTAAGGAACTATCTAACATTGGTGCAGGTGCTAGCAAGGAAGGGGAGGTTCCACTCTCAAAGCCAACCATTGGTGCTCGTATAAAGGTTAAACCTGAAGAAGAGTGGAGGTACGGTTTCCACTTCCCCGATTCATCAATCATGGATGAGGAAGAAGAAGTTGTCCCTAGGACCAAGGATCGCATGCGGGCACTAGAGATATATCAGAAGCAGGAGCTACTCCATCACGTCGAAGTCCGTCACCGTCTCAATGAGATGGAGAAGAAGGAAGACCTCCTTTCATTGATGACCAAGCTCGCAGATAGAGTGGACACTCTACAATCTGATCTGCGCAGGTGCTATAGCCGCATAACTGCTCCGGAGGAGACCAACAAGAAGCTACACACCATGGTGTTGCATGCCATGGCGCGCCAGTGATCTACAACAATCACGATATCAAATAATCGCAAGGGATTATTTGATCCCACCTGGCTTGATTCCAAGCTTGGGGAGATCTTTAAGACCTTATAATCTATCTTATAAGTTTTTATTATTATTCTTGCATTAGTTCAGACTAGAAATAAAGTTTGCATCATTAGAATTCCCTTCAGGAATGGTCGATCCCTTCTATGAAATTCCGAGTTTATTATTATATATGGAGAAATATTGAGTTTGTGTTTGCTTTATTGATATATGAATGGCTTGAGTATGATTTTACTCGAACTTGATGATAGCAATAGGAGTCTTCCACACCATTGGCATTAATGGAACACATAAAGATAATTTTGTCAATATACTGTAAGTCTATGGTTTGATTCACAAAGAAAAATTATCTATACAATTAAGTTGAAAAAGAAAACCTTGAACAAAGGAAAATGAACGTGCTATCTAAATAGAGTGAGAACAAGTCGTAGTAGAATCTCAAGTCATATGAACGCTTCATATACAGTTGGAATTTGATAATTGAGATCGTCGAACTTTGAATTCCTACATGAAGTGGAATATATGGCTAGCTCCTTTGCACAACACTTAAAACAAAAGTGTGAGCATGTATGCAACAGAAAAGAAGAAAAAGAGCGAATGTGCAAAGAGCAAATAGGCATATACCACTATATTGTAGTATGACAAAGAGACACTTTTGAGATTTTGAATCCCAAGTGAATACGTTGATCCTAAAACACTTGGGACTACCTCATTACTCATTCGGTCGAACCGGATTATTTTACATTATGTTGAGATTCATCTTTTATGAACTATTGATAACTAAGGTGTGGAAGCCTTCCAATACTATTTAGATGGTTCGAGTAAGGTACTATTCATGAACTTATTCCCCTGTATCGTACATGATAATCACATGCTGCAATTGCCTCATTTATTTTATTGACTCAGCTTTATGAATATGAGGATCACATCCATTAAGCTAAAAACTTGCCCGGGACGAGCAAGAGTCTAAGCATCGGGAAGTTGATGAGTGCATATTTGCATCATGTTTTACATTATTATTTTGCATTGTAGATGTAGGATCTTGGTATTTTACGGCGCTTGCATGCACATTTTATATCTGTTTTTACCAGGATCAGGACAAATGATGGATCCAATGGATGCAATTATTAAAGCAGTTGTACTATGGAGAAAAGGAGTCAAAACAACGTAAATCGCTTATTTGGGAAATATTAATAATACCAGAAGAAAAAACCAGAAGCAAATAGAGGAAAAGAGCGCAACGACCAACTATCCGACGGGACCATTTCTTCCGCCTGTATAGCTCTGGTCGTATAGTTGGCACCGCCTCCGCCTCGTCAAATAGTTTCACGCCATGCAATTGGTTCGAGGAGACGGCATGCAGAACATCCAGAAATCGCAGAAACCTCACCTCCAAAAGGCATCTGGAGGGGGAACTCATCCACAAGGGATCCATTTTCGCCATGCGCAGATCCGGGAGGCTAAGGCATCCATCTTCATCATCCACCACAGCATCACCACCATCTCTATCCATCCCATCTACATCTTGTCTAGATCTTGTTGTAATTCCTATACTCGTTGTGGATTTATACAAGTACTATTCATCTATGATTGTTTCCATTACCATTGCCATGATGTTGATTGCCTCCATGTCTGAGTAGATCATTAGTTCTTCAGGAGATGGAGAAACCCTAGTATGAGATAGAAATAAGATAAAGTCTATTATGATATTCATCACTATGACCATGTGTTAGATTCTGTACATCTTGATGTTGAGAGAAGTCGACCTCTCAATATTTGCCTCTCGTGGGGACTTGATGGAGGGAACTACTCGTTGGTAGATGGAGGCGTGCTAGCACTTAAAGTGACTATAAAGTTGTTAGCACTCCTTATGTATCAACTTGGGAAATCGAGGAAACTCACGGAACACTATCCATGCCATGGGATACGTCCTACGGGATTACGTCCCTTAATAGCGCAGTAATTCGATTGATGTTGATTGCTGACTGCTATGGTTATGAGGATGATGTGAGCAGCGGTTGTTACCTATTCGTCCACATACGGAGTTCCTCCCACACATACATAGTTGAGAATGTTCATGATGATAATCTTTATCTTAGATCTTCACAAATACTAGTGGTGTATCTGCTACTTCCTGAGAACGCTTTTCCCTACTGCAGTTCCAATCTTCTTTACAAACACGATACTTACTTTCTGTATTAATTTAATTTGCTTTACTTTATTATTGCTCTTATACCCAAAACCCAAAAACACCTTTTACACAACACTCGCATTTTATCTTGTTACCTAGAACTTTATCTAGCATTTCTATCACAATAACTATTTCAAGAATTATTAGACTTCAGACTCCTCCTCCCTGTGGGATCGATATCTTTATTTCGAAACTAGCTACAAATGATATGTGCACTTGCAGTCATCAGAGGCCCATTAGCAATGGGCTGCCTATAATAAATAAAATAAAAAATATATTTTAATATTAATTCAACCAAATAATATAAAATACACATATTATTATATTCTGAAACTCCTTCCGGACCCCCCGATCATCATTGGGTATTACCCGGAACTATTCTGGTCTCTCTTTCTCTCTATTTCTCCTATGGTGCCGTATCTATCCCTATGCGTCCCCACCCTTAAGTGTGACATCCGTCGGTTTGGAAAGACTCCGGACATGATTGAGACCTCTCTCATATCAATGATTATTAGAGGGACCTAGATTCCCATGATGACCCCCGTGCATTTCACGAATCTTATCGCTTGAACTGTTAATGTTGTTTCCCATTCCCTTTGCCACTTGATACCTAGTCCACCCGACATTTGATCTTTGGTATCTCCATACCTTCGTTCGATCTCATTACCGATGAACTTATTTACTCGTTCCCATGTTGTTGCATTCCGTGACCCAGTCACACACTTGCAAGCTTTGTTAATGCAACGCCACCGAGATGGACACGTGTATCTATCCGTTACATGGATTGGTAAATCCTGATCTTGATATGTACTCCTCTATGCGCCCCTTTGGGAAACCTGAGTGGCACCTTTTTGATCACCCTTTGACAGCTTGATACTTGATACCATCTAAGCTCCCTCCAGAAATGATGATTTGCATTATGCCACAGTCTAAGGATCAAGTTGTGAGGTTTCCTTTATTTATCATTAATGGTGAACTTTGTAACTAGATCTCATTATGATAGAACTATTGGATGTTTGTCTAGCACATCATTCAACTAATGCCATGGCCCCATTGTTAATTGGAATAAATGCCCATGATCTTGAAACCCTAGATCATCCTCATGACCAATGAGCTAGTTCGCTAGAGGTAACTAGAGACTCAGTTTGTTTACATACCACACGTGTAATAACGTTTTGTATTAATACAATTATAGCATGGTATGCAACGTATTATGAACATACAAGAGATATATCAAATAAAACACTTCAATATTTGCCTCTAGGGCATATCTCCTTCGGTCTCCCACTTGCACTAGAGTACGAATTAATCTAGTTTATAATAGGAAAGAACCTAACACCAATGGCATCCCGGTGTTGATTAGCTTGTAGAAGAGCTTTAGTCACAGGATTTGCAACATTCAGATCCATGTGTACTTTGCAAATCTTGATTTCACCTTCATCAACATTCTGTCGGATGATGTGAAACCGTAGCTTGATATGTTTGGCCGTTGAATGAGTTCTTGGTTACTTTGCGTTTGCAATAGCAACCTTGTTGTCACAATAGATTGTCACTTGGTCTTGGCACACTTGGAATAACTCCCAGTTTGATGACGAAATTCCTCAACCAAACAACTTCATTCGCCGCATCAGCAGCTGCGATGTACTCTGACTCCATTGTAGATCGTGCTACTACTGGTTGCTTCTTGCTCTTCCAACATACCGCCCCACCATTCACCAGGAACACAAATCTTGTCTGAGACTTCGAGTCATCAGGATCCGAGTGCCAGCTCGCATCCACGTAACCGGTATGCTTAGAGCTTTGTCACTACCTCCATAGACTAGGAACATATCCTTTATTCTCCTGAGATACCTTAGGATATTTTCATAGTTGTCCAGTGATCCATTCCTAGAGTACTTTGGTATAGGCTTGCCAAACTAAGAGCCAATGCCACATCAGGCCGAATACTTAGCAGTGCATACATGATAGATCCTATGGCTAAGGCATAGGGGATGTAAGACATCCTTTCTCTATCAATATCCATTGTTAGACACTGAGTAAAACTCAGTGTGCTACCTTTCATTATAGGCACAAAACCCCTTTTGGCATCTTCCATTTTGAACCTTTTCAAAATCTTCTCAAGGTAAGTACTTTGACTTAATGCAATCAGGCGTCTTGATCTATCTCTATAGATTTTGATGCCTAATATGTATGCAACTTCACCTAAATCCTTCATGGAAAACTGACTATTGATATATGCTTTTACGCTTTCCAGAAGTTCCACATTATTCCCCATAAGTAATATGTCGTCCACATATACTACTAGGAAAACCACTATGCTCCCACTCGCTTTCTTGAAAACACAGAACTCTTGCTGATTTTAGACAAATCCAAAACTCTTGATCAAAATGTTGGTTCTAGCTCCGAGATGCTTGCTTCAGTCCATAAATGGATCGCTGAAGTTTGCATACTTTCCCAGCATCCTTAGGATTAACAAAACCTTCTAGTTGCATTATATACAATTCTTCATCAATGTGTCCATTGAGGAAGGCGGTTTTGACATCCATCTGCCATATCTCATAGTCGAAATGAGCAGCAATTACTAGTAGAATCTAGATAGATTTTAGCATCACTAGGGGAGAGAAGGTATCATCGTAGTCAACTCCTTGAATTTGTCAAAACCCCTTTGTGAAAAGTAGAGACTTGTGGATGGTCACATTACCATTCACATCTGTCTTTTCCTTAAAGATCCATTTATTTTCCACGGTCGAAACTTGGTTTTGTAAATGGATCCCATTTCGGATTTCATGGCTTCTAGCCATTTCTCGAAATCAGCACTTTCCATAGCTTATTTATAGTTTGCAGGTTCTTCTTGCTCATTCAAAATGACAGTCATCACAAGACTACTATACCAATCAGGAGTGGTACGTATTCTTGAAGACTTGCGAATTGCAGGAGCTTCGATGTGGTTGTTTTGATCATTATCATTTGATTCTTCCTCTACGTTGGAGGGCGGTTCTAGAACAGCTTCCGTTGCGTTACTTGGTATTTGGAGAGAAGGATCAACAACCTCATCCAGCTCAATCTTCCTTCCACTAACTCCTTTAGCGAGAAACTCTTTCTCAAGAAAGGTGCCGTTTTTCGTGACAAACATTTTGCCTTTATCTTTGTTGTAGTAGGTATACCCAAAGTTTCTCTTGGGTATCCTACAAAGATACATTTTTCCACCATGGGTTCGAGTTTGTCAGGCCATAGTTTCTTGACGTAAGCCTCACACCCCCAAACTTTCAGAAATGACAACATTGTCTTCTTGCCATTCCATATCTAGGGTTGTCTCCATAGATTTCGACAGTGCCCTGTTTAAAATAAAAGCGGTGGTTTCTAGCGCATATCCCCAAAATGATACGGACAAATCAGTCAAAGACATCATGGACCGCACACTATCCAATAGAGTACGGTTACGTCATTCTGACAAACCGTTACGCTGAGGTGTCCCGTCTGGCGTAAGCTATGGTATGATACCACGGTCCTTCAAGTGCATGCCAAATTCATAACTCAAATACTCGCCTCCCCGATCGGATCAAATATACTTTATTTTCTTGTTAAGTTGATTCTCTACTTCCTTCTAAAATTCCTTAAACTTTTCAAAGGTTTCAGATTTGTGCTTCATTAAGTAGATATATCCATATCAACTCAAATCGCCAGTAAAGGTAACAACATAACGATAACCATTGCGTGTTGAGATGCTCATTGGTCCACACACATCTGTATGTATGATTCCCAATAGGTCTACAACCCTCTCCATTGTGTCAGAAGTGTGTCCTAGTCATCTTGCCCATGATGCAAGGCTCACACGTATCAAGGGATTCAAAATCTAATGATTCAAGGATTCCATCAGAATGAAGCTTCTTCATGCGATTTACGCCAATATGACCAAGACGGCAATGCCACAGATACATGGTATTATCATCATTATGCTTACAATGTTTAGCATCAAATTATGGATGTGAGTATTGCAGTCAAGATCCAGTAGATGAAACCATTACACACATGCGCATGAACATAGAAAACATCATTCATATAAGTAGAACAACCATTTGTTCTAGATTTAAACGAATAATGATCTTGCAACAAGCAATATCCACTCACATATTCATACTTAATGCGGGTACATAGTAGCATTTATTCAAAACCAAAATCAATCCCGACGGTAGATGTAGTGGTATAGTGCCAACGACCACCACATCGACCTTCGTGTTGTTGCCGACGCACATCGTCACCTCATCCTTCCCCAGCCGCCTCTTACTCTGCAGCTCCTATTGAGAGGTGTAGATGTGAGCAATAGAACTGGTATCAAATACCTAGGTGTTACTCCTGATGCTAGTAAGGAATACATCTATAACATGTATATCAAATATACCTTTGTCTTTGGCGGCTATCTTGCTGGCTTCCTTGTCCTCAAGGTACTTGGGGCAGTTGTGCTTCCAGTGCCCATTCCCTTTGAAGTAGTAGCACGTGACGTTGGGCCTAGGACCAGGCCTAGTAGCCTTAGAGGTGTTGGAAACAGGGTTGCCATCCTTCTTAGGCCTCTTGCCCTTGCCCTTTTGTCCTAACTTCTTAAAGTTGGTGGTCTTATTGACCATCAACACAGTGTGCTCCTTCTTGATTTCTACCTCAGCAGTTTTGAGCATGGCAAACACTTCAGCTAGGGTCTTAGTCATCCCTTGGATGTTGTAGTTCATCACAAAACTCTTGTAGCTAGGGGTAGCGAGTGCAGCACCCTATCAATCGTGAGTTCTTCCAGGATTTTGCAATCCAGGGCATTCAAGCGCTTAACATAGCCAGACATTTTGACTACGTGCTCGCTTATACTGTTGTGCTCTTCCATCTTGGCAGAGAAGAAGAGCTCAGAAGCATCATACCTCTCTGCTCGAGCCTATAGAGAAAAGACAACCTTAAGATCTTCAATGATCTCAAATGCATCCATCTTCCCAAAACGCTTTTGAAGCTCCGGCTCCATGGAATAGAGCATTCCACTTTGGATGAGGGAGAAGTCATCCGCCATGGACTTCTAGACATTCTTTTCGTCCCGAGAGGCGGAATCTGCAGGCTTAGCAGGAAGCTCAGCCTCGATGACATAGGTCAGCTTGTAGGGGACTAGGAGGATCCTCAGATTGCGGAACCATGCGGTGAAGTTGGTTCCATCAGTTTGCAGCTTATCCTTCTCTAGGAACATGCCAAGGTTGAAGGTGGGTGGGCGAGACATCTACAATGTATTTAATAAAGTGTTTAGACCATGTTCATAATATAGAGTTCAAGTTTTAATTTATGCTGTTAAACTAAAACAAAAGGAACTCCCACTCAAACAAACATCCCTCAATTCGTTTAGAGATCACATGATCCCAATCTACTACACCACCCCCGATCATCACGGTCAGCAGTATAGTTTCAAAGGTAGACATTCTCAATGTCAATCACATCTCATGTGATTCATGCTCGACCTTTTGGTCTCTTGTATTTTGAGGCCATGTATACACATGCTAGGCTCGCTAATTCTAACTTGTGTGTATTCGTAGTGCAACATGGCTTACACCCACCGTATGTGAACTCAGATATGTCTGACACCCGATCGTCATGGCCTGCCTCATAACGGAAAACTTTCTTGGTGGTGCACACACAAGGGGAATACTATAACTGGAATTATGTGAGGGATTATCATATTATGCTACTGCCGTATATACTAACATATTAGCATAATAAGATGCAAAAGTAATACTTCAAAAGTATGGTGTCATGACATGGATGCAATGTCTTGATCATCATCGAGAGCTCTAATGAGAATGTTTCACAAACTTACCATTGCCATGTCATGACACACACCACTGCAAAGTTAGACGCCTCTACTTTATCTATTGCAAGTTTTATGCGGCTTTAGGGCTTTCGTGGTAGAACCCCTTCCCACCTACGAACGTAGAGCCACAACATGGATTCAGTGATTGCCGATTTTTGGGCCCTCCAATGTTAATGCCATATCAACTACTATAGAGAGACAAACACCCCCCAAATCCACTTACTTGTGGACCAGTCTCGTCAATCACCACGTAATGTTGGTAGGGGGCCGCTTCATCAAACAGTACCGCGATATGAACAAGAACACAAAAGAGGGTAGCAACTAGAAAATCAATGCCACATATTTCTATGTGTTCTATCCGTACGAAATGCCTACCCATAGACCCGCTCTAATACCACTGTAGGGTTCCAAAGCAAAAAACAAAAAAAAATTCTAACTACACGAGCACTAATACCAGGATCTATACTATGTAGACATAAGTAACAGAAAAGGAAGATGATATTCATACCCTTGAAGACCGAGGAACGCCTTACATAGGAAGGCGTATGTTGATGAAGACGAGCAGCTCCAAGCACTCCAAGTGCCGTGCCTCCGATGTACTACACACGTTCGGTGTAGGCGGCGTCTCCCTGGCTCTGATCTAGCCGAGCAGCGGAAGAGGCAGATGGCGGACCGAAGATCACATGACGGTAGTGTGAAGGTGGATAACTCAAAACCATCAAGGCCCTCTCCAATATTATGGAGAAATCCTCAAAGGAAATGAGAGAGAGAAGAGATAATGGGATGGATTCCAAGGGGAGGGGGTGACCCTATATATAGTAGGAGGGGAGGGACACCACCTAAGGGGCAGGCGATGTGGGACTATTGCCATAGATGTCGTCCACCAAGGGGGAGCCACCGGCCTATTTGGGCCCCACGTGGGGAGCCCACTAGGGCCTGGCCGGCTGGTTCTCCTCCCTAGGTGCCTTGCCCCATCAGGCCTCCCCACCGGGTGAGGCCCACTAGCAATGGACTTCTTATAAGAAATAAAATAAAATATATATTTTGATATTAATTCAACCAATTAATATAAAATACACATATTATTATATTCCTTCATTCTGAAACTCCTTTCGGACCCCCCGATCATCATCGCGTATTACCTAGAACTATTTCGGTTTCTCTCTCTCTATTTATCCTACGGTGCCGTATCTATCCATATGTGTCCCCACCCTTAAGTGTGACATCCTTCGTTTCGGAAACACTTCGGACATGATTGAGACCTCTCTGATATCAATGATCATCAAAGGGACCTAGATGCCCATGATGACCCCCATGCATTTCACGAATCTTATTGCTTGAACCGTTAACGTCGTTTCCCATTCCCTTTGCCACTTGATACCTAGTTCACCCAAGATTTGATCTTCGGTATGTCCATACCTTTGTCCAATCTCGTTACCGATGAACTTGTTTAATTGTTCCCATGTCTTTGCATTCTGTGACCTAGTCACACGCTTGCAAGCTTTGTTAATGCAACGCCACCGAAATGGCCACGTGTATCTATCCGTTACATGGATTGGCAAATCCTGGTCTTGATATGTACTCCTCTACGCGCCCCTTTGGGAAACCCGAGTGGCACCTTTTTGATCACCCTTTTACAACTTTATACTTAATACCATCTAAGATCCCTCTAGAATGTGATTTGCATTATCTCGCAGTCTAAGGACTAGGTTGCAAGGTTTCCTTTGTTGATCATTAATGGTGAACTTTGTAACTAGATATCATTATGATAGAACTGTTGGATGTTTGTCTATCACACCATTCAACCAATGACATGACCGCATTTCAATTGGCCTAAATGCCCATGATCTTGAAACCCTATATCATCCTCATGACCAATGAGCTAGTTCGCTAGAGGTAACTAGAGACTCAGTTTGTTTACATACCACACGTGTATTAATGTTTCATATTAATACATTTATAGCATGGTATGAAACGTATTACGAACATGCAAGAGATATATCAAATAAAACACTTTAATATTTTCCTCTAGGGCGTATCTCCTTTAGATCGCCCCGCTAGCAGCATGGAGGTGATGATGACGGCGCATGAGGATGATGCCAGCAAAATCATTGTCGAGGATGTGGAGACAACTCCCAAGGCTTCCAAATCTAGGGCTCCTCCCCTAGGAAAGCTGAAGAATATCCTGAAGGCATCTATAGAGAAGCTGGCTGTGCCAGCTGCCCCTATAGTAGATCTGGCTCAGGCACATGCCGATCTAGAGAAAACCCGACAAAGTGTTCTCAAGGGGCTATGCAGGTAACTCGGGAAAGGGAGGTGCTGAATATCACCCTCCGTGAGTACAACAAGGAACACAAGTTTCCTGTACCATGCCCTAGTTGTTTCGATGGTGCGAGTAACAGGGGTAAAAACCTCAATGCTGAGATAGCTAGAGATGGTAGATAAAAGTATGTTGCATTATTTAGTCAAATGTCAGAAGGTATGCTAAAATAAAGTACCCGGCTAAGAACCTTAGGGCTATAGAGGCAGCAGTAGCCGAGATATCAGGCTTATCTAGCGAAGCCTGACGCAGGCAGCATGAGAGAGTAAATGAATTAGTGCATATTGTGAACCGGCAAATGAGTCAATCATAAAGGCAAATGCAGGTGGTGCTAGTGGCTCCCAGGTCGTTCATTCGGCTAGGGGTGCCGCAACAAAGTCTGTCGGCCAAGCAGCATCATCGCCTCATGCAGTTCCTAGGCAAGAAGGAAGTGTAAACTCCAACAAAAAGAACAAGCAGTTGGTGGCTTACGACCCAAATGTTGCCAGGAAAGGCAATGTCGGCCAAGGGAATGTCTGGCAAGGAAATTCTGGTCAGGGTAATATTGGTAAAGCAAATGTCGAGAATGACAATGCTGGTCAGATTGACCCGAACCATCATGGCCATAACTCGGCTGGTGGTGGGCAGCAACAGTAGCAGCCTTAGTATCTAGAACCAAACCCACCTCGGCAGCAGCAGAGCACAGGACAACTTGTTCAGCATGAAGGTGGTAATCCGGTGGTGAACCGGTATAATGATGGTTACTCAGCTATGGTGAATGTCAGATATCAGAGGCCAGATTACCAGATGATGGCAAACCATTGGGATCCCAGCTAGGAAATAGAAACTTGTAGCCGGATGATGTGTGGTACAAGATGGATAGAGTTTATGAATCGGAGTTACTTGAGGAGCAAGGTCCTCCAGGTCGAGCATGCTTTGGACCTCGAATCATGAGGGAACCATCGGTGCCAAATTTCCAGCTATCTCAGGGCACAAAAACATATGACGGCAGCACAAAGCCGTGGGATTGGTTGATTGATTATGTTACTGCAGTGCATGTCACACAGGGAAATCGCAGATGGGCAATATGCTATGTACCGCAAATGTTGGAAGGACCTACAAGAGTCTGGCTGAATAATTTGCCAAAGAGAAGTATCAACTATTGGTTGGATTTTGAGGAAGCTTTTGTAAGTAACTTCACTAGCACCTATAAGAGTCTGAATCATCCTCAACAGCTCTCCATGTGCAAGCAAAGGTATAATTAAACCGATAGATATTTCTTGACAAGGTGGAGCACAATGCGTAATTCTTGCAAAGGAGTTGTCCAATCGCAGGCTATAGCATGGTTTCATCAGGGATGTCGACATGGCTGTGTTTTATGGAAAAGTTTACAAAGGAATATGCCGACAACTTTGGCTGAGACTATCAAGATAGAAGATATGTATGTTCTGGGAGATCCGACTCAGCCATGCTTATGTCGGGTGAGCCGAACATGGAATATCACCCCCATGATGGGGCCAAATCTTCAAGGCGACAAGATAGAAATGAGTATCATGGTAAGAGAAGGGATGAAAGGCTGGATTACTGATACATATCAAACCAGGTGGCAGTTGCGAGACAATATCAAACTGATGTCGGCAATAACCAGCGCCAAAAGAGTAGCGGCTAGAAGTGGACGCAGAAGAGCAATGGCAAGAAATAGTGGGGAGAGCAAAATAAGAAGTGGCAAGAAAGTCCGAAATACACATATGAGATGATGTTGGATCAGCCATGAAGTTTTCATATGCCAAACCTGGGTAAGCTGGCAAATCATATAACTAGACAATGTAGTTGGTTCCAACATGCCGGAAAGGGGGAAATGGGTTTACCACCCCCACCACTTCTCACAGGAGCAAACACTCAGGCACTAATGGTACAGTCGAGATATGATAACCAGGAAAGAAGAGAAGCAGTAAATCAAGTGAGAAACTAGGCTAATCAGGGGAATGACTATGGCAATGCCGACCAAGAAGGCTAGAATGAGTATCGGACATACCATCAGAGTTATGCCGTCTTTGTGATGGAAGCGCCAGATAAGCAGAGCCTGCAGAGGCGATAGATGGAAGTAAATGTAGTTATGATGGCAGTGCCAAAATTTATGTACTGGTCTCATCAGGAGATCACTTGGAGCATCAAGGATCATCTCAAAATCATGCCAAGTCTAGGAGCATATGCTTTAGTGTTGGACCAGACATTCATTGGGCCCGACATAAATGTCAAGTTCTCTAAGGTTCTCATAGATGATGGAAGCAGTATCAATATACTGTACTGAGATATAATGCACAACTTGGGCATAACGGAGAACATGCTGGAGCTGACAAAGACCACTTTCCATGGTGTTGTGCTGGGATTGTCATGCGAGCCAATGGGAACAATCTGGATCGATGTTCTATTCGGTACCATGGAGAATTGTCAGACTGAGAACCTATTGTTCGAGGTAGTTGACCTCACTAGTTGTTACCATGCTTGCCTGGGTAGGCCATCATTGGCAAAATTCATGGCCTTAACTCATATTAGCTACTTGAATATGAAGTTACCAGGAAAGAATGGTGTCATCACCATTGCAGGAAATTACTAGCGCTCTATGGAGTGTGCCATGGTTGGTTCCTCTCTGGCCGAGTCACTGGTCATTTCTCAAGAGAATATGAGAATCCATGATGTTGTGGCATTGGCACAGTCTGCTCAACTGAATATGCCGACATTGAGTAACCCGCATGGTAGCGTGTCCTTCCAAGCTATCAAGGCGACCAAGAATATTCAGTCGATGTTGAGTTCCCTGAGCGCACCGTCACAATTGGTGCCGTCCTAATTGACAAATAGGAAAGCGAGCTCATCAACTTCCTCCGTGAGAATCGGGATATCTTTGCATGGTCGACATAGGACTTGCCAGATGTTCCGAGGGAGTTTGCTGAGAACTCTCTGCCTGTTAGTTCGGATGCAAGACCAGTGAAGCAACCTCTCCGCCGCTTCACCAAAGATAGGAGGAATATTATCGGGGATGAGATAGCTCGACTGATCATAGCCGGGTTCATCATGAAGTGTTGCATCCGGATTGACTATCAAATCCGGTCTTGGTCAAGAAGAATAAAGACGACCCTAATATCACAGTAGTATGGCGTATGTATTGATTACACAAATCTTAATAAGGCTTGTCCTAAGGATCCATTTCCTTTACCTCGGATCAATCAAGTGATAGATTCCACTGCTAGTTGTGAACTTTTATCATTTGTATATGCATATTATGGTTTCCACCAGATACCCTTGAACCAGGCAGATCAAATAAAGGTAGCCATTATTACCCCATACAGGGCTTATTGCTATTGTACTATGCCCTTTGGTTTAATAAATGCAGGTGCCACGTATCAAATATGCATGCAAAAATGTTTTCATGATCAAATTGGCAAAAATGTGTAGGCATATGTTGATGATGTGGTTATGAAAACCAAGCAGAGTAATACTCTCTTGCATGATATAAGGCAAACATTTGCAAACCTGATAAGATTCAAGATGGAATTAAACCCGAAAAAATGTACATTCGGTGTCCCGACGGGAAAGTTGCTCGGCTTCCTGGTATCGAGCTGAGGTATCGAGGCAAATCTGACTAAGATAAGTGCCATAGAAAGAATGGAACTTCTGAAGTGCCTTAATGACGTCCAGAAATTTACTGGTTACCTAGCATCATTGAGCCGCTTCGTTAGTCGGCTGGGGGAGAAGGCATTGCCCTTGTACCAATTAATTAAAATTTTAATAAGTTCATATGGACACCTCACACAGATGTCGCATTTCGTGAACTTAAAAAGATGTTGGCCTCCGCACCAGTATTAGCATCACCACTAGCCAAAGAGCCAATGTTGCTCTATATTGTAGTAATAAATCAAGTTGTTAGTGTTGTAGTGGTAGTTGAACGAGAGGAAGAGGGAAAATCGATGCAGAGGCCGGTATACTGTTTGAGCGAGGTGCTCTTAGCCTCCAAGAAGAATTACTTGTATTACCAAAAAATGACTTATGGTTTCTATATGGCGGCCAAAAAACTCAAGCACAATTTCCAAGAACATCCAATGAGAGTAATATGTGAGGCTCCTATCTCAGAAATTATGGGTAATAAAGATGCAAGTGTTGAAGGAAATATGCCCTGAGAGGCAATAATAAAGTTGTTATTATGTATTCCTTATATATGATAGATGTTTATTTTACATGCTAGAATTGTATTGATCGGAAACATCAATACATGTGTGTTTAAAAAACAAAAAAGGTTCCTAGTTATGCCTCTCTTATAGACTAGCTTGTTGATTAACAAGATGATCAAGGTTTCCTGATCATGGAAATTGGATGTTGTTAATAACAAGGTCACGCCATTGGTGGATTGATGTGATGAACATTCATCTGAAGTATAGCATTACGATCAAGTCATTATGTTTATATTGCTATAACATCATACGAAGTAATCTTTGTCCTTAGACCATGAGATCATGTTAATTGCTAACACCTGAAGAGTATCTTGATAACATCAAATGTCACACCGTAACAGGGTGACTATAAAGATGGGTTCAGTACTACGAAGGTGTTATGTTGAGGCTCATGGATCAAGAGTGGAATTTGTCAATCCCGATGACGGATAGATATACTCTGAGCCCTCTCAGTGATATCACATTGAGATAGCTTGCAAGCAAGTGATGTGATCACTAGAATGTTATATCACGAGAACAAGAAAAGAGTACATGTCGGTAACGAGATCAAACTAGGTATGGAGATACCAATGATCGAATCTCGGACATGTAATATATCGCGAGACAAAGGGATTTAGTTACAAGCGTTAAAGGTTCTCACGATCACAGAAGTCATCGTTGAATGTGTAGGAGTCAGTACGGATCTCCAGGTCCCGCTGCTGATTATTGATCGGAGAAGGGTCTCGATCATGTCTGCATTATTCGCGAACCATAGGGTGACACACTTAAGAGTTACCAGACACCATTTTGGAGCACATATGTTTCACACGAAAGAATTGCAAAGCGCAGGAATTGTTTCCGTAGAAACCGGAAATTGTTTCGAGTGAAATTGCAGGAAGTGGTTCTGCATGTGATGTTGAAATATTGCAAGGGGCTATATGTGAATGTTTGTTAATTAAAGTAATTAACAAAATTCTGAATAAATTTAATAAAAGAGTTTTATTAAATGAGAGAACATTAAACTTGGAGAATTTTAATGCATTTAAAGTGGAGACTTTAAAAGGGAATGTGAAGAGGCATTTTAATGTGGAGGGGTTACCACCACATGAATGGGGGAGGTGAGGGGTCACCCCCCATGCACCGGCCATGGAGAGGAGGGGCACCCCCCCTCCTCCTATAAAAGGCCACCCATTCCCTCCTTCATTCTCAAACCTCCTTGTGAAGGATCTCTCTCCCCCTCTAGAATTATTCCCCATGGTCTCGGATTAACGAGATACATGTTCCCGGTGGCATTTCGTCTGGAAGGAGTTGTTGCTTCCGCTGGATCTCTGGAGCGAGGAGGTGGAGGTTGTCCGGTGGCTTGAACGTGTGTGCGAGTACGGATGCGCTGCTGAGTTGTGGTGCTCGGACTTCCTCACGATCTTGAGATCGGTAAGTGTACGACTACATCAACCACGAGTTCCTACTTGTTAACAAAACTCGTTGTCTTCGAGGGTAAGTTCTTGTGGGATGTATATCCACCCGTTGCTTTGTACCTAGTAGATAGATCTTGGCGTGTAGTTCTCATCGTAGGAAATTTTTTGTTTTCTATGTTGCGGACCCAACACTGGTATTAGAGCCTGATCTATGCGTAGGTGCTTTGCACGGATAGTACACATATGTTTATATGTGGGCGATGATGATCATGTTATTGCATCTTCTATGTATTTCGGATATTGGTGGCATAGTGGGATGAAGCGGCCCAGACCAACCTTACGTGTCATCGTACATGAGACCGGTTCCACGACTGACATGCAACTTGTTTTGCATAAGTGACTTGGTTATCCTCGTTGTGGTTCATGTTCGTAGGTGAGAACGGTTCTATCTCCGAAAGCCCTAAGCCATGTAAAACTTGCAATTGATAAATTAGAGGCGTCTAGTTTAGATCGTTGCTGGGGTAGTGTATTGATATGGTATTGTTGTAAGTAGATGTATGATAGATACTCTTACAACACATTCAACATGTAAGTTCCATAGACCTTGGCCTTACACACAAAGGAATGATAGAGATCAGACCACGATGCAAATGATAGAGATCAAATGCATGGACCATATCATCTCACTTTACACATTAGATGTTAGCATCTTATACTGCTAGTTTGGCGCTTTTGTAGCATTGTAAGATGATCCCTCATTTAGATATCAAGATAAAATGTGTTCTTCCTTGAGTATGCACCGTTCTATGGATCGTGTTTCGAGACATCACTTGATGATCGGGTGTACTCGACTCTACGCTTTCATACAACGGGTGTAAGACAGTTTTACACACGCGGGTACTAAGGTTCTTACTTGGCGAGCCTAGCATGTACAAACATGGCCTCGGAACACGGACCGAAAGGTTAAGCATGAGTCATATAGTTGATATGATGCCCATATAGATGCTCGCCTTTGAAGCTACACCGACTCACGTGATGATCGGACTTGGTGTAGTGGATTTGGTTCATGTAATCACCAAAAGGACATGAGGGATGTCGTTTTTGAGTGGGAGTTCATTAGTAATTTGGATTAGTTGAACTCAATCTATCATAAACTTAGTCTAAATAAACTTTACAAATTCTGTTGTAGATGGCACCACCTGCTTTTAATTTCAATGTGTTCATGGAGAAAGAGAAACTTGTTGCGAATGGTAGCAACTTCACCAACTGGGCTATGAATTTGAGGATTCTCCTCACTGCTGCACAAAAGCAATATGTGCTAGATGCGCCGCTAGGCCCCCCACCAGCTCCTGATGCCCCTGACGAGGAAAAGAATGTCTATGTGACTCGTCAGGAGGACCACAACTTAGTTCATTGCGGCATACTGTATGGGCTAGAGCCAGAACTTCGAAAGCATTTCGAAAATGGCAATGCCTTTGATACCATGGGACAATTGAAAATGATTTTAGATACCCATGCTGCCATAGAGAGTTATAATGCTTCTGAAAAGTTCTTCAGCTGCAAAATGGAGGAAAATAGCTCCGTTAGTGAGCACGTACTCAAAATGTCTGGGTACGCCGATAAGCTTGTGTCCTTGGGAATAATGATTCCTAATGACTTAGGCATACATCGTCTTCTCCAATCTCTGCCACCTAGCTACAAGAGCTTTGTGATGAACTATAATATGCAGGGCATGAAGAAGACTCTTCCCGAGCTTCTGTCAATGCTTAAGACTGCAGAAGTGGAGATTAGGAAAGAACATCAACTATTGATGATCAATAGGACCACCGGTTTCAAGAAGGACAAGAAAGGCAAGCACAAGGGAAAGAAGGGTGGCAAATCTGTTGCCGCGCCTGAAAAGAAACCCCGAGCTGGCCCTAAGTCCGATACCGAGTGCTACTATTGCAAGGGGACTGGCCATTGGAAGCGCAACTGCCCCAAGTATTTGGCAGTCAAGAAGTCCGGCAAGGCAAACAAAGGTATATGTGATATACATGTTATTGATGTGTACTTGACTAGTACTCGCAGTAGCACCTAGGTATTTGATACGGGATCGGTTGCTAATATATGTAACTCGATTCAAGGGCTGCGGAACAAGCGACAACTAGCAAGGGATGAGGTCACAATGCGGGTCGGCAATGGATCAAGAGTTGATGTGATCGCCGTCGGAACGCTGCCTCTCCATATGCCATCGGGATTAGTTATAAACCTGAATAATTGTTATTTGGTGCCTGCACTTAGCATGAACATTGTATCCGGATCATGTTTGATGCAAAGTGGTTATTCGTTTAAATCTGAAAACAATGGTTGTTCGATTTACTATGTTGAATGGTTTATTTCTGATGGATCTCGATAGTAATATTACGCACATTCATAATGTTAATGCTAAAAAGATTAAACTTGATGATGATATATCTTCATATATGTGGCACTGCCGTCTAGGTCATATTGGCGTTAAATGCATGAAGAAACTCCATTCTGATGGACTTTTGGAATCACTTGATTTTGAATCATTTGATACATGTGAGCCATGCCTTATGGGCAAGATGACTAGAACGCCGTTTTCCGGTTCAATGGAACGGGCGACAAATTTATTGGAAATCATACATACTGATGTGTGTGGACCAATGAGTGTGTCGGCGAGAGGTGGATATCGTTATTTTGTTACTTTCACGGATGATTTGAGTAGATACGGGTATATCTATTTGATGAAACACAAGTCTAAAACTTTTGAAAAGTTCAAGGAATTTCAGAATGAAGTGGAAAATCATCGTAACAGAAAGATCAAATTTCTACGGTCTGACCGTGGATGAGAGTATCTAAGTTACGAGTTTAGCACACACATGAAAGAGTGTGGAATAGTTTCACAACTCACGCCTGCCGGAACACCACAACGTAATGGTGTGTCGGAACATCGTAATCGTACCTTATTGGATATGGTTCGATCTATGATGTCTCTGACTGACTTGCCACTGTCATTTTGGGGTTATGCACTGGAAATAGCTGCATTCACTTTAAATTGGGCACCATCTAAATCCGTTGAAACGACACCGTATGAATTATGGTTTGGAAACAAACCTAAGCTGTCATTTCTTAAAGTTTGGGGATGCGATGTTTATGTGAAGAAACTTCAACCGGATAAACTCGAACCCAAAGCGGAAAAATGCGTCTTCATAGGATACCCTAAGGAAACAATTGGGTATACCTTCTATCACAGATCCAAGGGCAAGGTTTTTGTTGCCAAGAATGGATCCTTTCTTGAGAAGGAGTTTCTCGCGAAAGGTGTGAGTAGTCGGAAGGTAGAACTCGAAGAGGTTATTGAACCTTCTCTTCATGAAATGGCGAGTAGCGCAGCACCGGAAGTTGTTTCAGAGTTGACTTCACCTAATGAAGAGAGAGCTAATGATATTGATCATGAAACTCCAAAAGAGGACACTACCGAACCTCGCAGGTCAAGCATGACACATGCAGCTCCTGAACTGTATGGCAAACCTATTGTGAATTTCATGGTTGATGAAATGGATGACCCTGTGACGTATGAAGAAGCGATGATGATCCCGGATTCCAACAAATGGCTAGAAGCCATGAAATCCGAGATGGAATCCATGTACGAGAACCAAGTTTGGACCTTGGTGGACTTACCTCATGATCGAAAGGCCGTTGAGAATAAATGGATTTTCAAAAGAAAAACTGTTGCTGATGGTAATGTGACCATCTATAAGGCTCGACTTGTCGCAAAGGGGTTTCGACAAATTCAAGGAGTTGACTACGATGAGGCATTCTCTCCCGTAGCGATGCTTAAGTTAGTTAGGATTATGTTAGCAATTGCTGCATATTTCGATTATGAAATATGGCAGATGGATGTCAAAACTGCGTTCCTCAATGGTAATATTGAAGAAGAGTTGTATATGATACAACCTAAGGGTTTTGTCGATCCTAAGGATGCTAATAAGGTATGCAAACTTCAGAGATCCATCTATGGACTGAAGCAAGCATCCCGGAGTTGGAATCTCCGCTTTGATGAGGTGATCAAAGAGTTTGGATTTGTCCAAACTTATGGAGAGGCTTGTATTTACAAGAAAGTGAGTGGGAGTGTCGTCGGATTGATGACAAGTATGCCATGAGGGGGTCCTCAAGGCGTGCGGAAGAGAGGGGGGTGAGACGTATGATATTCCAGGACGGTGAGCACACAAGTTTACCCAGGTTCAAATCCGCCAGCTTTGGACGGATCCTACTCCTGCTAGCAATCCAGTAATACGGCAAAGCCGGAATATGGGTTACAAGGGTTTCGCCTGTGCGAGTTGAGGGTCTAAAGTATTGGGATGCCCTAAAGGCTCTCCCTAGGACGGCTTATATAGATATCCGGCCTAGGGTTTACAGGAGAGATCTATCCGGCTACGACTAAGAGTCTGTTACAGAGTACATCTTGAACTACAAGTAACATTATGGGCCTAAGTCGGTAAGTCTTCTAGGCCTTCCCGTAGCCGGATTGGACTCCGTCTTCTCTCCCTGACTGGGCTCCCCATGAAGCAATGCTCTAACCCGAAGTAGGCCACCCTGGTCAGTGAGGAACTATGAGGATACCCGGAAAGTATATCCCCAACAGCAGCCCCCAGAGGCCTCCAAGATCCAAAATCGGATTTATCATCGTCTAGCTTGATCTTCGGCTTGCAGAATCTTGAAGGGTTCCTGAAACTTCACAGCAAAAGATACGATCCGGGTCTTAAAAATAAGTCAGACCTTGCAATTGGTTACTCGGATTTTCCAGCTCGCTTTTAAACTAAGCCGAAACTTGGTCTCTAACGCCACCTGACACAAGCATGGTCAAGTCACGTCATCTGACAGACGTTCCGTCAGCATGACCGTTGGTGGGTCCGTGGTTCGCGGAACCGAGGCACCGTTTCAATGCGTGCGTGGAGATTGAGGCGACGCAATCATCACGCGGGCCCTTCCCAGTTCCTTCCACGACGCGTGGCGGTTACACTGTAGCGTTTGCACAAATCTTGGCGCAGGTAGGTGGATATAAGGGGTCTAGATTTTTCTTCTCCTATTCATCTGCCTTTCGCCGTTCCTTCTTCCCAAATCTCCAGCGCACCCAGAGTCTTTTCGTTTTCCTCCCACAGAGCTCCTAGCGCCGCCACTTTAGGGTCACCCTTTTCCACCGAAGAGAAAATGGCTTCATCCTCTTCTTCCTCTCTGGCGGCGGGGGCGGCGTCGGCGTTGGCGGAAGTAGCTGCGGATAAAGAGAGCTTCCGGGGACCCTGGATCCCCTGCGCCCTCGACGAGGCTGGCCTCAAGAACGTGGAGAAGGAGGGGCTCCTCGCCACCGGCAACTGGCAGAGCGGCTCCGGCGAGACCGTCCCCAATCCGCACGAGGGCGAGCGCGTCCACTTCGGCACCCATCTGGACCGAGGTTTGTCCTTTCCTCCCTCAGAGTTCTTCTCCAAGGTGATTGACCACTATGGAGTTCAACTCCACAATCTTCGTCCCAACTCCATTATAGAGATGAGCGCATATGCTGCGCTTTGCGAGGGCTTTCTCGGCATTAGGCCGAGTTTGCTTCTCTTCCAGTTCTACTTTCATGTCCGGAGGAATTCCATCACTGCCGGTGTTCCTTACATCACCAGCACCATTAGTTTTTCTCTTAGACGAGACCGGGCATATCCCAAAATTTCTGCCAGTGACTCGTTCAAGCAATGGCCAGCCACTTTTTTCTACCATCGGGATATTCCGGATCCCGGCAAAGCTACTGCTTTGCCGGCTTTTGTCGACGGAGCCGCCACGGCCCAACCTTCCTGGGACGAGGCTGCTCCGGTTCTCACAGATGATCTGATCCTCGCTAAGAGGCAGAAAACCCCGTGGTGCCGATAAGCTTTTATCATCACATCTTTTATGTGTTTCTATCTTCGAGTTACATTGCAATGCTGATACGTTTTCTTGTTTTCAGCTTCCTGACATCCCTGAGTCAGAACTTGCTCCGCTCGAAGGATACCCTCCGGAGTTCTCTCAGGAGGTGGAAGTGGTTCCACTGCCGGATCTTGCGCTCAAGAAGCGCAAAGCTCCGACAATAGCGGTTGGCACAAAGGAGGTGCCAGTCGTGAAGAGGTATCCTTTCCGTCACAACTTTTCCGTCTTTGTGCTTTACTTAAACTTCTTTCCGAGATGTAACGTTTCCGACTTTGTTACCTTCTCAGAGCAAAATCGATCATCAAGGGCAAGGGGAAAGGGATTTCTTCGAAACCCTTATGCCAGACGAAGCTTACAATAGCTTCCCCTGCCGTGGCTCCTCCGACTCCGGTCCCTCAACCTTCTGCAACTCCGGCGATCATCCCTTCTCTGGTGATTGCAGAAGATCCGGCTCCTCAAGCGGAGCCGACGATCCTTGGGTCGCATACTGACGTCACCACCAGTGCGTCAACTAAAGATAAGGGTGAACCCTCTTTGGGTAATGATCCCTCAGCCGAAGTCTTCGCCGACAACCTCCTCAACAATCCGGGTCTTGCCAAATTTGGCCTGACTCGGAAATCTGCAGAGAAGATCCAGCGGCTGGCCAGGCAAGTCGTGGACAAAAGCCATCTATCCCCCGAAGAGGAGGCACAAGAAGCAGAGGACGTCAAGTTCTCTGACCTTCTTACTCAAGTCCGCCTTCGCGACGAGAGGATCAGGACTGGCGAGCTTCCAACAGCTCCAGTGATCCCTCTTACTCTCGCTGAGAAGGTGGCAGCTGAAGTGAACGCGGGTTTAGACAAACTCACCCGCAAGCAATATGTAAGTCGGAATTCCAACTCTTGTTTTTACATTATGTTATATCATATCCTCTAGCCCCCAAGCATGAAGTAGGATATAGAATCCGAGTTTATGGTTTCATTACGATGCCAAAGAACGAACTAGTGTAGCCCCCAAGGCTCGTGCTGATATTTAGTAAAAATATTAGCCCGAGTCTTAAGTAGCTTTCTGACTTTGGGTATTCTGACTTACGGAAAGTATGTTCCTATAACCAGGAATTATTGTCCAATGTCTGTAATAAGTGGAAAGAGATCAAAGCTCTCTGACTTAAAAATGCTGAGCTCAAGGTAGCCAAGGATGAAGCTGAAGGTAAATATTTCGAGATTCAAACCTTGTCTTTTGCTTTTTCTATGTCGAATTTTTCTGAACTGTTGTTCTTTTTTTTGTATAGGTCCTCTGAACTTGACGGACTCCTCCTCGTCCGAGCCCCGCACTCACCGGCTTACCCAAGTCAGTGATCTTCTTCATGACTACCACCAATCCCTTGAGGATATTGGCGAGTCTCTCCGGATTCTGGACATGCCAAGCATGTTGGACTTCCAAGTGCGGGAGAAGGCCAAGGAGATGCCACAGCTCGTTCGGGACTGGAACATGTCCTACGCACGGACTGCCACGCAGAATGCCCTCTCCATGGTCATGAGCCACCATGGAAACATGCAAATATGGCAAGTGACTAAAGGGTACTGCAAGGTAGACGAAGACGGCCAGGAGCAGGACCTTCAAGCCATCATGCACTCCTGCGCTGGATATGGGTGCCACGTAGCTGATCTGACCAGCTACGAGATCCCCTTCTTCACCCGCGTGGATACTCCGCCTCCTCCTGCAGAAGAAACTAAAGAAGTTTCCGACGATGAACGCACCAAATCGAATGCGGATATCTCGGAACAATATCAAGGCGGAGTAACCAGCGAGCCAGTAGATCCTTCATCTCCTCCTGCATCATAGACCACAAACTTATGTATTATTCTGTGAAAGAACAAGATGCGTTTTGTAAATATGAAGTACTATGGCTTTTGCTAGTGCTAAGTTTTTTATCTATTCAGCACTTTTGTTTGAGACTTTTTGTGTGCTTGAAATGTTTGCATAAGCACTTAGAATTTTTCGTCTCTACTTATCGTTTATCTGGCTTTCCGCCTCGTCCCTTTTGTGAGCCGTCTAAACCTTCAGCCGGAAACTTTGCCGAGCAACGGAGCTCAATTGCTAAACAAGTTTAAACTCGGAAACAAAGACGGCTTCCAGTACCAACAATTCACTGCTCGGAAAATACCCGCATCCAGCAATCAGACAAATAACTTAAGTAAAGACTAGAATTTTTTAGAGTTATCCCCGAAGGTAGCAGTTTTAGAGTCGGAAATCTAAACCAGAACGAACATGAGCATAAAGTACTTTCAAGCATTCTGGGATTTTCGACTATGACATGATCATTAGGAAATAAGATGGTAAAAACTTCTCAGGAAAACTTTGAGGTAACCAAAACTTTTATTTCTCACAGAACATGTACATATGTATGATTACAAAGAAGGATAAACTAAGAATAAAAGGGATGTAGCTGATCAATATTCCATGGTCTGTCTAACTCATCCGGATTTGTACTGCCTCCAGCTCTCTTTCTCTTCTTAGTAGCAGGTCTTTCTATGACTGGCCTCATGTTAGTTAAGTAGTACGATCCATTGTGCAATACTCGACTAACTAAAAAGGGCCCTTCCCATACCGGGGAAAGTTTGTGCTTTCTTTGTTGCACAAGCCGGAGAACCAAACCACCTTTATTGAAAGATCTAGTTCGGACTCTCTGGCTATGATACTTGCGTAACTTCTGCTGATAGGCTGTAGATCTCATTTCAGCAACGATGCGAACTTCTTCGACTAAGTCGAGATCATTTTGTCGAGGAATCTCGGCATCCTCTTCAATATACGCGGCCACTCTAGGAGAATATGAATTAAATCACTAGGAAGAACTGCTACTCCAAATCGACCAAGAAGAAAGGTGTATATCCTATTGACCTGTTCGGAGTTGTTCGCAAACTCCAAATTACAGAGGGTAGTTCCTCTGCCCAAGCCCCCGCAGCACGTCTCAGTGGTGCTTCGAGTCTCGGTTTCAAGCCTTGTAGAATTAAACCATTTGATCTTTCGACTTGTCCGTTAGCCTGTGGATGTGCGACTGACGCAATGTCAAGCCGGATATTTGCTCATCGTAGAATTCAGCCAGTTCTCCCATAGAAAAGTTACTCCCATTGTCCGTGATAATGCTATGCGGATAACCATACCGGATTATAACATCTTCGACAAATCTTTTGGTTGTTGCTCCATCACAACTAGTGACAGGTTTAGCCTCGATCCACTTTGTGAATTTGTCCACCATCACTAAGAGGTGCGTGAATCCACTTGGTGCTCGTTTAAAAGGTCCTACATATCAAGCCCCCAGACCGCAAAAGGCCATGTTATAGGTATTGTTCGTAGCTGATCGGCCGGAACATGAGCTTGCTTGGCGTACTTTTGGCAGCCTTTGCATGTCTTGACTAATCGTTCGGCATCTGCCTGAGATGTAAGCCAGAAAAATCCATGTCGAAAAGCTTTTGCCACTAAAGATTTGGCTGCAGCGTGGTGACCACACTCGCCTTCGTGGATTTCTCTTAAGATCTCCACTCCTTCTTCCGGAGATACACAACGCTAAAAAACCCGAGAAACACTCCGTTTATGGAGCTCACCTTTAACAATAGTATAGGCTTTTGCTCGTCGGATAATCTGCCGGCTCAGCAGCTCGTCTTCGGGTAATTTGCCATCTACCAAGTAATCAAGGTAGGGTTGAGTCCAGCTGGGAATTACAGCCAGAACTGCTATTAAAGGTGAGTCGGATTTGGTCGGATATTCCTCATCTACTCCCTTTATCGAGGGAACTTTGAGGTGCTCTAAAAATGCGCCATCCGGGACCTCTTTCCGCGCAGAGCCTATTCGAGATAGTGCATCAGCTTCCTCATTTTCTGCTCGAGGGATGTGTTGAACCTCAAACCCTTCGAACGATTTAGATAGATCATCCACGACAGCTTTATATGCTGCCATGTGCTTATTTGCATTACAAATATCCGAGACTTGCTGAGCAACAAGATCCGAATCTCCATAACACATCAAACGTCGGATGCCAATATCCTTGGCAATCCGGATTCCGTGCAGCAGTGCTTCATACTCGGCAATATTGTTTGTCGTTGTGAAGTGGATCTGCAACACGTATAATAGTTTATCTCCTTGGGGTGATTTGAGCACCACGCCAGCCCCCGAGCCCCCTCGAGCCTTAGACCCATCAAAAAAGAGGGTCCAGTATTCTGACTCAGGGAGGACCATGTTTTGCTTCGTCTCTGTCCAATCAGCGACAAAGTCAGCAAGGATCTGGGATTTGATTGATGTCCGGGGTTTGTACTCAATATCGAAAGCTAAGAGCTCTATGCCCCATTTGGCAACATGTCCTGTGGCGTCGCTGTTGTTGATTATGTCTCTCATGGGAGCTTTGCTCACCACGGTAATTGGATGCTCCTGAAAATAGTGTCGTAACTTACAAGATGCTAGGAAAACACTGTAAGCCAACTTTTGATAGTGCGGATATCGCTGGTTTGATTTTGTCAAGACCTCGCTGACAAAATTAGTCGGACGCTGCACCAGGTGTTCCTGATTTTCCTCTGGTCTCTCCACCACCATGATGATACTAACGACCTTATTTGTCGCAGTAATATAAAGCAACATCGGTTCCTGAGGTTCTGGCGCTGCAAGGATAGGAGCAGATGAGAGTACTTTCTTCAGGTCTTGTAGTGCAGCTTCAGCTTTGTCAGTCCAAACAAAATATTTGGTCTTCTTCAGGAGTTTGTATAATGGTGCGGCTCTTTCACTAAGCCGGCTTACAAATCGACTGACCGCAGCAATGCAACCAGTTAATCTTTGTACGTCCTTCTGGCGAGTTGGCCTAGAAATAATGAGGATAGCCTTGATCTTGTCGTGGTTCACCTCTATGCCTCTTTGATACACGATGAAACCTAACAATTTTCCGACTGGTATTCCAAAGAAGCATTTCTTTGGGTTAAGCATGATGTTGTATTTTCGTAGATTGGCGAACGTTTCCTCCAAGTCGAAAATTAGTGTTTCCTTCTTTTTGGACATCACCGCGATATCATCCACGTATGCATGTACATTGCGTCCGAGTTGGTTGTGGAGGCAACGCTGCATCGTGCGCTGGTACGTAGCTCCTGCGTTCTTCAGCCCAAAGGGCATCGTAACAAAACCGAAGGTTACGAAAGGGGTTATGAATGAAGTTTTGATTTTGTCAGATTCCTTCATCCGAATTTGGTGATAACCAGAATATGCGTCGAGAAAACAGAGGAGTTCCGAGCCTACCGTAGAATCGATAACTTGTTCAATTCTAGGCAAAGCGAACGGATCTTTTGGACAAGCCTTGTTCAAGGCAGTATAATCAACACACACCCTTAAATCAGTGGTGTCCTTTTTAGGGACCATTACAGGATTGGCCGACCAATCAGTATGGATGACCTCTTCTATGAATCCGGCTAACTCAAGCCGCGCTAGTTCCTTAGCTATTTCCTTACGCTTTTTATCACCAAACCGTCGTAAGGACTGTTTGACGGGTTTAGCGTTCGGGTTTACATTTAGAGAGTGCTCGGCAAGTTCCCTAGGTACTCCGGTCATGTCAGATGGCTGCCATGCGAAGATATCTTGATTTGCTTGGAGGAACTTGACGAGCGCGGTTTCCTATGCGCTACTTAGGCCTACGCCTATCTGGGTCACCTTGGAGGGGTCGTCATCCTTCAACAGCGTCGTCTTCGTCTCTTCTGATGCCCTGAACTCCGGATTTGGCTTTGTCACCTCCTTCTTCATCGCAGGCATCTCGGACGATCTATGCTCTTCTTGATCTCCTGGTACTCCTGGGCGTGCAGCACGGCTTCGGCAAAGGCGGCATTTCCATCCTCGCACTCTCGCGCCTTCTTTGGGTCTCCCCTGATGGTGATTACGCCGTTGGGACCTGGAATTTTCATCATATTGTAAATGTAACATGGACGAGCCATAAAAGCCCAGTAAGCCGGACGTCCGAATATAGCGTGGTATGCGCTCTTGAACGGGACCACTTCGAAAGAAAGTGCCTCCGTCCGATAATTCTTTGGTGTTCCAAAAGTAACATCCAAAGTGATCTCTCCTAGGTAATTAGCTTGTCTTCCTGGGACAACTCCATGAAAGATCACAGAGCTGTGATTCAGCTGTGTTTCCGAGATCTTCATCCGGCGTAGCGTTTCGACATAGAGAATATTGATGCTGCTACCACCGTCCATGAGGGTCTTGGAGAAACCATAACCATCAATAAGTGGATTGACGATTAAGGCGTATTTTCCTCGCCTATGTAGCTTAGGCGGATGATCAGCACGGTCAAACGTTATTGCTACTTCCGACCAGTCCAGATACTGAGGGACAACCAGAACTATTGTGTTGAGCTCGTGGAGAACCGCTTTCTTGACCTTTGTTGGTTGAGATCCGAGGAAGGTGAAGTAAGTGTCCTTCTTGGTGGGAAAAGTTTTCTTCCCTTCCGACTTGGGATTTGAAGCGTCGGCTTCCTCCATGTCAGAATCTTCCTTGGTCTCTTTGTCTTTTTCGGGATTTTTCTTTCCCTTCTTCCGCTTAGTGTAGCCTGCGGTATCATCTCTCTTGATGTCGTTGTTAAAACGACATTCAACGTTGGTGTGGGATGAGCCCCCATTGGCGTCCAAATGATGCACACATGGGTTATTGGCGATGTCGGCCCAAGTGTAGGTTTTGCCTGGTTGTTGCTCTCCTCTACCTTGGACCCTTGATGTCCCACGGCCACGCCCGCGGCCTCCTCCACGCCCTCCTCGTCCTCCAGACCCAGAAACAATAGTGACTACCGCTGTCTCCGCATTGGGTTTTTCTTCCAAGGTATTTTTGCGCTTCTGAGCTTGTTGCTTTGGTTGTTTTGCCGACTGAGGCACAGCCAGGGCATTGAGTAATCCCTCTGCATCGTCGTCAGCATCTGCATACTTGCTCGCTGTTTCTATCATTTCTCCCAGATCAGTAACCTTGTCACACTTCAAGCGATGGCGTAGTAAACCAATTGGGAGACCTGCGATGAAAGCTTCAATCGCAGTTTGAGCATTTACTCCTTCGCAGGAGTTCTTGGTGTCAATCCATCGTCCGAGGTAATCCCGGCAAGTTTCTCCGGCTTTCTGGGTGCAACGCTGTAGGTCTCCAACCGTATAGGGCCTCCGATATGTGCCTTCGAAATTCCGAAAGAACGCACTTTGTAAATCATACCAGTTGTGGATGGTGTTTGCCGGAAGCTCATTGAGCCATGATCGTGCCGTCTTCCTAGCATGAGTGGGAGATATCGAGTTGCGACCAGGCTGTTTCTGCCTTTGGCGATGCAGCAAGCTTGGAAGAAATCCTGTAACCAGGTGTCTGGCCGAGCAATGCCGTCGTAGGCTTGAATATGTCTTGAGATAGCAAATCCTTCCAGGAACTTTGTAGCTCTGATGCGTGGTCCGAAGCACTTTGGGCCCACGTACACGTCATCGTTTTCGTAGCGCCGAGCCTCTATGTTGGAGTTGATCCTATGCCTTGCGTCGTTCGGGGATAGGGATCGTCCCGAATGCCGGCTGTGGCTGCGGTGCCTTGGAGCCGGACTTCGGCTTCTGCCACCACCTCCTCCGCCATGTCCTCCTTGACCTCCGTGGGGGCTATTGTGATAACTGTGTGGTGGAGAGGGTGGTGCAGCGGGGTAGTTTCCGGCTGATCGCCGGCCTCCGTTCGGAACGTCATTATTCTGATTCTGGGGAGGGTTTTGACTATGACGAGCCCCTTGTCGGCTTGTACCTGCATGGTTTCCGTCGTTCCTTCGTCCGTCGTTCCCACCATAGTGAGGCTCAGCCGGACAATTCTCATGTCTAGGAGGCGGCATTCTCTGACGATCCTCCTCCCGACGTTTCTCTTTATCTTCTCCCCTTCGATCCTTAGATTCTCGTCGGGGAGGATTCGTCGGATTCAGGGCAGCGATGGCGTCTTTCTCGGCCGCTGGTGCGACATTGCCCCAACCGCATGTGGTTTTGTGATGCTGTCCTGATGATCTGGTTCTTGAATAATTGTCTTCCCGTTGTTCGGGGCGATAATACTGCTCCGGAACGTAATGGGGTCTTACGTCAGCCCATGCCGGATCCGTGCGACATTGGTCAGCATATGAGACCAGTTTTTGACTTCCGGACAGGGTGACCTTTTGCTGCTCCAGTCCCTTGTTGAGTAGCTTGATACCCAAACAGATCTCCTCTGGTCCTAGATTAGCCGATAGAATTTCTCGGGCTGCCACGGTATTTTGTACTGGTGTTGGGTATACCCAATCTCCGTTGCTATCTTTCCGTGGCTTCCCCATCTCATCTCCAAAAAGGACGGCACGGACACGTGGGAATTGGTTGTCATCTATGTGACGCTTCCGTGTCTTCTAATGCAGACGGGACATGTACTCCTTGTTCGACATGCGTTTCTTCTCCACCTCGATGTTTTTGGCTTCAACAAGGAGTTGTTGACGACGCGCTTCTAGGGCCTGGGCCCTTTCGTCCAGCTCATCTGCAGTAAGTTCTGTAGCTGTAGGGATAGGTGTGGTTAGTGCGGCATCGATGAGTTTACGCGCACCTTCAGTGATCACGTGTCCATCCACCGATGCTTCTTTTTTCGGCTCGTCTAGGATTAGTGCTCCATCCGAGTATTCCTCGTATTACTCGGCAATCACCTCCTCTGTCAGAGGGTCTTTTGTTGGGGTCTTGTTCTTCTTGTTCTTCTTCTTTGCCTTCTTGGCAGCGCCGGTAGCAAAGACGGCTTTGGGTCCGTTTCCTGGAGTCAAGCTCTGGTCGGTACTCTCGGACATCTAGACTTCAGGATTGTCTCCGACGTCCATGTCATCCTGCGCTTTGGGAGAGTGTTCCCCAGATCCTTCATCCATGGCTTCTCTCTCCTCTGCAGCTTTGGAGTTGTACTCCTCTTCATATTCCACGGAGAACTTTCGGAAATCTGCCGACGTCATGGATTCATCCGAGGATGCGGGTACGTCGGTGTTTGTTCCAATTGCCTCCAGCACCGAGTCGGTGTTTTCTCCAGCATCGGCAGAGCCGGATCCGGATCCCACGTATCCGACAAAGTGCGACGCGTGCTTCCTGAGGTACCTGCGGCTTTCGCAGTCATCCATATCGAAACTTTTGATGGTCTCGAGGATTGCATCTACGCTTTCGCCTTGCAGTATCATACGTTTTAGTTTGTACCTTAGGAAAGGCCTGTCTGTTCCGGCATCATCAGAGCCGGAATCAGCTTCTTCCACGGGTGGGTCGATCTGGGATTCGGCTCCTCCGGGGAGATCCACTCCAGATTCGACGTTGACCGCTAGGTCTTCTTCAGGTTCGGGTTTCTCCACTATCTCCGCAACTGGTACGGGCTGGGTGGGATTAGGATTTTCTGAGATCCGGAATTCTGCCGCCTCAGCGGACAAAGGGGACCCAGAAAATTCTTCTGCCTCTGTCATCACCGCTGGGGTGGGTTGGGCAGGTTCAGCGAAACCGATGTAAACATCGATCTCGCCAAAAGACATGATTGTGTAGGCAGTCACGACCTCCTTTGTCGGAACCCAAGTCTCGTCGAGAACGATGAGAGGGATGTCGCTGGCGTAGAGGATGCGACCGACAGCGATGGTCTCGCCAATTCCGATTCTTGCAGATTCCGCTCGGAACGCAGATCTGAAGCTCACTTGCCCCACGGTGGGCGCCAACTGTCGTCGGATTGATGACAAGTACGCCATGAGGGGGTCCTCGAGGCGTGCGGAAGAGAGGGGGGTGAGACGTACGGTATTTCGGGATGGTGAGCACACAAGTTTACCCAGGTTCGAATCCGCCAGCTTTGGACGGATCCTACTCCTGCTAGCAATCCAGTAATACGGCAGAGCCGGAATATGGGTTACAAGGGTTTCGCCTGTGCGAGTTGAGGGTCTAAAGTATTGGGATGCCCTAAAGGCTCTCCCTAGGACGGCTTATATAGATATCCGGCCTAGGGTTTACAGGAGAGATCTATCCGGCTAAGACTAAGAGTCTGTTACAGAGTACATCTTGAACTACAAGTAACATTATGGGCCTAAGTCGGTAAGTCTTCTGGGCCTTCCCGTAGCCGGATTGGACTTCATCTTCTCTCCCTGACTGGGCTGCCCGTGAAGCAATGCTCTAACCCGAAGTAGGCCACCCTAGTCAGTGAGGAACTGTGAGGATACCCGGAAAGTATATCCCCAACAGGGAGCAATGTGGAATTTCTGATATTATATGTGGATGACATATTATTGATTGGAAATGATATAGATCTTTTAAACAGTGTTAAAAGTTATCTAAATAGCAAATTTTCGATGAAAGACCTTGGTAAAGCATCATATATATTAGGCATTAAAATCTATAGAGATAGATCAATGCGCCTAATTGGGCTATCACAGAGTACATACCTTGATAAGATATTAAAGAAGTTTAATATGGACGAAATTAAGAAGGGGTTCTTACCTATGTTGCAAGGCAAGACATTGAGTAAGACTCAAAGTCCGGCTACGATGAAACAAAGAGAGATGATGGATAAGATCCCCTATGCCTCGGCCATAGGCTCTATTATGTATGCCATGCTATGTACAAGACCGGATGTGGCACATGCTATTAGTTTGACTAGTAGGTACCAATCTGATCTAGGTTCGGAACACTGGATAGCGGTAAAGAACATCCTCAAGTACTTGAGAAGAACTAGGGATATGTTTCTTATATACGGAAGTGAAGAAGAGCTAGTCGCTAAGTGTTATGTCGATGCTAGCTTTGACACCGATCCGGATGACTCTAAGTCTTAATCCGGATACGTATTTCTCTTGAACGGAGTAGCAGTTAGTTGGAGGAGTTCCAAACAACCTGTGGTGGCTAGATCAACGACGGAGGCGGAATATGTTGATGCTTCAGAAGCAGCACAGGAAGCGGTTTGGATGAAAGAGTTCATTACGGAACTAGGTGTGGTTCCTAGTGCATTGGACCCCATGGTGATCTATTGTGACAACAATGGAGCCATAGCCAACGCAAAAGAACCGAGGTCTCACAAGAATTGCAAGCATATTAAGCGCCGGTTTCACTCCATCCGCGAGCATATCAAGGATGGAGATATAAAGATTTGTAAAGTACACACGGAATGTAGCAGATCCGTTGACTAAAGTTCTCCCTAGGGAAAAACATGATCAACACCAAAACTCCATGGGTGTTAGATTTATCACTATGTGAACTAGATTATTGTCTCTAGTGCAAGTGTGAGACTGAAGGAAATATGCCCTGAGAGGCAATAATAAAGTTGTTATTATGTATTCCTTATATATAATAGATGTTTATTTTACATGCTAGAATTGTATTGATCGGAAACATCAATACATGTGTGTTTAATAAACAAAAAGGGTTCCTAGTTATGCCTCCCTTATAGACTAGCTTGTTGATTAACAAGATGATCAAGGTTTCCTGATCATGGACATTGGATGTTGTTAATAACAAGGTCACACCATTGGTGGAATGATGTGATGAGCATTCATCCGAAGTATAGCATTACGATCAAGTCATTATGTTTATATTTCTATAACATCATATGAAGTAATCTTTGTCCTTAGACCATGAGATCATGTTAATTGCTAACACCTGAAGAGTATCTTGATAACATCAAACGTCACACCGTAACAGGGTGACTATAAAGATGGGTTCAGTACTACGAAGGTGTTATGTTGAGGCTCATGGATCAAGAGTGGAATTTGTCAATCCCGATGACGGATAGATATACTCTGGGCCCTCTCGGTGATATCACATTGAGATAGCTTGCAAGCAAGTGATGTGATCACTAGAATGTTATATCACGAGAACGAGAAAAGAGTACATGTCGGTAACGAGATCAAACTAGGTATGGAGATACCAATGATTGAATCTCGGACATGTAATATATCGGGAGACAAAGGTATTTAGTTACAAGCGTTAAAGGTTCTCACGATCACAGAAGTCATCGTTGAATGTGTAGGAGTCAGTGCGGATCTCCAGGTCCCGCTACTGATTATTGATCGAAGAAGGGTCTCGATCATGTCTACATTATTCGCGAACCGTAGGGTGACACACTTAAGAGTTACCAGACACCATTTTGGAGCACATATGTTTCAGACGAAAGAATTGCAAAGCGCAGGAATTGTTTCAATAGAAACCGGAAATTGTTTCGGGTGAAATTGCAGAAAGTGGTTCTGCATGTGATATTGAAATATTGCAAGGGGTTGTATGTGAATGTTTGTTAATTAAATTAATTAACTAAATTTTGAATAAATTTAATAAAAGAGTTTTATTAAATGAGAGAGCATTAAACTTGGAGAATTTTAATGCATTTAAAGTGGAGACTTTAAAAGGGAATGTGAAGAGGCACTTTAATGTGGAGGGTTACCACCACATGAATGGGGGAGGTGAGGGGTCACCCCCCCCCATGACCCCCGTCCTCCTATAAAAGGCCACCCATTCCCTCCTTCATCATCACACCTCCTTGTGAAGGATCTCTCTCCCCCTCTAGAATTATTCCCCCATGGTCTCGGATTAGCGAGATACATGTTCCCGATGGCATTTTGTCTGGAAGGAGTTGCTGCTTCCGCTGGATCGCTGGAGCGAGGAGGTGGAGGTTGTCTGGTGGCTTGAACGTGTGTGCGAGTATCGATGCGCTGCTGAGTTGCGGCGCTCGGACTTCCTCACGATCTTGAGATCGGCAAGTGTACGACTACATCAACCATGAGTTCCTACTCGTTAACAAAACTCATTGTCTTCGAGGGTAAGTTCTCGTGGGATGTATATCCACCCGTTGCTTTGTACCTAGTAGATAGATCTTGGCGTGTAGTTCTCATCGTAGGAAATTTTTTGTTTTCTATGTTGCGGACCCAACAAGTGTCCGGGTAGGAAAATGGGCAATTGAGTTAACACCTTATGCACCACAGTACGATAGAAGAGATGCCATCAAGTCCCATGCACTAGCCGACTTTTTCGTTGATTGGGTCGAGATGCAGTATGAGCCGCCATTGCCTGACTCCAATTATTGTAGAATTGATGGCCTGCAAGTGCACAGGTTTGTCAGAGCATGGTTTTGCGAAAGTATTAATTCCAGTTTTTACATCGATCCCTATAAGTAGCCTAGGTAAGTGTTTTTATGCAGTGTTTCTGTCGCACTCAAGGTGTCACCTGTCTTGAGTGAATTGACTGCGATTGTTGAAGGTGGAAGGTGGGTGAGTGAATAATAGAGGAAACATGCATAAAGAAAAAGCAAGAATTAAATAACATAAAAGTAAAGGTGAGAAAGGTGTTCGAGGTTCCTGTAGATGAGAAGTTAGGCGCGGGGAGAAACAGTTCATGGTAATAGTGAAGGTGCGAGATGAATAAGATGGAATAAGTGATTGTGATATTTCTTATTTGTAAGTGAGTAGGCAAGCAACCCATATACCGACTAGGAGTCCTCATGGCCAATTCTTCCTAGTCCCAATGATCCATCTGCCTGTTAACACAGTAATGGTCAGGACATTAATTAAGGTCTTATGACCGGTTAAAAGCTTTAATCTTGATGGTTCCTTGTTGTCCTCGAGTAGTACTAGCTTCTCATTGATATCGGCTATGTCACTCGGGGGGTCACCGATTCGCTAGCTTACAGGTTCATACCTATGAGATCTCTGGATCATGTTACCCGAGCCCTTAAATTGGATAACAAACATTGGGCGAACATAGATATTCATTATAACAATTCAATAAACACTATAATAATCACAAATGGATGGAATTAAAGAAGGCACAACACATCTTACCAATCCCCTATATTTCCCACGCCTATGGGGATTTACTCAGACATGAGAGGAAGATAAATCAAAGGCATAATTGTATTGCAAATGGAAATCATCTGAAATTTATCTAAGTACAAATGGGGATGATGGTGGAGTGAAGGGTTTAGAGTCTAGAGATTGTCGAAGAATGAGACGGTGTTCTTCTCCTCCAGATCTGACTCTCCTCTTCTGAATGAGTTTGTGGCGGCTGTGTTGTGTTTTTTGTCGTCTCTCCTTCATGAAAGTTGCTTGTATTGATATAATGGAGCTGGTGGCGGGTCGTATGGGCGGACGGTACGGGCGCACCCCGACCGTACTAGTGGTTGTTATGCACTCTGAACACCTCTAATGATAGGGGCTTCAATTGGGGATTTTTTTGTTCAGGTGTAATTAGCCCATAAATGCTACCAAATCTTCCAGAATGTTCATTTCTTGAAAATCATCCCAATAAACCAAGGGTTCTCTAGTTGTGATGTTAACATTAGTAAAAAGGGTAAACTTCAGTGAAATCTGGTAATAAACAAAAGGAAAAACAATGATAAAACATGTTGAAATTTGGAGTTATCAACTTTGAAAGGATATTGTTTTCTCCTTGTGTTTTTGGTGTTGGTGATAACTTCATTTGTGGTTTAACTGTATGTCCAAGTTGCAGGGTTTATCTACGGACGTGTTTGTTGGTGGACTTCTCTCTAGAAGAAGCTTGAAGATGGTGGCGTTTATTTACACTTTCTCTTGTTTTGTGTTTTAGGCTACCATACTATCAAGAGGGGGTCCACCTTGGAAGGTTGTGGGAAATCACCATGTCATGCATATAGCATATCAGCACATCCACAGCCTTCCCAGTTTTCCTGTGAGAGAGAGTTCCCCGAGGTGTTCGAGTGTTTTCTGCCCTAACCGGTAGTACCGGCTAGGTAGTGGTAGTACCGCCTAAGGGTGTTTTCGAGGCTGATCGAGCGGAACTTCCGACAGAAGTTCCGGTCCTAATCCCAGCAAACCAAATTTCGGCTCAGTAATACTTATGTATCCTTTTGCCTATTTGTCGGAATTAGCACCAGAACTTGGATCGGTTGTATCGGCTAGATCCTGCCTATCCATCCCCAGTCCCCTTGAGCGGTAGTACCACTCCCGTCCCGGTAGTACCGGTCAGCCCCTGGCGATACGGTTCTTTTGGTCTCAGTTCCGGACCAAGTTCCGGTAACTATGCTTTTTGGCTCAGAATGTCTCTGCCTCGAAATGCCTTTTTGCCGGTAGTTAGACCGAAACTAGGGACTGTAGTTCTAGTCAGTTCGTGGGGGCCTGCTGACTGGTCAACCTGACCGTTCTGTGGACATCTTCGGACCATTGGTGGTCCGCTCGTCGGAACTACCGGCCCGTCACCGGTAGTACCGGTGGCGTCGGGGCAGGACAGATTCTGCCCATTTCAAGGGTGCCTATTTAAGGGCCCCTTCTTCCTCCTCTTGTCTTATCTCTTTGTTTTTCTCTCTCCTCCATTAATACAAGAGCTTGACTTGCCTAGATCTCTCTCCCTACCCACTCAAACCTCTTGATCTTTTGAGGATTGGGAGAGGTGACCTAGATCTACACTTCCACCAAAGGAATCGTGATTTCCCCCACCCATCCTTAGTGGATCTTGTTACTCTTGGGTTCTTGGACCCTAGACAGTGTAGGGCATCCTCGGAGCTGAGGCAAATGTTGTGAAGCTTCGTGGTGTCGTTGAGGGCCTCCAATTGAGTTGTGGAGTCTCCCCTCAACCTTGTTGTAAAGGTTTCGATTGGCGCCTTCAAGATCACCGGTTTGTGGATTGTGAGGCCACCTTTGTGGTGGTGCTCACCGGAGAAGAGGTGAGGCCTTTGTGGCTCTCGGGTGACCTTGTGTGGCCCTGACACCTCTCCAACATAGACATAGATTCCTTGGAAGTGAACTACGGGAATTACATCTCCGTGTCCCCTCGCCGGTTTACTCGTTCCTCTCCTTTACTTCTTGTAATTACCGTCTTGTTTACTTATCATATTGTTTGCATATAGGATATTCATCTATTTGAATCTCTAGTGAACTTTACTTTGTGCAAAGCCTAAAATTGCAAGAAAATAATAAAAATTGGTAGTCTCCTATTCACCCCCCCTCTAGTACACCAAAGTTGGGCCTTTCAATTGGTATCAGAGCCTCGACTCTTACTTCGGGCTTAACCGCCTAAGAGACAATGGCCGACAAATATAGGAGTGTGGGTGCAACCACCAAGAACTTGGCCTCCATGGATGACCTCAATTGATTAGAGACATCCATGATGACCAAGTTTGAGGAAATGATGACCCTCTTGCAATCCCTTAAGCCTAGCCCCATGCAAGAAACCCCTCATGATGCATCTCTTACCGTCGAAGCCCCTCCTGCTCCCGTGAAAATGGTCGCCCCCTAGGCTGAATCCTGCGGCTGCCCCAAAACACTTGGGCTTAGGCTTTGTGGCTCAAACCACCAAGATCCCAAGCGAGATCACCGAGGGACTAGGTGACTCCTCCTCCAAATAGGGAGACGAGGCAAAGGACTACTCGGTGGTACCACCACTGTTGAAGTATACTCTGGACCCACCTATTCCCATGCGGTAGATCATACCTCAAAGAGCACCTCCCATGCTAGATACTTCTAACTTCGCCAATTGGCAATATCTAATGCAATCTCACATTTCCAGCTCTTCTATTGAATTGATGAGGATTGTGGAAGAAGGTTTTCCCCATATGATGCAAAGAAGTTGACCCTGGCCGAGGTCGTGGGCAAGCAGCTCAATGCCACCGCTTTGGGCATGATCCAAAAGTCATTGACCCCCAAGGACTTTTCTCACATTTGCCAATTCTCCACCGCCAAAGAAGCTTGGGATCATCTCACCGAGTTGTATGTTGGGAATGCTAGCATTCAAAGCTCCAAGTTTGATGAAGTCAACAATGAGTCTGATGGCTTTGCAATGCAAGATGATGAGACACCCGAAGACATGTATCATCATCTCAAGGTTCTTTGTTGTACTATGAGGGACCCTGGTTCTACCTATGTTGATGACAAGTTCATGAAGAGGAAGTTTGTTCAAGCCCTTCTTCCCTTTGAGGAAACAAAGCTCAAATCCATCAAGGGGAGAAGTAACTACCACATCATGTCCTCTCAAGATGTGTTGAGTGAAGTCATTCCCATGACCATTGCCAAGAAGAATGCGGAGTTCGCTCGTGCTCGTGCTTATGGGTCTCAAAAGTTGAACCTTGCCTTGAAGGCTCAAGTGGTGGAAGTTGATGAAGACGATGACTCTAGCGAGTGGTCCCAAGAGGACATCAAATATGCCTTCAATGAGCACTTGGCTCTTGCATCAAGGGACTTTTGGAACAAACCGAGAATGAAGTCAAGGTCAAGGGACAACCCAAGATTCAACTCAACCATGAAGGCTCCAAAAGCAAGATCTTGCTACAATTGCAACGACAAGAGTCACTTCATAGCTGTTGCGACCTCGGATCAATAAGGATCCTAAGTCCCTGTGATTAACACGCAGCTAGCGAGTGGTCCCTGGATCAATAGCTAGCACTTCACAGTCGATGAATATCATGTAAAACACAAGTCATTATTACACGAATAATCTAGAGTATAATTATTACAACTTGCATAGCTTATAGCTAGCTCAAATAAAACAGCGGAAACAAGTAAAGCTTGGGTCCATCCACGCCTCAGGCTAGCTGCGTGAACACCCGTGATTCCATACGCACCTTTCAATCTTCGGATTCTGCACATAAGACGTGCAGCCAACAAGTTGGGTCAATACTTTGAATGTATTGGCAAATTACACCAAGGAAAGAGTAAGACTATCTCTACATGCAAGGCTAAGAGCAGGCTCTGGGGTTCATTTGCGTAAAGCCAATTTTTATCAATGTAATAAGAAAAGAGGAAGAAAGTTTTCCCTACTTTGTAAACTTCGATAAATAGTATATGGTTGAATGGAACACGTGGATATTACTCACCAAGTTCCCAAACAACTTAGCACTTGGATATTACGCACCAAGTTCCCGAAAACCCACCCAATGGCGATATTACTCATGCCTTGGGGTTTGTAAAACGTTAAGTTTAGAAAAGAGAGAGGAAGATCTTTCAGAGGCTCCATCCTTTAGATGCTCAAAGTTGTTCTGTTTCCGTGAACACGGCTGATCGATCAGATTGCAATACTCTCGAGAGGTTGTACACTTTCCCCACAATCCACGATCAAGTCCTTTTACAGACCAGACCATGGTGAAGCCTTCCCTTAGTAGCCCCTCTACCAGCTGGATCCAACCGTTCCAAGAACCTCCAAATGTTGGTACCCCGGTGAGGTTTCCCACTAAGTACTAAGCCAAGACAGAGCCCATATGTATTGTGGTTGCACTGGAAGCTTCTGAATTCTGAAACATGGCAGACTTCTTTGATTCCTAGGCGGCCGTCCTCCACCAAATATCCACTCTTTGACCCGACAACCGTTCCGCCCAGAAGAAAACTTAGTTTTATTTTGAAGGGGGTTTTGAGAAGAAAAGTTCGCTTGAGAGAGCTCTTATACTTAGAAATTTTTTGAGTCTTTCGAACCCTCCCAATGGTACTTGATATAGATAAGTATATAGCATAGCAAGCGTAGCTTAGCAAAACAGGATAACCTATTGGGATGGAAAATCCTAAGCATAGAACTACTCATGGCATACTACAAAACCGCACTTGCAAAATAGTACTAAGAAATTCTACCAAAAATCCTGCACATGCATACTATGGAATTTGAAGAGTAAAACATGCATAGTCAAAACTGGGACATAAACATGAACAAGTGGTGTAACTTGCCTTGATCCGAGCGGCAATCTACACAACAATACTCCTCAGCGCACTCTGAGCAATCTAACGAAACAAACATGGATTCAATCACAATTTGCACAAAACAAGTCACGAAGTCAAATATGCATGCATGCGACATGGTAATATGCAAGGATGGATTTGATTTCGACCAAGGGTTTTAACCAGGGGTGTTGTTGAGTTGGGGATGTCATTAGAATCGATTTCCCATAGATTTTAGATATTTCGGGTTAAACCCTAAATAACGAAGCTCGAAACTAGATCTACAACTCAAATCTACCTCGAGATAGATCTGAACACCCTAAGCATGATATGGTAATTTTCTACAGTAGGTCTTGTCGAAACAAAGCCAACGCAACAAGAATCAACTAAAACGCAGTTACGGATAATTTTATAGAATTAAAATACTCTAATCTAAACTTTAAATCCTACTGCAATATTGTTGTGGCAAAACAGTAATATTATTGTAGATCTGTTTTCTACTCGAAAATACGAATCCAACGGTATATTATACGCAATTTTTGGACTAATGTTCGAATTTCTATGAATTTTACGAGATTGGAGCTATTTCTGCCTATTTTAAAAGAAAAAGAAAAAGGGGCCAGAGACGCGGCGACGCGTGGCGGCTCGAGATTGGGCCAGCGAGGCGCGTGTGACGCCGATGTGGGGGCGACACGGCGGGAGCCACGGGGCGCGGCGTGGTTGGCCGGGGCGGTTGACCGATTGGGGCCGTCAGATCTAGATCTGACGGTCGGAGAGGAAGGGGCGACGGCGGCTCGGCGGCGACTGGAGGCGGCGGACGGCGGCGGAGCTCCGGTGATGGTCGACGGCGGTGCTCCTCCGGCAAGACGGAGTGGCGGACGACGCGCGGCTCCTCCTTGCGGTCCCGTTCCCGAGGGCGGCGTCGGCCCTCCTTCTCCGAGGCGGCGGCGAACGGCGGCCGGAGGTGGCGGACGGCGGCGGAGTTCCGGCGAGGAATTGGTGGCGCTCGGCGGCGGTGGAGTGGAGAAAAAGGCTAGGGTTTTTGGGGAGGCGTGCCCGGGCTATTTAAAGGCGGATTCTTGGCGTGGAAGTCGCGGAGTTTGCTCCGGATTCGCCGGAGGTGGTTGGCTCTGAGGCGGCGGCGGGCGGCGTGGCCGAGCCAGACTCGGAGGCGGCGGCTGACGGGCGGGGCCCGCCTGTCGGCGGCTGCAGGCGCGGGAGCAGGCTGCTGGCGCTGCTGCTACTGGGCCGGCCTGGGCGGCGGTCTGCGCTGCGCGCCGCTCGCTCGCTGGCGCGCGCGGTAGATAGGCCCCGGGCTGGCTTGGCCGGCCCGGTTAGGTTAGGTTTTTTTTCTTCATTTATTATTTTCTGATTTGCTATTTGTTTAATAACTTTTGCAAACGGACTCCGAATTAGACGAAACTTGTTTCTAAAATTTTGTAAAAAGAAGAGGGTTAGGATAGGATTATAAAATAACCCTTTTGCAAAGGTTTTAGTGGTTCAAAAGGTTTTACCCCCTTTTGTCTATAATTAGACTATGGGGTTTAAGGAAATACCTGTTGCAGTTTTTGATATGTGATGCCATGATGCAATGATATGATGCATGCTTCTAGTAACATCTGAAATTGTGAAATTTGGGATGTTACAAACCTACCCCCTTAAGAAGAATCTTGTCCCCGAGATTCAGGTTGGTTAGCAAATAGGTGTGGGTGTTCTTTCTTCAGGTCTTCTTCACGTTCCCACGTGGCCTCTTCCTCGGAATGGTGATTCCATTGAACTTTGCAAAATTTGATAGTCTTGGTACGGATAACTCTCTCGGCTGTTTCCAAAATCCGGGTAGGTTTTTCCTCATAGGTGAGATCGTTTTCCAGTTGTACTTCTTCCAATGGGACTGTATCCTTTAGTGGGGTTTCAGCCATTTCCGGGTGACACTTCTTTAGTTGCGACACATAGAAAACATCGTGAACTGTTAACATTTCGGGTAATTCCAACTGATAGGCAACTTCCCCTCTTCGACCCAAGATTTTGTAGGGCCCTATGAATCGGGGTGCCAACTTACCCTTGATCCCGAATCTCTTAACTCCTCGTAGTGGCGAAACTCGGAGATACGCGCGGTCTCCCACTTCATAAGTCACATCCCTGCGCTTGGAATCAGCATAACTCTTTTGTCTGGATTGGGCTATTTTTAACCGGTCTTGAATCTGTCTCACTTTTTCTTCGGCATCCTTGATCAGTTCAGGTCCAAACAAACTACGTTCTCCTACTCCACTCCATAGCAGCGGAGTCCTACACTTTCTGCCATATAAAACTTCAAATGGAGCCATCTTGATGCTAGCTTGGTAGCTGTTATTGTATGAGAATTCTGCATATGGCAAGTTATCATCCCAACTAGACCCATAGTCTAGCGCACAGGCTCTTAACATGTCCTCCAAGATCTGATTAACTCTTTCCGTTTGTCCATTGGTTTGCGGGTGGAAGGAAGTACTAAAATCCAGTCGTGTCCCTAAAGATTCGTGTAGCTGTCGCCAAAACTTAGAGGTGAATTGGGTACCTCTATCAGAAACAATCCCCTTGGGCACCCCGTGAAGACTTACAATCTTTGACATATAAATCTTGGCAAGCTTAGCACTTGTATAGGTGGTCTTTACAGGAATAAAGTGGGCCACTTTTGTGAAGTGGTCGACCACTACCCAGATGGAGTCATACCCAGATCGAGTCCGGGGTAGTCCTGTGATAAAATCCATGCCTACCTTGTCCCACTTCCAATCAGGCACAGGTAGTGGTTGTAGCAGTCCTGCGGGTTTTTGATGTTCGGTCTTGACTCTGTTGCATACGTCACATAAGGATATATATTCAGCAATTTCTCTTTTCATGTTGTTCCACCAGAACCTCTCTTTCACATCCATGTACATCTTTGTAGTACCGGGATGGATTGAGTAAGGCGAATCATGAGCTTCCTGAAGGATTAACCTCCCGATATCAGGGTTATCGGGAACGCACAGACGCTTCTCATACCAAAGTGTTTCTTGTTCATCCGTGTGAAACCCTTTTGCTTTTCCCTTGCTTATATTAGCTCTTATTTCTTCCAACTCTTTGTCCCCCTTCTGGGCCTCTTTAATTTGGTCCAGAAGTGTTGGCACTATCTCCATAGTTGCTAAGTATCCCTCCGGAACTATTTCCAACCTGAGGTCCTTGAACTGTTCACACAAATCATTCGGAAGTTCACCCACGGTAAGTCCATTTACATAGACCTTCCGGATTAAGGCGTCAGCCACAACATTGGCCTTTTCGGGATGATACTGCAGGTCCAAATCATAGTCCTTGATCAGCTCAAGCCATCTCCTTTGCCTCATATTTAGTTCCTTTTGTGTGAAAATGTATTTAAGGCTCTTGTGATCTGTGAACACATCACAATGTTTGCCCATTAGGTAATGTCTCCATACCTTGAGCGCATGCACAACTGATGCTAGTTCCAAATCGTGCGTGGGGTAGTTATTCTCATGGTGCTTAAGTTGCCGAGAGGTGTAAGACACTACTTTTCCATCTTGCATCAGAACACTACCAAGTCCTTGTTGAGAAGCATCACAATAGACTTGGAAATCCTTTTGGATATCAGGGAGACACAAAACTGGTGATGTTACTAGGCGCTTCTTTAATTCCTGAAAGCTTGCTTCACAAGTCTCGGTCCATTGGAACTTGTTCTCTTTCTTTAGCAACTTTGTCATAGGCTTTGCTATCTTGGAAAAGTTTTCAATGAACCTTCGGTAATATCCTGCAAGGCCCAGGAAACTCCTAATATCACCTACATTCTTAGGGGACTCCCATTCTGTCACGGAAGCTACCTTACTCGGGTCCATGTCAACACCTTTAGCTGATACAATATGACCAAGGAATCCCACTTCTTTCAACCAGAACTCACATTTGCTAAATTTGGCATACAACTTGTGTTCCCTTAACTTTTCCATAATCAGGCGCAAATGCCGCTCATGTTCCTTCTCGTCCTTGGAGTATATGAGTATGTCATCAATGAATACTACGATAAACTTATCCAAGTACTCCATGAACACCTTGTTCATCATAGTCATGAAGTATGCTGGGGCATTGGTTAAGCCAAACGACATCACGGTCTACTCATACAATCCGTATCTTGTGGTGAAAGCTGTCTTGGGTACATCCTGTTCTCGGATCTTCAGCTGGAAATATCCTGATCGGAGATCAATCTTAGAGAATACACTAGCTCCCTTTAATTGATCGAACAGGTCGTTAATATTGGGTAGAGGGTACTTGTTCTTGATTGTTACTTCATTTAACGACCGATAGTCCACGACTAGTCTCTTGGTTTTATCCTTCTTCTCCATGAATAAGACAGGTGCTCCCCAAGATGACGCACTTGGTTGAATGAAACCTTTGTCCAACTGCTCTCTAAGCTGTTTCTTAAGTTCCTTCAACTCATCCACATCCATCTTGTACGGTCTCTTTGCTATTGGTCTAGTACCTGGCATCAAGTCAATGAGAAACTCGATGTCTCGGTCGGGAGGCATCCCTGGCAATTCTTCCGGAAACACATCCGGGTACTCCTTCGCAATTGGCACATCTTCCAAGCTAACCCCCTTAAGAGAGTTCACCATACTTCCTTTGAGTGCGAAAGCTGACTTAAAATGGATCCTTTTCTTATCCGGAGTCGTGAGTGCGATAGTCCTTTTGGCACAATCTATCACACCCTCATATTCGGTCATCCAATTCATGCCCAAAATTATATCTAAGCCTTGTGATTCCAGAACGACTAGGCTGGTGGGAAAGGTGTGCGCCCCAATCCTTAGTTCTAACCCACGGCATCCCGAGTTTGCCACTATTTCTCCTCCAGGAGAACTTACCCTTAGGGGAGTACTAATAGTCCCCGTAGGTATCTTGCCTCTATCCACAAATACCCTTGATATGAATGAATGCGATGCACCAGTATCAAAAAGAACAACTGCAGGGATGGAGTTAAGCTTGAACTTACCAATCACGAAGTCGGGTGCCTCACGAGCATCCTCCACGGAGACATGATTCACTGTGGCTTTGACGAACGGATTCGGCTTCTTCCCATTTCCATTACCATTGCTATGGTTGTGTCTGTTGCCGTTTCCATTCCCATTCTTCATCTTTTCGGGGCAGGTAGTTTCATAGTGCCCTGTCTTGTTACACTTGAAGCATGTCACTTCACTCAGATCCTTCCCATTGCCATTTCCATTGTGGTGCTTATGGCTGTTGTGGTTATGTCCTCCATGATGATGACTGTTGTGGTTGTGGCCATTGTGGTTGTGGGGTGGTGGTGACAAAGTGCGTTGCTTCTGATATGGGGCAGAGTTGTGCTTGTGTGAGGTGGACTTTCTCTTCCGGTTCTCTATACTCCTTTGCTTTGCTTTAACTACAACTGCCCTGTCCAAGAGTTCCTGGTAGTTATCGAACTTCAGAGCCACAAGCTGAATAGATATTTCATCATTAAGTACCCTCAAGAACTCCTCCTGTCTCTTGGCATCAGTGGATACATCATCAGGTGCATAACGTGCCAGCTTGTTGAAAAGGTCCCCATACTCGGAGACAGAGCGGTGTAGTTGCTTCAAGTCGCGAAACTCACGTCTCTTAAGTGACATGACTCCCGCGGCTACGTGATGAGTACGGAAGGCTGCCTCAAACTAGTTCCAGGTGATAGCTTCAATATCAGGGTGGGTGACCTGGTAGTTATCCCACCATTCAGCAATTGGTCCCTCAAGTTGGTGCGCGGCAAAGCGCACCCTATCAGCTCCAGCAACTTGGACGGTGTCTAACTTTTTGTTGATGGTGCGGAGCCAGTCGTCTGCCACAATTGGCTCAGAACTACTTGAGAAAATTGGAGGGTTCAACCTCAAGAACCGAGTCAAGCGATCATGTTGGGGCGGTGGGGTGGCGGAGGCGGCGGGTTGTTGTTGTTGTTTTGCATGTTTTGAGTGAGGAGTTGGATCAGCTGATTCTAGGAGTTCAGAAGTTGTGCTATCTCTGGGGGCATGTTGTTATTGTTGTTTCCACGTCTCGCCATCTGGAGGGTTTGAGAGGCAAGTTAAGAAAAGATAGAAAGCCTAAGGAATAAACTCCTACCCTTATGTTAACAAGATAAGAAAACACACGAGAAAAGCAAGGCACACATAGCACAAAAATCCACACACTCAACCAAGTTTAACTAACCAATATAAGGTTTTTGGTACTCATTACAAACGCGAATAACGTTCGACTATAGAACTAAAGGTGGTCCAACTACTCTACTCATCATCCACTTCCTCATCTTCAATGATGAAGCCTTCCTTTTCAAGCAGTGACTTGTATAGCTCCATGTCCCTTGTCATGGCTTCAAGCTTCTCTTGAAGTTCCTTCATCTCCTGTGGCTCCGGTGTTGCATCTTCGAGCCTTCCTTGAAGTTCCTTCACCTCTTGCAGCTCCTGGGTAGCAGCTTCCAGCTTCGCTCGGAGTTCCTTCTTCTCCTTCTGTAGCTTCTTGATCAAACTCGACCCCATAGTCACGGGCGTGATCTTCTCCTCCAAGCTCCTCTTGGCTGCTCGTAGGTCCTTCAACATGGTGGCAAGGTTCTTGAACTCCATCTTGTTCTTTGCGAGCACTAGACTTTGCTCCCTAATCCTCTTGTTCTTATCTTGCACCCTCTTCTCTTGATTAGCGAACCTCGTGTCTTGGGCGGTGAGCTCCCCTCCTAGGGACTTGATCTTCTCTTCCAGCTCTTCGATCTTCTCGTCCTTCTCTTTGACTAGGGCACTAAGCTCGTCATTCCTCACGATCTCAAGGCAGCTCCCCTTCTGAAGGTCATTGATGTGGAACTCCAAGTCTTGGTATTGGATTCTTCGACGCTTGCATGTCTTCCTTTCCTCTGGGGTTAACTCGATTGGAACTCCCTTCTCATCACGTCTTCCAAAGAGTTTGATGTAGTGGCCTTCAACCTCTTCATGGTGGCGTCCGCAAAGGTGTCCAATGAGTTCCTGCAAGCTGATGCTAAGTCCTTTCTCCTTGGAGTTGCTAGTGACGTTGAGTACAATGGCCTCTGTCTTGGGTTCCGTCTGACTGCGCCCTGGTTGGATGACTTCAATCGCCCAGCATCCTTCCTTGTGCATCTTCCTCAACTGACTTCCCTTGATTGATGGCATGGGTAGCTGTAGTGTCTTGATGATGTCCAGAAGGCATTCCCCGAAGCGCAGACACTTGATGTCTTCGGCGGTGTCGTAGTAGAAGGCCGTCATCTTTAGGTTAGGAGAGAGAAAATTAGACACAAGGTGATAAGAAAAAGAAATACTAGAAGAGTAAAAGCGAAAATACATATGGTAAAGGTGGTTTCCAATCCTAGGGGTCACGTCCTACAGGCAACTTGTGCTCTGATACCATCTGTTGCGACCTCGGATCAATAAGGATCCTAAGTCCCTATGATTAACATGCTAGTCCCTGGATCAATAGCTAGCACTTCACAGTCGATGAATATCATGTAAAACACAAGTCATTATTACACGAATAATCCAGAGTATAATTATTACAACTTGCATTGCTTATAGCTAGCTCAAATAAAACAGCGGAAACAAGTAAAGCTTGGGTCCATCAATGCCTCAGGCTAGCTGCGTGAAGACCCGTGATTCCCCACGCACCTTTCAATCTTTGGATTCTGCACATAAGACGTGCAGCCAACAAGTTGGGTCAATACTTTGAATGTATCGGCAAATTACACCAAGGAAAGAGTAAGACTATCTCTACATGCAAGGCTAAGAGCAGGCTCTGGAGTTCATTTGCGTAAAGCCAATTTTTATCAATGTAATAAGAAAAGAGGAAGAAAGTTTTCCCTACTTTGTAAACTTTGATAAATAGTATATGGTTGAATGGAACACGTGGATATTACTCACCAAGTTCCCAAACAACTTAGCACTTGGATATTACGCACCAAGTTCTCGAAAACCCACCAAATGGCGATATTACTCATGCCTTGGGGTTTGTAAAACGTTAAGTTTGGAAAAGAGAGAGGAAGATCTTTCAGAGGCTCCATCATTCAGATGCTCAAAGTTGTTCTGTTTCCGTGAACACGGCTGATCGATCAGATTGCAATACTCTCGAGAGGTTGTGCACTTTCCCCACAATCCACGATCAAGTCCTTTTACAGACCAAACCATGGCGAAGCCTTCCCTTAGTAGCCCCTCTACCAGCTGGATCCAACCGTGCCAAGAACCTCCAAATGTTGGTACCCCGGTGAGGTTTCCCACTAAGTACTAAGCCAAGACAGAGCCCATATGTATTGTGGTTGCACTGGAAGCTTCTGAATTCTGAAACATGGCAGACTTCTTTGATTCCTGGGCGGCCGTCCTCCACCAAATATCCACTCGTTGACCCGACAACCGTTCCGCCCAGAAGAAAACTTAGTTTTATTTTGAAGGGGGTTTTGAGAAGAAAAGTTTGCTCGAGAGAGCTCTTATACTTAGAATTTTTTTGAGTCTTTCGAACCCTCCCAACGGTACTTGATATAGATAAGTATATAGCATAGCAAGCATAGCTTAGCAAAACAGTATAACCTATTGGGATGGAAAATCCTAAGCATAGAACTACTCATGGCATACTACAAAACCGCACTTGCAAAATAGTACTAAGAAATTCTACCAAAAATCCTGCACATGCATACTACGGAATTTGAAGAGTAAAACATGCATAGTCAAAACTGAGACATAAACATGAACAAGTGGTGTAACTTGCCTTGATCCGAGCGGCAATCTACACAACAATACTCCTCAGCGCACTCCGAGCAATCTAACGAAACAAACATGGATTCAATCACAATTTGCACAAAACAAGTCACGAAGTCAAATATGCATGCATGCAACATGGTAATATGCAAGGATGGATTTGATTTCGACCAAGGGTTTTAACCAGGGGTGTTGTTGAGTTGGGGATGTCATTAGAATCGATTTCCCACAGATTTTAGATATTTCGGGTTAAACCCTAAATAACGAAGCTCGAAACTAGATCTACAACTCAAATCTACCTCGAGATATATCTGAACACCCTAAGCATGATATGGTAATTTTCTACAGTAGGTCTTGTCGAAACAAAGGCAACGCAACAAGAATCAACTAAAACGGAGTTACGGATAATTTTATAGAATTAAAATACTCTAATCTAAACTTTAAATCCTACTGCAAGATTGCTGTGGCAAAACAGTAATATTATTGTTGATCTGTCTTCTACTAGAAAATACGAATCCAACGGTATATTATACACAATTTTTGGACTAATATTCGAATTTCTATGAATTTTACGAGATTGGAGCTATTTCTGCCTATTTTAAAAGAAAAAGAAAAAGGGGCCAGTGACGCAGCAACGCGTGGCGCTCGAGATGGGGCCAGCGAGGCGCACGTGACGCCGACGCGGGGGCGACGCGGCGGGAGCCACGTGGCGCAGCGTAGTTGGCCGGGGCGGTTGACCGATTGGGGCCGTCAGATCTAGATCTGACGGTCGGAGAGGAAGGGGGGCGGCGGCTTACCGTGGCGGCGGCGACTGGAGGCGGCGGACGGCGGCGGAGCTCCGGCGATGGTCGACGGCGGCAGCGGTGCTCCTCCGGCGAGACGGAGTGGCGGACGACGCGCGGCTCCTCCTCGCGGTCCCGTTCCCGAGGGCGGCGTCGGCCCTCCTTCTCCGAGGCGACGGCGAACGGCGGCGGAGTTCCGGCGAGGAATTGCTGGCGCTCGGCGGCGGTGGAGCGGAGAAAAAGGCTAGGGTTTTTGGGGAGGCGTGCCCGGGCTATTTAAAGGCGGATTCTTGGCGTGGAAGTCGCGGAGTTTGCTCCGGATTCACCGGAGGCGGTTGGCTCTGAGGCGGCGGCGGGCGGCGTGGCTGAGCCGGACTCGGAGGCGACGGCTGACGGCGGGGCCCGCCTGTCGGCGGCTGCAGGCGCGGGAGCGGGCCGCTGGCGCTGCTGCTACTGGGCCGGCCTAGGCGGCGGTCTGCGCTGCGCGCCGCTCGCTCGCTGGCGCGCGCGGTAGATAGGCCCCGGGCTGGCTCGGCCGGCCCGCTTAGGTTAGGGTTTTTTTTCTTCATTTATTATTTTCTAATTTTCTTTGTTTAATAACTTTTGCAAACGGACTCCGAATTAGACGAAACTCGTTTCTAAAATTTTGTAAAAAGAAGAGGGTTAGTATAGGATTATAAAATAACCCTTTTGCAAAGGTTTTGGTGGTTCAAAAGGTTTTACCCCCTTTTGTCTATAATTAGACTATGGGGTTTAAGGAAATACCTGTTGCAGTTTTTGATATGTGATGCCATGATGCAATGATATGATGCATGCTTCTAGTAACATCTGAAATTGCGAAATTTGGGATGTTACAATAGCTCAATGCCCCTTCAAGAATAGAGAAGACAATGGAGTCCGTCTCATTCGCAAGAGCAAGCCAAGACTTCCTCACCCTTTGAACAAGAACTTCCACAACAAGAACACTCCTAACAAGGAAAGGGCAATGGTGGTCCATGAAGAGTACTTCTTGGGCACGGATGATGATGATGAGAGTGAAGGTCAAGGTGGAGAGATTGTGGGAGTTGTCGCTATTGCTACTTCTTCTACCCCACGGGTATCTCTCTTTGACTCACCAAATGAGAACATCATCAACTGCAACCAAAAGTGTCTCATGGCCAAGGCCACCGAGGTGTAACACCCTCGAATCGCCCCTATGCATATTTTAGCGCTTCCCGCCAAACCTGCATAGAAACGATTCAAGGACGCCCACCAGGCACTTGCGTGCAGGTGGAAAACGAAGTAATATCATTACACAATAGTTCACGATGGAACCCACAAAACAGATATATACAACACGACTCCATGAGTCAAGAATACAGATATACAATACAAAGATCCAAATCACCTTGAAAACGATACAACGTCCGAGTAGGGACAAGATGTAGATAGGGCTAAGAGCTCGGAAGAATAACCAATGGTGTCCATAACCCTGCCCAGGTCAAGCCGGAAGGGTAACCCTGCTAACGACGCCAATCTCAAACCTGCTAAAACAAAAGGGGTGCCGACAAAGGGCAAAGGAAAAAGAGGAGCGTCAGTACTAAGGCCAGTACACGGCGAGGCTAGAATCGGCAGCTCTCGCCTACATAGGTATGGTGGACTGAAGTGGCAGCGCAACATGCACTAAACAACCTATAGAGACTCGATGCAACTGTCGGCTATTAGAGAGGGATAAGAAAGACCTATTCAGATCCAACCTGATACTAACACCAAACATACCCATCCCGGCAGTTCCCCCTCGAGACCAAACGAGGAAGTCAAACCGAGGAACTCACACAGTTGGCATTTTTATTCATTCCATTATAGTTGCAGCACTTACTAGTCAGATATAATTAGCCATAGATATCCCTAATCCAGCAATGGTTGGCACTTTTATTTACTCATTCCGTTGTAGTGAAACTGATTACTAGATATGTCAAAGTCAAATTTATAACACTACTTTAGTTATGCTTGTCTATGATCGAGATACTGTGCTCCAAGTCGTCCATAACCGCGGGCACGGCTTTCAGAAAGATTTACCCTGCAGGGATGCACAAATAGCAACACACACACGATCAACCTCGGAAAAACCAAATCAAAACCCAATGAGGCTTTCACGACAAAGCAATCACAGGATTCATAAAATATTTCAGGAGGCCACCCCACTAAGCTACCCGCAACGAAGTTGGCCGGCTCCGAGACGGATCCAGGGTTTGTGTCAATGGCTGTAAACGACTGGAAACCCGAAAGTGTGACTGGGCTTGTCGATACCGCGAAAATATTCCACGTTCAAAAATAGTACAGGTGCTCCACGCACAATCGTAAATAAAGCAGTAAAGCATGGCATAAGTACAGGATAGTAATAAAGCCCCAAACTAGTTTGTGGCCCCAAGAAATAAGAAATAAATCAAGCTCTGGCTAAGGAGGATTCATAGACTCCCCCGTATGTGGATTGTGCGAATAGTCAAGGAACAGGTATCAAGTACTCGGGACCTACGGGACACAAATGAGCATGGAAGAACCAAATATTAGCTCTTGCCCACCGATGCCTCTGCATTAGTTATATCTATTCCCAGCATTTTAATTATCAGTTGAAATTAAAGTCATGATCATCTCCACCATTCAGCATGTGTCAACCTTCCAACAACGGTGGAACAACAACGACGCAAAGCAGCACCTGAGCAAGCGACTACGACTCGCAAGGCCGACTATCTATCAAACAATAGGCAATAGGATGTGTCCAAGGCAATATAGAGGCTGCAAAGAATATAAATGGTACGAAAACTAAAGCATCGCAACACGGATAGCAGTAGATCATCGGGAAGGAAGTAAAGACTATAAATGCAAAATAGGTAGAAAGGGGGAGATTGCTCGCCTGGAAAACACTACCGAAGAGACATTATCCGAAGAACTTATCGATACTCGCATCAACTCAATGGCCTAACCCGCGAAGAACCAAAGCACTAAAAGAAACTCCGAATGCACTATTTAATACTACGGCAGAAGAGCAGGCATGATACATGTATGATGCATGACATGGCAAATATGCGATGCAACTAGGCAATATTAAGCGGAATCAGGATCCCGACAATTAATTAGATGTTCAAGTTATTTATCTACCCCTCAATATTAAATATTGTTTAACAAGGTAAAACATGGCATGAGTGCAGCACATAACGTCGCTGATTAGAGCGTTCTGGTTTAGCAGCAAGAATGGAGAAAAGGCCGAGAAAGTGCGATATAGGCTCCGAATGAGGCCATACAACATGGTTCTAACCTCCCAATGAGTAGGGAATTGAATGATATAGTCTTATTACTTCTTTGATTCAATTGGGCCTTTACTGAAAGAAGATGGTTGATCCCCTTGCCGACTCATTCCATCCTCCCCCCCGGTGGGTCTTCCTCTTATTCACTCGACTTCAAATTAAATGGAATAGGAAATTATTCCAACACGTTCCATATGTTACTTTACATAGGTGATATGCAAACTACTAATAACCCACATGATACATGATGCAAACAAGCATATCGATAGCATATTCAGATACACATCTCATTTATATGATTTGGATTTATAAAACTGAAGATATGACGTAAGGCAAAAACTACAAATTAAAAAAAGAAAAGCCAGAGACAAGAAGGGGGATAGGTCAGGACTGGGAGACTGATTGCTGCATAGTGCCATGAACGAATTTGATTGACGGTCTGGTAGACATTGGACCGGCCTAACTGCTAATGGAAATTGAAACAGAAGGCTGACAAATAAAAAGGGAAGAGGTTGGGAGTTTGATGCATGGATAAGTGGATTGGAGGCGCATGGCTATAGCCATTGAGATGATGTTTGATTTGCGACAATTGGTAAAGTATACAGATAAAGAACCAATAAATTAGGAGACTGTTGTTCGATAGCAAAATAAAAAGGATGGAATTGATTTGCGCCTGTGGAATTTGTTTGAATTATAAAACAGACGATAGACGATAGTTTACAAGTGACATAGTTTAGAGTTTTAGACTGGACCAATTCATCCTGTGCATGCATGGCTGGTTTAGCTGTCCGAAAGAAAATCGAAAGCAGTTGGATCAAAAGAAATTAGCTAGCTAAATTGAATTGTTGTAGATCAAAGACGAGAACCATGCTCAATAAATTCACCACGAGAGTGTTCAGCTAGCTAAGCAGGTGAATCAAAACAGCTAGGTAGCTAACTAGATCAGATGGACACACACGCGGCTGAATCAAAACAGTGTACAAAAAAAACAGCCAGCTGAAACGATCGAGGAGGTGCGGTCCAGCGTGCGTGCGGGGCGGTGACCATGTGCGAACCCAACATGTCCGTGGGATACCTGCAGGTGATGAGCGACTGACACGGCATGTCTCAGCCTCTCGGGCGTGTGTGCGTACGGGAAACAGCGGAACAACAAGACCTACTGTCGAACCTGAATAAAAAGGCTACGCATGACTGATGGTTTCTGGCGGCAACGAATTGGACACATGGAAGCACTGGTAAGAGGGGGAGGGGAACGAGCATCTCACCGCGAGGCCTCTGCCGCTCTTGGCTTGGACAAGGGCGAGCCGGAACAATAGCGATGGTGAAGGTCTAGCTGGCCGGTCAAAGAGGAAGAAGCTCTGCAGCGGCTTGATGGAGACGACGAACAGGGACTACTCCGGCTCCTTCTGCAGCTTCCCAGCGATCGGTGGTGGATTGGTGAAGCGCTTCCTAGCCTCAGCGGTGCTCGGCGGTGACCACGGCGTACACAGGATCGATTGCTTCAGCCCCGCCCATGGGCGCTCATGAGACAACAGGGAAGGTGGGGAAATTTAGTGAAAACCGGCGGAAGCGAGGAAGGAGAGTAGATAGGGCTCAGAGGGGAGGAGCTCTCGATCTCGATCTGGAAAAAGTAGAGGGAGGCATGATAGGATAGGTGGAGGAGGGGGATCAGCCAACGAAGCGAGGTGCTCACGCGCGGGGCATGTCCTGAGAAGATGATAAATAGGACACGGCATGGGTTCACCCACGGTTGGGTTTAGACTGTTTTGTTTGGTCAGGGTTCAGGCTAGGTTGGGTAGTAGGTAGTCAGCTGGCCTTTTGGGCACGACCGCCTGTCTCCTCTAAGATATTTTTATTTATTTATTTTATTTTTAGATATGTTTTTATAAATAGTTTTTAGACAAAAAAGAGATCCGGAAAAGACCGGAGTTTGTTTTGAAATCAAGACGGGGTGTTACGAAATCAAAGGTGGGCTTTTAGAAAATAGTTTTAGGCAAATAATATACATGATCAATGATGATGCTCAAATGCAATGTGGCAGGATGACATGAGCATGCAGTCATGATGATGCACAAAACGAAAACACAGCGATTTTCTAGTAGTGATTTTACCGGGATGCTACAATTCGAGACCACTAACAATGGATCTCGCCCTCGAGATCCGCCTCATGGTACGGGAAAGAAGGCTGATGACCTGACTCTTCTCGCTTCGTGTAGATCCTCGCGACATCACTAACAAGATTATTGTTCCATCTTGAAATCGGTGACACCTCCAACAAGGGGTTGCTCACGTTTGTTGAGGTAACACTCCGGAGAGACAAAGTGGAAGGGAAAGGTCTCAAAAGATAAGGCCACCTCTAACTTCCGTGGAAGGAGTAAAATCGCATTGATCCACCATTCAATGTACAAAAGCGAATGATAAGAATAGTGGGATGGGGATCAGTCCATCGTGCACCCAAAGCATTACTCTGCACATTAATGGAGAATTATGCAACCAACTCTCAGAATTCAGGCTGAAGATCTCGATAAATAATGTTCAGAAGCTTCAGAAAATAAAGGAGTGACGCAGGACTTTTATCGGAGCTGAGGTAGGTGATGATGATGTCGTCTTGGAAACACCGGGAGATACAAAGAAATGTTTTAGTGGATTTTGGTCCACTGAAAGGTACATAGAGGGAAATTCTCAGATAGCATGAAGACCGGATGTGGAAACACCATTGCAGAAGGAATTGAAACCCTGAAGGTACGACGAAAACCCAACCATGAGAATATCCTGGACTAGAAGAAAGGTAAGAGAACAGATTCAAAACTCGCAAAGGTAGATTAGCATAGGGGTAAGGAGTAAAAACAGACCTAATTAGATCTATCCAACCGATTTTTTCAAAAATAGTTTTGACACTCTACATCGGCCGTTAGCTAGGTTATCCTATAGGCTGGACCAGTGGGGTATCGCAACTGCTGAGCTTTGATACCAATCTGTAACACCCTCGAATCGCCCCTATGCAGATTTTAGCGCTTCCTAATACATTGCAAATGTATCTATAATTTTTGATGCTCCATGGTTGGTTTTATCCACTTTCTTGTGTTTTGTCCACACTTTGGAGTACTTTTCATATGATTTCTTGGACTAACCTATTAACAAGAGCCACAGTGCCAGCTGCCTGTTTTCTGCTGTTTTTGGTTCCAGGAAAGTCCGAAAATGAATATTCTTGAAATTGGACGGGACAAAAGCCAAAGTGCCTATTTTTCTAGAAGACTCCAGGAGCCAGAATACGAGACGGAGGAGGGCCAGGGGCTGGCCACACCCCCGCCCCCCCAGGCGCGGGCTGGGCCTGGCCGCGCCAGGGCATGGTGTGGTGGCCCCAGGCACCCCCTCGGTCTCCCTCTTCGGCTACAAGAAGCCTTCTGACCTAAAAACTTTGGGGGGTTCGACGTTTTTCAAGAAAAAGTTCCGCAGTGCCGCCACCACCGAAGGAGAGATTCGGGGGACAGAAAGTCTCTGTTCCGGCACCCTGCTGGGACGGGGAACTGCCCCCGGAGCCATCTCCATCGATCTCCACCATCATCTCCATCGACCCATGTTTCCTCCATCTATTAGTGAGTAATCCCCCGCTGTAGGCTATGGGGATGGTAGGAATTGGATGAGATCGTTCATATAATGGCATCAGATTATTAGGGCATGGTGCCTAGTATCTTTTATTAGTGCTTTATGACTTTGTTGCGACTTGTTGTGCTTAATGCTTGTCACTAGGGCCCGAGTGCCATGATTTCAGATCTGAACATGTTATTGATTCATTATGATAGTATTGTTCTTGGTCTTATCTACAAGTTGTATACACACGTTGTTGTCCGGAACCTATGGCCCCGAAGTGACAGAAATCGGGATAACCGGAAGGGAATGGCTTTGATGTGAGGATCACATGTGTTCCCGGAGTGTTAATGCTTTGCTCTGGTGCTCTATTAAAAAGAGCACCTTAATTGCCAGTCGTTCCCTAGAGGCCCCGCTGCAAACGGGCTGGCAGGACAAAAGATGTTGTGCAAGTTCTCATTGCGAGCACGTATGACTATATATGGAACACATGCCTAGGATTGTCTAGTACTTGGATGCTTTATCTTATTTATCTGCAATTGCCCTATGTTCTGATTGCTATGTGAATTGTCTTGTCCATGCAACGCCCGTCCATCCATCCCTATGCCTACCGCACTCGAATCCCACTGTTTACTGCTTTTATTACTACTGTCTTTGCTTTACTACTGCTGTTACTTTACTATTCCTACTACAAAACTGTTGCTACTGATAAACTGCTGTGAGCAAGATTGTTTCCAGGTGCAGCTGAATTGACAACTCATTTGTTAAGGATGATAAATATTCTTTGGCTCCCCTTGTGTCGAATCAATAAATTGGGTTTCACTTCCCTCGAAAATACTGCGATACACCCCCTATACTTGTGGGTGATCAAGACTATTTTCTGGCGCTATTGCCGGGGAGCATAGCTTTATTTATCAAGTCCACTTGGATTCACTATTGTTCAAGCTAAGTTTATTTTCTCCTTGTTTGCTTGTTTCTTTATCAAAAATACAAAAAAAATTAGTTCCTACTCTAGTTGTTATTTTCGTTGGTCTGTTATTGTCTTGCTTTGTCATGCTTGTTGTCAATGGTTGGTTTCTTTGAAACTGAAGCTTATTGGCAAGGTGGGTTCACGGAAGATCAAAAATATTATTATAAGGAACACCGCTTGTCACAAAAAGGGAAACACTTATGGGAACAAATTGATAGATTGTATACCATTGCTAGAAACGTGTGCTCTACTTATAATGTTACTTATTGCTGTGATGAGTCTTGTTGCAGAAAGAGGTATAAACACCTCCCTTTTCAATGTGAGTATAATGATATTGATACCATATCTTCCTATGCTAAAGGAATTTATGAATTTTATGATGCAGAACAAATTGAAGAATTTATTGCTTGGAAGGGTGCTTTTGAACTTGCTAGTTTGCTTGAAAATATTGATGATTCACCTTATAAGTATGAGGTTTATGGTATACTTAAATTTTTCTTTGATAATTACAAGGATGAAAATAGCTATATCCTTGAGTATTTTAATAGATGCTTTCCACAAATGGAAGAGACTAATGCGTTGCAGGACCCTATGGAAGAGACTAATGCCTTGCAGGCTCCTATGGAAGAAGAAATTGATGAACCTAAAATCTCATTAGATGAAAAAGAGGAGGAGAGTGATGAAGAAAAGGAGGAAGAATGGATTAGCTACCCATGCCTACCTTCTAATGAGAGTAACTCTTTATCCCTTACATTATTTGATTGTCCTCCATGCTTACTAAAGGAGGATGAATGGTATGTTCCCGAGGTTTATTTTGAAAATGTTTATAATAAAGCTCTAGTGCTTGTAGATCATGAAGAGCATGCTTTATGTGATAGTTATATTGTTGAGTTTATTCATGAGGCTACTGAAAATTATTATGAGAGAGGAAAATATGGTTGTAGAAGTTTTCATGGTATTGAAACACATCTCTATGTGCTGAAAGTTTTGAAGTTACTCTTGTTTTATCTTCCTATGCTTGTCACTTTGTTCTTTGTGAATTTATTTGCATACATGATTCCTATGCATAGGAAGTGGGTTAGACTTAAATGTGTTTTGAATTTGCTTATTGATGCTCTCTTTTACTTCAACTCATATTTCTTATGAGAGCATCCTCTCAAACTTTTTATGCCTGAAGATGATATTATGTCTATTATTCTTGGCAGACCTTTTCTTAAATACTGCAGGAGCTATTATTAATTATAATCAAGGGAAGGTGACCTTCAATGTTAATGACAAGGAACATATTTTCTATTTCCCCAAGAAGATTGAAAGGACTTATGGCTTGAATTCAATTGAACATGTTGAGGGCATTCAAGTTGGATAAATATATTGTCCCATACCAAGAGAAAAATTTGAAACTATTATGATTGGGACCATTGCTATCAAGGTTGAGGTAACATAATCATTAGTGGAATACAAAGTTTTGTCTCATATGAAATTGTTTTGGTAACAAGACCTGATCAACCTTGTTAACAAAAGGATTTCATTGAACAAAACAATGTTTTCACCATGATTATCTCCGCTTACTTCTATTCTATCCATTTTAGTTTTTGCTTATGCCTAACTTAAAGGCGTTAAAGAAAAGTACTTATTGGGAGATAACCCAAAAGTTTTAGATGAGTCTTGGAAGTTATTACTTCAGTAATAACTGCTCCTTATCCTTTTTATTTGCTTTTTGTGCCAATAGTAACCTCTAATGAGAGAGAAGTAATGATTGGGAAAGTTGCTGTCCCGAAACAGATTTTTGTGCTTCACCGTAAACATTCGTGAGAGAGCTCTGTATGTCGGATTAAGCTGTAATTATTGGGGCTTCAGCCCCAGGTTGTTATCTAACTTTCGTTAGTTAAACACTTTTTGATTTGAGCAACAGAAAGTCTTCGAAAAAATTCGTCTTTACCTGGTGGTCTGTTTTGACAGATTTCTGCCATTTTCTGCATTTGCTTCTTGTTGGTTCCTTTTTGAGTTCTTTTGGGGAATTGAGCTTTTTGAGGGAAGTGCTACAGTAGCTAGTGTTCTAATGGAAGTTTATTTGGTGTTAGAACTGAACCTTAATACCTATTATCTTGAGTGCACTAATGTTGCTAATAAAGATTGTGTGAAGTTTTGTATGAAGGAAAAATTTCAGGTGTATGGAAGGAATGAGTAATGAGATGAAGGATGGACTAAAGCTCAAGCTTGGGGATGCCACGCGTGTCACCCCAAGAAATATCCAAGAAGTACAAGCGTCAAAGCTTGGGGATGCCCATGGCATCCCCTTCTTCATCAATAAAAATCTCAGGTTTCTTCCAAACGCTTCATTTTTATTGTTTCATGCACAGTTGTGTTGTTCTTGGAGCGTCTTCTTTTTTGTTTTTCGTTTTGGTTTTCGTTTGCTTGGTTTTCTTAGTTTGCTGAATAAATTTGTTGGACCTCCTCTTTCAATATATTGGTGTTCAAATAGTTTGGTTTGGCTTGGAAAAGAGTAGGAAGCTTAAGTGGTAAAGAGAGCTTGTTTTTGACTGTGGCCTATGCTTTGTCATGACATGCTTGATATTGTTTTGGCTTTATGCTTAGTATTCTTTGCTGTAGCATGACTTGTTATAAACAATTGAGATTTCTTAATGTGCCTTGGATGAATCATGCGTTGTTTTAGCATATTAAAGCATAGTATAGTGGTATTCTCCTTTGATGCTTTATTTGGGTTGACTTGGCACATGCTCACACCATGTTATGACTATTTCAAGTCACCATAGCCTTTATGATCCTTTAGTTTTCAACTTGTAGTATCACTTTATGCTTTGATCAATGATGTTTTGTCGCTCTGCATGATTATGGACATTATTGCTCTCTTAGTTTGTCGCTCCCAGTCTTTTGCTAGCCTCCACAACAAAGTATGAGTTCCACTCATGCATCCAACTCCCTAAACCAAGTTATTCCATAGAGTCCACCATACCTACTTATTAGCTTATGCTATTCCAAGTATATTCATGCTTTTGTTTACCTTCCAAATTAAACTTCTTATGAGAAAACTAGTGATTAAAGCTCTCACGAACTTGATGGCACACTTTACTTTTCTTGCCCTTAATAAACTTGAACCATTGTGTCTTCTATGTTGTATATGCTTGCACTTATTTGTTGGGAATTAGCAGAACCATGCTTTCATGGGGAACGCTTTCAACATTGCACTTGGTACTTGTACCTAGTTGATATCATGCTCTTTTGTATATGGATGTCGTCGGTGTGAAATGAAAGGGGAGCTTGTAAGTCCATGGAGTTATGTACATGTGTTAGAGAAACGCCTGGGCCGCTGGTCTAATCCATGCTGACATGGTGGAAACCTGCAGCGTAACCATAATGAGCTGTCTATGAAGCATCCTTCTTATAAAAAAAGAGTCCTATATTGAGAAAAAAAGAGAAAAGAGGGAAAAAAAGAGATACTATGAAAAGAGGAAAGAGAGAAAAAAGCACCATATTCCCATGGTAAATAAGAAGAATGCTGAGATGCTCGTTGTCTGCTTGCCTTGTCATTTTGATATGGGGATTCTTCCGTATCATCGGGCAAGGGGTACCCCGTTGGCGGTTCTCTATGATACACATATACTTACGATGACAAGAACTTACCGGTGACTAAACTTGAGTAGCATGAGGAGAGGCTCTCGTATACAAGGGACATGAGATTTCTGACTTATACTTCGTCAAGCATGTACACCATAGTTTGTTCACTTTAACCTTAATCACTTCAAGATGCTTATGATAGGGGCAATGAGAGTTGAAAGCTATAAGTACCATAATTTTTGGAAGCTCTTTATGAGACTTGAATCCCTACTTCCTTCTATGAAGGCCTTTCTTCCACTTTTATATTGAGTCTCCACCTTCTACCTTTATGCACCTACTTTGAGAGCATAGTGGCCATTCTTAGTTCTATGTGCATTGTCCCAAGACTAGTTGATTGATGCGTAATTTGATATTGCTTGTTTTAAACTATTGTATCTAGTCACTCTTATGAACTTTGAAGGTGTCCTATGCATTTATATTTGCTACTCTATTGAGGGACAAGTTGAATACTATTATGCTATGTTTTCTTTATGTGAAACAAACAAACGTCTTGCAAAGCATTGTTATTCATGAATCTTTTCTTTGTGCCTTTTCATGTTGCATCATAGTTTCTTTGTCTCATTGCTAGAACTTTGTATTTCATGTTAGGATTGAAGTACTATGATCCCAGCTTTGAATGTTTTACAAATACTTTGATCAAGTCTTTGATGGTGCATGTCACCTCAAAAATTATTCTTTCTTTTTATCACTTACCTACTCGAGGACGAGCAGGAGTTAAGCTTGGGGATGTTGATACATTGCAAATGTATCTATAATTTTTGATGCTCCATGCTTGGTTTTATCCACTTTCTTGTGTTTTGTCCACACTTTGGAGTACTTTTCATATGATTTCTTGGACTAACCTATTAACAAGAGCCACAGTGCCAGCTGCTTGTTTTCTGCTGTTTTTGGTTCCAGGAATGTCAGAAAATGAATATTCTCGGAATTGGACGGGACAAAAGCCAAAGTGCCTATTTTTCCAGAAGACTCTAGGAGCCAGAATACATGACGGAGGAGGGCTAGGGACTGGCCACACCCCCCAGGCGCGGGCTGGGCCTAGCCGCGCCAGGGCATGGTGTGGTGGCCCCAGGCACCCCCTCGGTCTCCCTCTTCTCCTATAAGAAGCCTTCTGACCTAAAAACTTCGAGGGGTTCGACGTTTTTCCTGAAAAAGTTCCACAGCACCGCCACCACCGAAGGGGAGATTCGGGGGACAGAAAGTCTCTGTTCCGGCACCCTGCTGGGATGGGGAACTGCCCCCGGAGCCATCTCCATCGATCTCCACCATCATCTCCATCGACCATCCATGTTTCCTCCATCTATGAGTGAGTAATCCCCCGCTGTAGGCTATGGGGATGGTAGGGATTGGATGAGATCGTTCATGTAATGGCATCAGATTGTTAGGGCATGGTGCCTAGTATCTTTTATTAGTGCTTTATGACTTTGTTGCGACTTGTTGTGCTTAATGCTTGTCACTAGGGCCCGAGTTCCATGATTTCAGATCTAAACATGTTATTGATTCATTATGATAGTATTGTTCTTGGTCTTATCTACAAGTTGTATACACACGTTGTTGTCCGGAACCTATGGCCCCGAAGTGACAGAAATCGGGATAACCGGAAGGGAATGGCTTTGATGTGAGGATCACATGTGTTCACGGAGTGTTAATGCTTTGCTCCGGTGCTCTATTAAAAGGAGCACCTTAATTGCCAGTAGTTCCCTAGAGGCCCCGCTGCAAACGGGCTGGCAGGACAAAAGATGTTGTGCAAGTTCTCATTGCGAGCACGTATGACTATATATGGAACACATGCCTAGGATTGTCTAGTACTTGGATGCTTTGTCTTATTTATCTGCAATTGCCCTATGTTCTGATTGCTATGTGAATTGTCTTGTTCATGCAACGCCCGTCCATCCATCCCTATGCCTACCGCACTCGAATCCCACTGTTTACTGCTTTTGTTACTACTGTCTTTGCTTTACTACTGCTGTTACTTTACTATTCCTACTACAAAACTATTGCTACTGATAAACTGCTATGAGCAAGAATGTTTCCAGGTGCAGCTGAATTGACAACTCAGTTGTTAAGGAAGATAAATATTCTTTGGCTCCCCTTGTGTCGAATCAATAAATTGGGTTTCACTTCCCTCGAAAATACTGCGATACACCCCCTATACTGTTGGGTCCGCAACATAGAAAACAAAAATTTTCCTACGGTGTGAACTACACGCCAAGATCTATCTACTAGGTACAAAGCAAATGGGTGGAAATACATCCATAGAGAACTTACCCTCGAAGACAACGAGCTTTGTTAACGAGTAGGAACTCGTGGTTGATGTAGTCGTACACTTGCCGATCTCAAGATCGTGAGGAAGTCCGAGCGCCGCAACTCAGCAGCGCATCCGCACTCGCACACACGTTCAAGCCACCGGACAACCTCCACCTCCTCGCTACAGCGATCCAGCGGAAGCAGCAACTCCTTCCAGACGAAATGCCACCGGGAACATGTATCTCGCTAATCCGAGACCATGGGGGAATAATTCTAGAGGGGGAGAGAGATCCTTCACAAGGAGGTGTGAGGATGAAGGAGGGAATGGGTGGCCTTTTATAGAAGGAGGGGGTGGGGTGCCCCCTCTCTCCATGGCCGGCGCATGGGGGGTGACCCCTCACCTCCCCCATTCATGTGGTGGTAACTCCTCCACATTAAAATGCCTCTTCACATTCCCTTTTAAAGTCTCCACTTTAAATGCATTAAGTTTCTCCAAATTTAATGCTCTCTCATTAATAAAACTCTTTTATTAAATTTATTCAGAATTTTGTTAATTACTTTAATTAACAAGCATTCACATATAGCCCCTTGCAATATTTCAATATCACATGCAGAACCACCTTCTGCAATTTCACCCGAAACAATTTTCGGTTTCTATTGAAACAATTCCTGCGCTTTGCAATTCTTTCGTCTGAAACATATGTGCTCCAAAATGGTGTCCGGTAACTCTTAAGTGTGCCACTCTACGGTTCGCGAATAATGCAGACATGATCGAGACCCTTCTCCGATCAATAATCAGCAGCGGGACCTGGAGATCCGTACTGACTCCTACACATTCAACGATGACTCATGTGATCGTGAGAACCTTTAACGCTTGTAACTAAATCCCTTTGTCTCTCGATATATTACATGTCTGAGATTCAATCATCGGTATCTCCATACCTAGTTTGAACTCGTTACCGACATGCACTCTTTTCTCGTTCCCGTGATATAACATTCTAGTGATCATCCTAATGTGATATCACCGAGAGGGCCCAGAGTATATCTATCCGTCATCTGGATTGACAAATTCCACTCTTGATCCATGAGCCTCAACATAACACCTTCATAGCACTGAACCCATCTTTATAGTCACCCTGTTACGGTGTGGCGTTTGATGTTATCAAGATACTCTTCCGGTGTTAGCAATTAACATGATCTCATGGTCTAAGGATAAAGATTACTTCGTATGATGTTATAGCAATATAAACACAATGACTTGATCGTAATGCTATACTTCGGATGAATGTTCATCACATCATTCCACCAATGGTGTGACCTTGTTATTAACAACATCCAATGTCCATGATCAGGAAACCTTGATCATCCTGTTAATCAACAAGCTAGTCTATAAGAGAGGCATGACTAGGAACCCTTTTTGTTTATTAAACACACATGTATTGATGTTTCCTATCAATACAATTATAGCATGTAAAATAAACATCTATCATATACAAGGAATACATAATAACAACTTTATTATTGCCTCTCAGGGCATATTTCCTTCAGTCTCCCACTTGCACTAGAGACAATAATCTAGTTCACATAGTGATAAATCTAACACCCATGGAGTTCTGGTGTTGATCATGTTTTGCCCTAGGGAGTACTTTAGTCAACGGATCTGCTACATTCAGGTCCGTGTGCACTTTACAAATCTTTATATCTCCATCCTTGACATGTTCGCGGATGGAGTGAAACTGGCGCTTAATATGCTTGGATTTCTTGTGAGACCTTGGTTCCTTTGCGTTGGCTATGGCTCCATTGTTGTCACAATAGATCACCATCGGGTCCAACGCACTAGAAACCACACCCAGTTCCGTTATGAACTCCTTCATCCAAACCGCTTCCTGCGCTGCTTCTGAAGCAGCAACATATTCCGCCTCCGTTGTTGATCCAGCCACCACAGGTTGTTTGGAGCTCCTCCAACTAACTGCTGCTCCGTTCAAGAGAAATACGTATCCGGATTGAGACTTAGAGTCATCCGGATCAGTGTCAAAGCTAGCATCGACATAACACTTAGCGACTAGCTCTTCTTCACCTCCGTATATAAGAAACATATCCTTAGTTCTTCTCAAGTACTTAAGGATATTCTTGACCGCTATCCAGTGTTTTGAACCTGGATCAGATTGGTACCTACTAGTCAAACTAATAGCATGTGCCACATCCGGTCTTGTACATAGCATGGCATACATTATAGAGCCTACGGATGAGGCATAGGGGATCTTATCCATTATCTCTCTTTCTTCCGCCGTAGCCGGACTTTGAGTCTTACTCAATGTCTTGCCTTGCAACATAGGTAAGAACCCCTTCTTACTTTCGTCCATATTAAACTTCTTTAATATCTTATCAAGGTATGTACTCTGCGATAGCCCAATTAGGCGCCTTGATCTATCTCTATAGATTTTAATGCCTAATATATATGAAGCTTCACCAAGGTCCTTCATCGAAAATTTGTTGTTTAGATAACTTTTAACACTGTTTAAAAGATCTAAATCATTTCCAATCAATAATATGTCATCCACATATAATATCAGAAATGCCACATTGCTCCCACTCACTTTCTTGTAAATACAAGCCTCTCCATAAGTTTGGACAAATCCAAACTCTTTGATCACCTCATCAAAGCGGAGATTCCAACTTCGTGATGCTTGCTTCAGTCCATAGATGGATCGCTGAAGTTTGCACACCTTATTAGCATCCTTAGGATCGACAAAACCCTTAGGTTATATCATATACAACTCTTCTTCAATCTTACCATTGAGGAACGCAGTTTTGACATCCATCTGCCATATTTCATAATCGAAATATGCAGCAATTGCTAACATAATTCTAACCGACTTAAGCATCGCTACGGGAGAGAATGTCTCATCGTAGTCAACTCCTTGAATTTGTCGAAACCCCTTTGCGACAAGTCGAGCCTTATAGATGGTCACATTACCATTAGCATCAGTTTTCCTTTTGAAAATCCATTGATTCTCAACGGCCTTTCGGTCGTGAGGTAAGTCCACCAAGGTCCAAACCTGGTTTTCGTACATGGATTCCATCTCGGATTTCATGGCTTCTAGCCATTTGTTGGAATCCAGGCTCATCATCGCTTCTTCATACGTCGCAGGGTCATCCATTTCATCAACCATGAAATTCATAACAGGATTGCCGTACAGTTCAGGAGCTGCACATGTCCTGCTTGACCTGCGAGGTTCGGTAGTGTCCTCTTTCGGAGTTTCATGATCAATATCATTAGCTCTCTCTTCATTAGGTGAAGTCAACTCCGAAACAACTTCTAGAGCTGTGCTACTCGCCATTTCATGAAGAGAAGGTTCAATAACCTCTTCGAGTTCTACCTTCCGACTACTCACACCTTTCGCAAGAAACTCCTTCTCAAGAAAGGATCCATTCTTGGCAACAAAGACCTTGCCCTCGGATCTGTGATAGAAGATATACCCAATCGTTTCCTTAGGGTATCCTATGAAGACGCATTTTTCCGCTTTGGGTTCGAGTTTATCCGGTTGAAGTTTCTTCACATAAACATCGCATCCCCAAACCTTAAGAAATGACAGCTTAGGTTTGTTTCCAAACCATAATTCCTACGATGTCGTTTCAACGGATTTAAATGGTGCCCGATTTAAAGTGAATGTAGCTGTTTCTAGTGCATAACCCCAAAATGACAGCGGCAAGTCAGTCAGAGACATCATAGATCGAACCATATCCAATAAAGTACGATTACGACGTTCTGACACACCATTACGTTGTGGTGTTCCAGCAGGCGTGAGTTGTGAAACTATTCCACAGTCTTTCATATGTGTGCTAAACTCGTAACTAAGATACTCTCCTCCACGGTCGGACCGCAGAAATTTGATCTTTCTATTACGATGATTTTCGACTTCATTCTGAAATTCTTTGAACTTTTCAAAAGTTTCATACTTGTGTTTCATCAAATAGATATACCCATATCTACTCAAATCATCCGTGAAAGTAACAAAATAACGATATCCACCTCGCGCCGACACACTCATTGGTCCACACACATCAGTATGTATGATTTCCAATAGATCTGTCGCCCGTTCCATTGAACCAGAAAACGGCGTTCTAGTCATCTTGCCCATAAGGCATGGCTCACATGTATCAAATGATTCAAAATCAAGTGATTCCAAAAGTCCATCAGAATGGAGTTTCTTCATGCGTTTAACACCAATATGACCTAGACGGCAGTGCCACATATATGTAGATATATCATTATCAAGTTTAATCCTTTTAGCATCAACATTATGAATATGCGTAATACTACTATCGAGATCCAACAGAAACAAACCATTCAACATAGGTGCATGAACATAAAAGATATTATTCATATAAATCGAACAACCATTGTTTTCAGACTTAAATGAATAACCACTTTGCATCAAACACGATCCGGATACAATGTTCATGCTCAGTGCAGGCACCAAATAACAATTATTTAGGTTTATAACTAATCCCGATGGCATATGGAAAGGTAGCGTTCCAATGGCGATCACATCAACTCTTGATCCATTGCCGACCCGCATCGTGACCTCATCCCTTGCTAGTTGTCGCTTGTTCCGCAGCCCCTGAACCGAGTTACATATATTAGCAACCGATCCCGTATCAAATACCCAGGTGCTACTGCGAGTACTAGTCAAGTACACATCAATAACATGTATATCACATATACCTTTGTTTGCCTTGCCGGACTTCTTGTCCGCCAAATACTTGGGGCAGTTGCGCTTCCAATGGCCAGTCCCCTTGCAATAGTAGCACTCGGTGTCAGACTTAGGGCCAGCTCGGAGTTTCTTTTCAGGCGTGGCAACAGACTTGCCACCCTTCTTTCCCTTGTGCTTGCCTTTCTTGTCCTTCTTGAAACCGGTGGTTCTATTGATCATCAACACTTGATGTTCTTTCCTAATCTCCACTTCTGCAGTCTTAAGCATTGACAGAAGCTCGAGAAGAGACTTCTTCATGCCCTGCATATTATAGTTCATCATGAAGCTCTTGTAGCTAGGTGGCAGAGATTAGAGAATACGATGTATGCCTAAGTCAATGGGAATCGTTATTCCCAAGGACACAAGCTTATCAGCGTACCCAGACATTTTGAGTACGTGCTCACTAGCGGAGCTATTTTCCTCCATCATGCAGCTAAAGAACTTTTCTGTAGCATTATAACTCTCTACGGCAGCATGGGTATCGAAAATTATTTTCAATTCTCCCATGGTATCAAAGGCATTGCCATTTTCGAAACTCTTTCGAAGTTCTGGCTCTAGCCCATACAGTATGCCGCAATGAACTAAGTTGTGGTCCTCCTGACGAGTTATATAGACATTCTTTTCCTCGTCAGGGGCATCAGGAGCTGGTGGGGGGCCTAGCGGCGCATCTAGCACATATTGCTTTTGTGCAGCAGTGAGAAGAATCCTCAAATTCATAGCCCAGTTGGTGAAGTTGCTACCATTCGCAGCAAGTTTCTCTTTCTCCATGAACACATTGAAATTAAAAGCAGGTGGTGCCATCTACAACAGAATTTGTAAAGTTTATTTAGACTAAGTTTATGATAGATTGAGTTCAACTAATCTAAATTACTAATGAACTCCCACTCAAAAACGACATCCCTCGTGTCCTTTTGGTGATTACATGAACCAAATCCACTACACCAAGTCTGATCATCACGTGAGTCGGTGTAGCTTCAAAGGCGAGCATCTATATGGGCATCATATCAACTATATGACTCATGCTTAACCTTTCGGTCCATGTTCCGAGGCCATGTCTGTACATGCTAGGCTCGTTAAGTAAGAACCTTAGTATTTGCGTGTGTAAAATTGTCTTACACCCGTTGTATGAAAGCGTAGAGTTGAGAACACCCGATCATCACGTGATCCCTCAAAACACGATCCACAAAACGGTGCATACTTAAGGAAGAACACATTTTATCTTGATATCTAAATGAGGGATCGTCTTATAATGCTACCAAACGCGTCAAACTAGTAGTATAAGATGCTAACATCTAATGTGTGAAGTGAGGTGATATGGTCCATGCATTTGATCTCTATCATTTGCATCGTGGTATGATCTCTATCATTCCTTTGTGTGTAAGGCCAAGGTCTATGGAACTTACACGTTAAGTGAGTTGTAAGAGTATCTATCATACATCTACTTACAACAATACCATATCAAAACACTAGCCCAACAACGATCTAAACTAGACGCCTCTAATTTATCAATTGCAAGTTTTACGTGGCTTAGGGCTTTCGAAGATAGAACCTGTCTAACCTACGAACATGAACCACAACGAGGATAACCAAGTTATTAGCAACTCGTTGTAAATCAGATATTGACTATAGTAGGAGAGACAGACACCCGCCAACCACTTATGCAAAACAAGTTGCATGTCAGTCATGGAACCGGTCTCATGTACGATGACATGTAAGGTTGGTCCGGGCCGCTTTAGCCCACTATGCCACCAATATCCAAAGTACATAGAAGATGCAATAACATGATCATCATCGCCCACATATAAACATATGTGTACTACCCGTGCAAAGCACCTACGCATAGATCAGGCTCTGATACCACTGTTGGGTCCGCAGCATAGAAAACAAAAATTTTCCTACGGTGTGAACTACACGCCAAGATCTATCTACTAGGTACAAAGCAAACGGGTGGACATACATCCATAGAGAACTTACCCTCGAAGACAACGAGCTTTGTTAACGAGTAGGAACTCGTGGTTGATGTAGTCGTACACTTGCCGATCTCAAGATCGTGAGGAAGTCCGAGCGCCGCAACTCAGCAGCGCATCCGCACTCGCACACACGTTCAAGCCACCGGACAACCTCCACCTCCTTGCTCCAGCGATCCAGCGGAAGCAGCAACTCCTTCCAGATGAAATGCCACCGGGAACATGTATCTCGCTAATCCGAGACCATGGGGGAATAATTCTAGAGGGGGAGAGAGATCCTTCACAAGGAGGTGTGAGGATGAAGGAGGGAATGGGTGGCCTTTTATAGGAGGAGGGGGGTGGTGCCCCCTCTCTCCATGGCCGGCGCATGGGGGGTGACCCCTCACCTCCCCCATTCATGTGGTGGTAACTCCTCCACATTAAATGCCTCTTCAATTCCCTTTTAAAGTCTCCACTTTAAATGCATTAAGTTTCTCCAAATTTAATGCTCTCTCATTAATAAAACTCTTTTATTAAATTTATTCAGAATTTTGTTAATTACTTTAATTAACAAGCATTCACATATAGCCCCTTGCAATATTTCAATATCACATGTAGAACCACCTTCTGCAATTTCACCCGAAACAATTTTCGGTTTCTATTGAAACAATTCCTGCGCTTTGCAATTCTTTCGTCTGAAACATATGTGCTCCAAAATGGTGTCCGGTAACTCTTAAGTGTGCCACTCTACGGTTCGCGAATAATGCAGACATGATCGAGACCCTTCTCCGATCAATAATCAGCAGCGGGACCTGGAGATCCGTACTGACTCCTACACATTCAACGATGACTCATGTGATCGTGAGAACCTTTAACGCTTGTAACTAAATCCCTTTGTCTCTCGATATATTACATGTCCGAGATTCGATCATCGGTATCTCCATACCTAGTTTGAACTCGTTACCGACATGCACTCTTTTCTCGTTCTCGTGATATAACATTCTAGTGATCACATCACTTGCTTGCAAGCTATCCTAATGTGATATCACCGAGAGGGCCCAGAGTATATCTATCAGTCATCTGGATTGACAAATTCCACTCTTGATCCATGAGCCTCAACATAACACATTCGTAGCACTGAACCCATCTTTATAGTCACCCTGTTACGGTGTGACGTTTGATGTTATCAAGATACTCTTCCGGTGTTAGCAATTAACATGATCTCATGGTCTAAGGATAAAGATTACTTCGTATGATGTTATAGCAATATAAACACAATGACTTGATCGTAATGCTATACTTCGGATGAATGTTCATCACATCATTCCACCAATGGTGTGACCTTGTTATTAACAACATCCAATGTCCATGATCAGGAAACCTTGATCATCATGTTAATCAACAAGCTAGTCTATAAGAGAGGCATGACTAGGAACCCTTTTTGTTTATTAAACACACATGTATTGATGTTTCCTATCAATACAATTATAGCTTGTAAAATAAACATCTATCATATACAAGAAATACATAATAACAACTTTATTATAGCCTCTCAGGGCATATTTCCTTCATATATTTGTGGGTCATCACTTCCGGCCAAACCTCCATAGAAACGATTCAAGGACACCCACCAGGCACTTGCGTGCGGGTGGAAAACGAAGTAATATCATTACACAATAGCTCATGATGGAACCCACAAAAAATATATATACAACACGACTCCATGAGTCAAGAATACAGATATACAATACAAAGATCCAAATCACCTTGAAAATGATACAACGTCCGAGTACGAACAAGATGCAAATGGGGCTAAGAGCCCGGAAGAATAACCAATGGCGTCCATAACCCTGCCCAGGCCAAGCCGGAAGGGTAACCCTGCTAACGACGGCGATCTCAAACCTGCTAAAACAAAAGGGGTGCCGACAAAGGGCAAAGGAAAAAGAGGAGCGTCAGTACTGAGGCCAGTACACGGCGAGGCTAGAATTCGGCGGCTCTCGCCTACATAGGTATGGTGGACTGAAGCGGCAGCGCAGCATGCACTAAACAACCTATAGAGACTCGATGCAACTGTCGGCTATTAGAGAGGGATAAGAAAGACCTATTCGGATCAAACCTGATACTAACACCAAATATACCCATCCTGGCATTTCCCCCTCGAGACCAAACGAGGAAGTCAAATCGAGGAACTCACACAGTTGGCATTTTTATTCATTCCATTATAGTTGCAGCACTTACTAGTCAGATATAATTAGCCATAGATATCCCAAATCCAGCAATGGTTGGCACTTTTATTTACTCATTCCGTTGTAGTAAAACTGATTACTAGACATGTCAAAGTCAAATTTATAACACTACTTTAGTTATGCTTGTCTATGATCGAGATACTGTGCTCCAAGTCGTCCATAACCGCGGACACGGCTTTCAGAAAGATTTACCCTGGAGGGGTGCACAAATAGCAACACACACGATCAACCTCGGAAAAACCAAATCAAAACTCCACGAGGCTTTCACGACAAAGCAATCATAGGATTCATAAAATATTTCAAGGGGCCACCCCACTAAGCTACCCGCAACGAAGTTGGCCGGCTCCGAGACGGATCCAGGGTTTGTGTCAATGGCTGTAAACGACTGGGAACCCGGAAGTGTGACTGGGCTTATCGATACCGCGAAAATATTCCACGTTCCAAAACAGTACAGGTGCTCCACGCACAATCGTAAATAAAGCAGTAAAGCATGGCATAAGTACAGGATAGTAATAAAGCCCCAAACTAGTTTGTGGCCCCAAGAAATAAGAAATAAATCAAGCTCTGGCTAAGGGGGATTCATAGACTCTCCCGTATGTGGATAGTGCGAATAGTCAAGGAACAGGTATCAAGTACTCGGGGCCTACGGGACACAAGTGAGTATGGAAGAACCAAATATTAGCTATTGCCCACCGATGCCTCTACATTAGTTATATCTATTCCCAGCATTTTAATTATCAAGTGAAATTAAAGTCATGATCATCTCCACCATTAAGCATGTGCCAACCTTCCAACAACAGTGGAACAACAACGACGCAAAGCAGCACCTGAGCAAGCGACTACGACTCGCAAGGCCGACTATCTATCAAACAACAGGCAATAGGATGTGTCCAAGGCAATATAGAGGCTGCGAAGAATATAAATGGTAGGGAAACTAAAGCATCGCAACACGGATAGCAGTAGATCATCGGGAAGGAAGTAAAGACTATAAATGCAAAATAGGTAGAAAGAGGGAGATTGCTCGCCTAGAAAACACTACCGAAGATACATTATCCGAAGAACTTATTGATACTCGCATCAACTCAATGGCCTAACCCGCGAAGAACCAAAGCACTAAAAGAAACACCGAATGCACTATTTAATACTACAGCAGAAGATCAGGCATGATACATGTATGATGCATGACATGGCAAATATGGGATGCAACTAGGCAATATTAAGCGGAATCAGGATCCCGACAATTAATTAGATGTTCAAGTTATTTATCTACCCCTCAATATTAAATGTTGTTTAACAAGGTAAAACATGACATGAGTGGGCGACTTCAAATTAAATGGAATAGGAAATTATTCCAACACGTTCCATATGTTACTTTACATAGGTGATATGATAATCCACATGATACATGATGCAAACAAGCATATCAATAGCATATTCAAATACACATCTCATTTATATGATTTGGATTTATAAAACTGAAGATATGATGTAAGGAAGAAACTAAAAATCAAAAAAAGAAAAGCCAGAGACAAGAAGGGGGATAGTTCAGGACTGGGAGACTGATTGCTGCATAGTGCCATGAACGAATTTGATTGACGGTCTGGTAGACATTGGACCGGCCTAACTGCTAATGGAAATTGAAACAGAAGGCCGACAAATAAAAGGGGCAAAGGTTGGGAGTTTGATGCATGGATAAGTGGATTGGAGGCGCATGGCTATAGCCATTGAGATGCTGTTTGATTTGCGACAATTGGTAGAGCATACAGATAAAGAACCAATAAATTAGGAGACTGTTGTTCGATAGCAAAATAAAAAGGATGGAATTGATTTGCGCCTGTGGAATTTGTCTGAACTATAAAACAGACGATAGACGACAGTTTACAAGTGACATAGTTTAGAGTTTCAGACTAGGGCTGTGTTTGGTTTAGATTTTTAGACCAGATTCACTACCAAAACGTTAGAATCTCAACCAAAGGGATACCGGACGCAGGACAGCTTTCATGACGCAGCAGATTTTCACGGTGCAAATCGGAATCGGCAGCATACCCAGATTTCAGTGCGTCGCGGCAAACAAAAAACATGATATTTACCCACCATGCCATTGGTAAGTAGAAAATGACCGGTTCACTTTTTTTCCTTTTCTCCCCACACGACTCCACCCTCCTCGAATCGTTCTTTCTTTCTTCTTCGCAGACTCGCACGGGGCAGCCGCCAGGCTAGGGTTTCGCCTCGCCGGCCTATCCCGATGGCCTCCGGCGGCGCGGCGGCAGGGAATCGAACCCCACCATCCTGTAGCTCCCTTTTCCCTACTCGAACGACCTTTCGCTCGAAACTAGGACCCCAGGCGCCAGCACCCGACCCGCTGCAGCCTCCATGCCATGGTCGTCGCACCGCCGCCTCCAGGAATGATGTCCACCTCCGACTGGTGGACAACCAACCGTGAAGCTAGGTCCTCTCTCTCCCTTCCTCTCATTCTCTCCCTTCCTCTCATGTCCTTCCTCCTCCCTGTCGTGCCTACTGATGATGTTGATTTGGACTTACAACCAGCTGAACGAGAAGGAAGCATATCGCCAAATTGACTACGGAGCAGCGACAGTGCCTGTTAAATAACTTTTCCACCGCAACACTGGAAGATCTAGCTATATAGCTGCTGTCGAGGTGTTGACTACGAGCTGTTCGTTACCTGCAGCCTGTACCACGTGAACATGCTTCTATCATCAGGAGATTCAAGTGAACACCTTGTCTGCAACTTCTAGCTTAATGTAAAAAATGACATATATCCCCGTTCACTTGTATATGGTGCTTCCGTTACATATATATAGAATGCTAAGAGCTGAAATTTTCCATTGCAAAATGGTCATTTGCATGTCCATTTTAGCATATGCAAACAATTAGCATATTTTTTTCGAAATGGGGAGCGTCCTCAAGATGCGTAGTAGAGCCGAGAGAAGACGCACGACGTCCGACCAAGGACGATGGAGGGCAGAGTAAAGGACGATCCAAGAAACCTTAGATCGCCACCTCCAACCGCCCATCCGCATATAGCCTCGCCGCCGGCGCTCCCTGGCCACCGCCACGATGCCATCACCATCGTCGGTCGAGTTGCAGGCCGCCACCGCCGCTCGAGGCCGAAGCCACCGCCACCAAGATCTGGATCAGATCAGGACGCAAGGACAAAGGCTGTCATCGCCACGCCGTGGGGGCTTTGCCCTGTGATGTTGTCGGCGGTGGCGGGGTGGAGGGCGTCGCAAGGAGGGGAAGACCGGCTATGGAGGTGGGTGTCCGTCTTGTGCGGCCCGGCGGCAGCCGCACGGGGACGGGAGGGGAGGGAGCTGAAGTGGTATTTATTGCTTACTAGAACATTTGGAATCAATTAGCATGTAAATAATCTTTGAGTGTCTTAGGGGCATATAAATAATCTTTGAGGGTCATAGGGGCATATAAATAATATTGAGGGTCTCAGGGATATTCCAGATAATTCTTATTGAATCCACAGTTGACAGTTGTCACAAACAAACAACTTCCAGCTTCTCCACAATTCTCAGCTCACAGCTGATTTCTTGCAGCAGATTTTCCACAGCTAATTTTCAGAAATCTACAGCTCAACCAAACACACCCTAGACCGATTCATCCTGTGCATGCATGGCTGGTTTAGCTATTCGAAAGAAAATCGAAAGCAGTTGGATCAAAAGAAACTAGCTAGCTGAATTGAATTGTTGTAGATCAAAGACGAGAACCATGCTCAATAAATTCACCACGAGAGTGTTCAGCTAGCTAAGCAGGTGAATCAAAACAGCTAGGTAGATAACTAGATCAGATGGACACACACGCGGCTGAATCAAAACAGTGTACAAAAAAAACAGCCAGCTGAAACGATCGAGGAGGTGCGGTGCAGCGTGCGTGCGGGGCGGTGACCATGTGCGAACCCAACATGTCCGTGGGATACCTGCAGGTGATGAGCGACTGAAAAGGCATGTCTCAGCCTCTCGGGCGTGTGTGTGTACGGGAAACAGCGGAACAACAAGACCTACTGTCGAACCGGAATAAAAAGGCTACGCATGACTAATGGTTTTTGGCGACAACAAATTGGACACATGGAAGCACTGGTAAGAGGGGGAGAGGAACGAGCATCTCACCGCAAGGCCTCTTCCACTCTTGGCTTGGACAAGGGCGAGCCGGAATGACAGCGATGGTGAAGGTCTAGCTGGCCGGTCAAAGAGGAAGAAGCTCTGCGGCAGCTTGATGGAGACGACAAACAGGGACTGCTCCGGCTCCTTCTGCAGCTTCCCGGCGATCGGTGGTGGATTGGTGAAGCGCTTCCTAGCCTCAGCGGTGCTCGGCGGTGACCACGGCGTACACAGGATCGATTTCTTCAGCCCCGCCCATGGGCGCTCATGAGACAACAGGGAAGGTGGGGAAATTTAGTGAAAACCGGCGGGAGCAAGGAAGGAGAGTAGATAGGGCTCAGAGGGGAGGAGCTCTCGATCTCGATCTGGAAAAAGTAGAGGGAGGCATGAGAGGATATGTGGAGGAGGGGGATCAGCCAGCGAAGCGAGTTGCTCACGTGCGGGGCATGTCCTGAAAAGATGATAAATAGGACACGGCATGGGTTCACCCACGGTTGGGTTCAGACTGTTTTGTTTGGTCACGGTTCAGGCTAGGTTGGGTAGTACGTAGTCAGCTGGCCTTTTGGGCATGACCGCCTGTCTCCCCTAAGATATTTTTATTTACTAGGAAACATACCCGTGCGCTACAACGGGACAGGAAAAAGTATACGTATATACCTTGTTCTCAGAGCTAAATTGCAGCACCATTGACCATCGCCGGCCTCGTCGAGCTAAAATCGTGTGTTAGGATCGTCACCGGGATAGTGAGCGAGTACTCACATAGCTACTCTTCGCGTTGTGGGCAGCCGCTTTCCACAATGATCTTTGGATCGCCATGGTTGTCCCTCATGGTCGTCCGATGGCAGAGACAGAGGAGCTGACCACACTGCAAAATGATACGAAATAATTTAAAAGTTTTTATATCCATATGCCGCAAATGAGATGGCTATGGCAATTTTTTATTCTACTTCAAATAAATTAATCATAATTAGGGAAAAGAAATAGACATGGAGCTAGCACTTTCACGTGATTGAAAAGAAGTCCTACAAAGCTAGAGCTCATTCCGCACAAACAAGCTTGGAGCGAATTTCTTTTGAAGAAAAAAAATACACCAAAAAGCTTGGACCTAACTGGGGCTAGACCTGAGCGAACCTAATTTCTGGCCAAAAATTATCCCATAGACCAATCCAGGAGCTCAGCCATGGCTGAGAAGCCAATCCCCACGTAGTAGTAGTAATAGCGACTGTTGGCAGCAGCGATGATCTAGATAGCGGAGAGCCAGAAACAGAACGCAAGACGGCCGCTTCCGCATAATCAGCGAGAACTATTCTAGCCGGAAACAGAAGGCAAGACGGCCGCTGTCGAACAAAAACCCTTTACAGAATTAGATTGATTCGGTACTCCTAGGGAAGACCGTGTTGATCGAGCCAATTGGATACTTGACAAGGAAAAGCTCTCAAAAATTTGATCGATTCGTCGATCTCCTCAAATTCCTCATGACAGTACTTCTCAATAGGAGATCAGCTCTCCCCGAGCCTCTGCTCCGAGAGCCTCATCGCTTTGACCAGAACGTCGTCGACCATGGCTTCGCCCTCAGTTCATGGTCAGATTGGCTAGCAGGTACACCGACCGAAATTTATCTCGTTTGGATCCTCGACGAAGATGTCGATGGATTCACAACTCGCCAGCGAAGATTGCCCTGATCGTGTTGGTCCAAGGATACCCGGTCGGGGCAGTGTATATATGAGCGCATACATAGACCAGTCGTATGACCGGACTTGATACGTCCTTGTGCTCCGTCCACGTGAACGTTTTGGATTCTACGCTTTTGAGCTTCCAAGGGAATCGAGCCAGCGACGGCCCACGCTGCTACCGGAGGCGAATTGTGTTTTACTTAACGTTGGCGTTGGGTTAATAAGTGGTTTGGTGGGAGGGTAAATCTGTCCAAAAAAGTGTTGGACCGGAAGAAACAATCCGTCCTTTATTATTAGGTATAGATTTATTTTATTTTTAGATGTGTTTTTATAAATAGTTTTTAGAAATAAAAGATTTAAAAAAGACCGGAGTTTGATTTGAAATCAAGACGGGGTGTTAAGAAATCAAAGGTGGGCTTTTAGTAAATAGTTTTAGGCAAATAATATACATGATCAATGATGATGCTCAAATGCAATGTGGCATGATGACATGAGCATGCAGTCATGATAATGCACAAAACGAAAACACAACGATTTTCTAGTAGTGGTTTTACCGGGATGCTACACGAGGTAACACCCACTTCCAAGTCTCCCACATATGAACTTCCTTTGCATGATCTAGATGGTCTAGAGGTTAAGAAAGAGATAGTAAGAATGTGTGAATCCATGAAGCATCTAGATGAAGATACTAGAATGTGCTTTGAAACTCTTGTGAACCAACTTGACCATGCTAGGGAAATGCTAGATGAGAAGGAAGTGGTTATTGGCATGCTAGGGAAAATGAGAGAGAGGTCGCCGATGAAATTGCCTCTCTATCTCAATCCCTTGAAGATGAACATAACATGAGAATAACTCTTGAGGAAAGTGTGGTTAAACTTGTAGATGACAATAATGCCTTCAAAACGCAACTTGTTAAAGAACGAGATCATGCTCTTGCTTCATTGAATGTCCTTAAAAATGGAAAGGTTGAGTTTGGTGTTAGTCATGAATGCCTTAAGGACTTTGAGAAACTCAAGGAGGAACCATCATGCCTTGGAGAGTAAATTCTCAAGTCTCTCTGAGGCTCATGAGCGACTTCAAACTTAATTGAATAATGAACATTCAAAGTCTTCTGCTACACCTATTGTACATTTGCCTTGTTCTTCTAACCCTTGTTGCAAGCATGTGAATCTTAGTGAGGAAAACAAGGTATTGAAAGACCAACTTGTAAAAGGGCAAGTTGACAAAAAGAAGAAGAACAAGAGGAGGAACAAGAAAAAACAGAAGAGCAAGACCTTTGCTCAAGGATCCTCGCATGCTTCTACCCTTGTGCAAAGTGACAACTTTGCCGGTAAGAACAACCCTTCTTACATTCTTTGCAAATCTTTTGATGGTCATGTTTATGCTAAGTACATTGGCACATCTTACACCCATGATTATCATTGGACTATTTGGGTACCTAAGACCCTTGTGACTAACAAAAGGGGACCCATTGCAAAATGGGTACCTAAAACCAAAGCTTGATTTTCTTGTAGGACTTCGCTTCCGGTGATGTAAAATGGGTGCTTGATAGTGGAGCTACAATCCATATGATCGGAAGCAAGTCTATCATGTTGGAGATTAGGCCTAATTTTGCCAATACAATAGTCTCCTACAACGATAAAACAAGTTCACATGTATTGGGTTTTGGTAAGTGCTGACTCGTGTACTAACAAGCTCGTTGGGGAACCCCAAGAGGAAGGTATGATGAGCACAGCAGTAAGTTTCCCTCAGTTATGAAACCAAGGTTATCAATCCAGTAGGAGCAAGGAAAGACCCCAAAGGTGTAGCTAGCTGAACTTTGGCAGGGCGCACTACCGGTGCCAGCAACAACGTGGAGACCTGCACAACACAACCACAGAACTCTGTCCCCAACTTGCGATGAGGTTGTCAATCTCACCGGTTTTGCTGAAAACAAAGGATTAAACGTATCGAGTGGAAGAAAGTAATAGTTTGCAGAAAGTAAACACAAAGCATTAAACAGTTGATTGTAGATTGATAGTAAAAGAAAGGACCGGGGTCCATAGTTCACTAGAGGTGGCTCTCCTTAAGATAGATATCATGCTGGGTGAACAAATTACAGCGGGGCAATTGACAAACATCGATAAAGCATACAAGCATATACTAATCATCTTGACTCCTTTGAGATTCGATTGGGCATTACAACATTATACATAGACCGCCATCCAACTGCATCTATGACTAATAATCCACCTTCAGGTTATCATCCGAACCCCCTCTAGTATTAAGTTGCAAGCAACGGATAATTGCATTACGAATTGCGTGTAAAGTAAACAATACGATTGTTCTATGAACAAAGGATTGTTGTTTTCTCCCTAGTAGCAACAACACATCTAGTACCTTAGAGATTTCTGTCACTTCCCCAGATTACTAGAGGCATGAACCCACTATCGAGCATAAATACTAACTCTTGGAGTTGCTAGCATCTACTTGGCCAATATAGCTACTAACAACGGAAAGCATGCAAGATCACAAATAACAAATACATGATAGAATCAATAATCAATCTGAAATAACATCTCAATATCAATCGGATCCCCGCAAACACAACATGCAGAATTACAAATAGATGATCTTGATCATGAATGGAGCTCACAAGATCTAAACATGATAGCACAAAGGAGGAGAACCAACCATCTAGCTACTACATGGACCCGTAGTCCAGAGATGAACTACTCACGCATCACACCGGAGGCTTGCATGATGATGAAGAAGGCCTCCAGGGTGAATTCCCCTCTCCGGCAGGGTGCCGGGAAGAGCTTCAGATCCCTCCTGATCTAGGGATGGAGATGATGGCGGCTACAGACTCTTTCGTGGAATTTTTGATCGGGTACTTAGGGTTTCCATATCAGAGGCAACTTATAGGCGGAAGGAGAGGCCGAGGGGGTGCCTGGGGCAGCCAGACCACCCCTGGCACGGGCTAGGCCTGGCCACGCGCCCAGGTGGTGTGTCCGGGCCCCAGCCCCTCTCCGTCTCGTATTCTGGCTCCAGGTGTCCCTCGGTGAAAAACTGACTTTGGCTTTTGTCTTGTCCAATTCCGAGAATATTCATTTTCTGACTTTCCTGGAACCAAAAAACAGCAGAAAACAGGCAGCTGGCACTGTGGCTCTTGTTAATAGGTTAGTCCAAGAAATCATATGAAAAGCACTCCAAAGTGTGGACAAAACATAAGAAAGTAGATAAAACCAAGCATGGAACATCAAAAATTATGTATACGTTTGCAACGTATCAACATCCACAAGCTTAACTTCTGCTCGTCCTCGAGTAGGTAAGTGATAAAAAGAAAGAATAAATTTTGAGGTGACATGCACCATCATAAACTTGATCAAAGTATTTGTAAAACATTCAAAGCTGGGATCATAGTACTTCAATCATAATATGAAAGACAAAGTTCTAGCAATAAGACAAAGAAACTATGTTGCAAGATGAAAAGGCACAAACAAAAGATTCATGAATAACAATGCTTTGCAAGACGTTTGTTTGTTTCACATAAAGAAAACATAGCATAGTGGCATTCAACTTGTCCCTCATAGAGTAGCAAACATAAATGCATAGGACACCTTCAAAGTTTATAAGAGTGACTAAATACAAATAGTTTAAAAGAAGCAATATCAAATCTATGCATCAAACAACAAGTCTTGGGACAATGCACATAGAACTAAGAATGGCCACTATGCTCTCAAAGTAGGTGCATAAAGGTAGAAGGTGGAGACTCAACATAAAAGTAAAAGAAATGCCTTCATAGAAGGAAGTAGGGATTCAAGTCTCATAAAGAGCTTCCAAAAATTATGGTACTTAATAGATTTTAGCTCTCATTGCCCCTATAATAAGCATAATGAAGGTGATTAAGGTTAAAATGACACAAGTAAGAGTATATGCTTGACAATTTATAAACCGAAATCTCATGCCCCTTACTTACGAAGACCGAACCTCATGCTACTCAACTTTAGTCACGAGTAAGCTCTTGTCATTGTAAGTAAATATGTATCATAGAGAACCGCCAACGGGGTACCCCTTGCACATGATACAGGAGCTATGCCATAATCAAAATGACAAGACAAGCAGACAATGAGCATCTTAGCGATCTTTTTATTTGCTATTTTTTCATAGGTTTTTATTGAGGATGCTTCATAGAGTGCTCATGATGGTTATGCTGCAAGTTTCCACCATGATTAGACATGGCTTAGGCTAGCGGCCCAGGCGTTTCTCTAACATAAATACAAACTCCATGATCTTACAAGTTCCCCTTTTATTTCACACCGCCGGGATCCATAAGCAAAATAACATGATATCAACAGGCCCTACAAGGAATGTGCTAACTAGTGACCCCAAATATTGGTCATAGAAAGGTCATAGTAATTCATCTATGACCTTTCTATGACCAAAAGCAGTAGGTCACATAGCGAGGGTCACTATAGACAGCTAACGACCTTTTTTTTGAATTGGTCATGGGCAACTATGACCAAAATAGATGGTCATGGTGTCTATTTGGTCATAGGCTATCTGCCCAGGCCACGTCAGCCAATCCTACGTGGCAGATTTCTGTGACCAAATCAATTGGTCGTGGATCAGATTCAGCCCAGTCCAACTCAACCTTCTAAATGGGCCGAGCCCAATAATTCAGCCTGTGTAATTGTCTTTTTTTTCTACTTGACTATTTTAATTCTCTAAGCTGTGGCCATTTTACAGTGCATTTCCTTTTGGGCCGCAGCCTTTGTACACGTTTGGGCCTTGGCCATTTTACAGCCTGGTGGTATTTTGAATCTTGGCCCTTTTATTGTCCAATTGATTAATAATTTTCGAATTTATATGAATTGGTTTTCAAAACATGTCCATTATTTCTTAGGCCATGGCCTTTTTGCAGCCCACTTATTTGTCTAGTATTTGGGCTGTTTCAATTCTACAGTAGAAGAATGTACATTATATAATTATTTTCCTTCACATAACAACAACAATAATAAAAGCAGATATTATTTCAGCAGATAATATTTCAGCACAACACATATCTTTTCAGCACATAATAAATATCATTCACTTGACTCACGACGGCATAGTCGGCCAACATCATCTAAAATGACAGCCACACACGGCATCCAAAATGATAGCCAAAAAATGACAAAAGTGCAGCCACACATGGCATCGAAAATGACAGCCAAAAAATGACCAACATACATCCACACATGGCATCGAAAATGACAGCCAACACACAAGTTGTGCACAGTTCATAACTAGTCTAAGCAAAAAAACAGAACTAGCTCACAGAACTAGTCATCATACCAAAGATGAGCTCCCAGTAGCCTTAGATCCAAGCAGTGCCATCAAGTGGGAGAACTTCTCATCCTGTTCTTGATGCTTCTTCAGAAGCATTTCATACTTCTTATCTCGTGCAACTTGTAAGGCTTCAACTTCTTCGGACTTCTTCCTCAATGCAGCAACTTCTTCTCGCATAGCTTCACCTTTCAGTTCGGACCTTGCCAACTGCTCCTTGAGGTCACGAACATGGGCAGCTACAGCAGCAGACTTAGTACTAGAGGACTTTGACTGCAACCCAGCATTGATCAAGAATGTGCTTGACGGGCATTCCTTTCTGAGCACTTCAGCAACAATTTGGACATCGCATATTGGTTCTTCACCATCAGGTACTTCGGCATCCATCCTCTTCTCCATCTCAGCCTGCCATGAATGGATATAAGATGCAAATAAGATGAATCAAACAACAAAGGTATTCTATGAGAAGAGAATACAACAGTTCGAATGACTTACAATAGTGTTCTTAGCTGACTCTGAAAAGCCATTCTTTGAGCTGTTGTGTGTGGCCTTGAACAAGTCAACCGCGTTCAGTTCCTCACCATTGCGCTCCTCCTTCTGAAATGTCATTCAATCGAGAATCAAACTACAAGCTTTCTAGACAAAAGTTATTTGGGCCTAATAAAGAGAAAACATGTTTTGTTCTTACAGTGGCATAGATATGAGCCACGTAGGACCTCGAACCGGTCTTCAGCTGAAACTTCACCTTCATTTTGTTCTCTTTATTTGATTCACATGTTTTCTACAAAAAACATAGACTATTATCATGGGCTAGCACTACCAATATAGACCAGCAACTACATGTTAAAAATATGCCACACATATACATCAATGAAGAATAGATGGTCGCATACATGTAAACAAAAGCGGAGAGCATGTACATGCAAACAGCAGCAGATACATGCAAACAGCAGCAGATACATCAAAGACGGTACATGTAATGAGACCAAGATATACCAATGTAGAGACATACCTTGTGTCGTCCTGTGGACCACAACTTCACCAGCGATTGCCATTCATCATCCGGCATGCCTTTCACAGGAGACTTGATGCTAACTTCATTAGCATTTACATTGTAAAAAAAAGCTTCTTGATCTGGTGCCGCCTATTCTTTGTTATTCTCTGCAGCTTAGCGGTGCATGCTTCTTGAATGGTCCGCGAGTTGGTGTCCATATCAAAATTTGACTACAAAGAAAGCAAGCAAGGAAAGAGACATGATTAGCGATCATATGAAAGTTGTATCAGAAAGAAAGAAAGAAAGAAAGAAAGAAAAAATCAACAAACAGCAAGTTAACTTACAGCAACTTTGCCAACAAAGTCCTTGATCAGGTTGGCATCTTTTTTGTATTCTTTGAAGTGGGGAAGAGCTGGTGCATGAGTTCTTGCAGTGAATCCACACTCTGAAGCAAACTTTGCAGCCAGCAAAGGCTTCTCAGGACCCTTCATCCCTTCAGCAATGTCGATTGTCACCTTAGTACCCAGCGACTTAGTAATCCTCTCCATCCCTACACCTTTTCTTGTACGCTTGACAGCCACAATTGCATTGCCTGAATAGGACACAAACATTGATTAGGACCAAACAAGATGGGTACGAAGATGTAGATATATCAGCAAAAACCACTATTGTGGCAATGACATGGCATTCATGTGGCATTTAATCCAATAGAAGCAAATGCAAGAGTAAGAAAAATAGTACAAGACGAACTTGCCTTCATCACATGTAGCTTGCTCACTCCCTTGCTCAGTTTCTTCAGGAAAGACACCATTTCTGTCCACCAAAGGTACAATATGGCCAAGGTCCATGCGAACGGGGCTGAGGTCCATGCAAACACGGCTGAGGTCTGTGTGGACAGTGCTTTCGTCATCAAGGAACACAGACCCATTGTCATCCCTGAGGTCCATGCAAACACGACTGGGTTTTCTTCATGGTTGGCTACAGCAACCGCCTTCGCTTTCTTCCTGGTGACTCTAACAGGAACTTCATCAAGTTCCAGCAATCTCTTTGATGCTTCTAGAGCTACCGCCATCACCCTTCCTAGAGCCATTTGCGTAGATGCTTCTGGGCTACTCAAATTCCTGCTCTTCTTCTTAATAGCAGACTTCTTTCTCCTCCTAGGACAATGGCATTAGATCACAAGAAAACTATGCAAGAACAGAATGAAGGAAAAAAACAGCAAACAAGACTGTTAAAAGCATGCACCTTAACATTCTTCTCCACTACTACGCTGTCATCAACTTCTTCTTCATCTCTAGGATTGTAGTCCAAGCTATCCCCTTGTGTTATGCCAGATGCGGAAGGGGATTCAGCAGTAACTGCCCTACATTCTTTACCAGCATTCGACTTCCTAATCATCGACACTATTGCAGAAATCCCAAGAGACTGGAACACACGGTTGTTCCTCATCATTGTCCTAGCCCTAATCTTCTCGATTTCGGTGAGAGGCGCTTCATTACATGAATAAAAAAACACAACCATTAGATGAATGGTTGAAATGCATGGGGGAGCAAGACAACTCAAATAGCTAAGGTTAATACTTCATTTAATGCAAGTAGATTAACTAGGAAGATAACCATGAGCTAGGCAGATTATAGAGTAAATTAAGGCTCCGTTCAGAGCATGGGTATGAAAAACATAGGAACAGAAAACCGTGTAGGAACAGGAAATCATTGTTGATGCAAAACTACAGGATTCAGAACCAGAGGAAAGGTGCATGCATAGGCGTTTGGACAAGCAATATAAAAACATAGGACATACACAAAAGACAAGCATAAACCATGCACAGTTCTATAATAAGCAGATTACAAGCATAAACCATGCATAGTTCTATACTAAGCACATACACACAAAAGACAAACAAGCAGCACACACATGAGGACAATTTGCATACCAGCCGGCTGCATCTTACCTGCCATTGCTGATCTCGAGGTAGTGGAACTAGTGTTGCTGGGTAGCTGATGTAAACTTGCCCTATGTGCTTGCAAAAAAGAATAAAGATTAATTAGATAAAACAGGGATAAAGAAGAATGTTGCTTGCAAAATAGAATGAAGAAGCTATGTTGATAAAGGACATGTCAATGGTTGTTCATGTATGAGCAATAAAAAATGCAGTGGTACACTAAGCACACACAAAGAGGCAATGATGCATGCACATAGTGGTGATGCATGGGAACAAACTTGCCAGGACACAAGTAAGCAGGAATGGCTAGTCCATTATAAAGCATGGATGTACTTAGGATATAAATACACAAGTAAACATGAATGGCTGCCTAGTAAAAGGTAGTAATGAGCAAGCATGCCTTGATATGCCTTGATATCTTCACTAGATTAATCAGGAGGTAGTAATGAACAAAAAGAATATGCTTAGTAATGAATAGCAAGCATGTGGTAGGAACAAGCAAGCATCACTTAATATCTGCCTTGATGAACAGCATGAAATCCATACATTAGAGGCAGTAGCAAACTGCCCATCTTCACTACAGCAACCCACATTTCTATCTCACTTCTTTCCCTTGGTTGTTGAACTTCGTTTCGCTCAGTCTAACTTGCAAAATCCCTTGCCACTTTCCTGTGATGAACTTATGGTTAGATATCAGTACCAAATACACACAGAACTGAAGCATATATAAAATAAGATAGCAGTACCATCTTATAACTAAACAAATAAATTAGCTTCTATATAATTTACCACTACTTATCCATCATGCATATTATATAAATCAAGATCAAAGCACAGATTTCAACCATACTAGTTCTACAGCAGCAGATAACAGTAGTCTAACAGCAGATAACAGCAGTCTAACAGCAGCAGATAACATGAACATGAACAACAGATAACAGCAGCAGATAACAACAGATATCAGCAAAGTATATTAGCAGATATCAGCAAAGTATTGTCACAAACGGTGGCATACCTTAGACAGCAAAAGCGCCACCTAATGTGCAAGTGTGTGTGTGTGTTAATGTTGTGGCTCAAGTGGCATGTTGTGTGAGCTGTGCAAGCCGAGACAGCGCGTGTGTGGGTGTCTAAGGGTGGCATATAAGCCGTGAGTGTAAGGGTCAAAAAAACCAAACTCTGAAGAAATAGAAACTGAATGTTTCCCGTCTCTCTACACGTCTCTCTCTGATCTTCTCCTTCCCCAAGAAATCGATCCCAGCTCGTGCGCGTTTCACGCTTGATATCATACCAGCAAAGGGAGCGTAACACTTGGTATCAAATTGGCGACATGGTCTTGCTGAAGCTACAACCTTATGCTCAAACAACTGTAGTCAACAGGCCATACCCCAAACTGGCATACAAATACTTTGGTCCCTACAAGATCCTGGACAAAGTGGGTCAAGTGGCTTATCGCCTAGAGCTACCAGCTAGCAGTCAAATTCATAATGTCTTCCATGTTTCCCAGCTGAAAGAATTCAGAGCTGATCACACTCCAGTGTTCGCTGAACTGCCCATATTACCAGCTCTGGACACAATTGAAACAGAACCTGAGAAGATTCTGGACCGACGGCTAGTGAAGAAAGATAATGCAGCATTGCCTTAGGTACTTATCAAGTGGCTTAATTTACCTGATGACGCAGCTACCTGGGAAGATTGGGATACTTTGAAAGCTAAGTTTCCTGTCGTGCTAGCTTGGGGACAAGCAACAATTTCTGGAGGAGGACATGTCAGAAACAGTGGCATACCTTAGACAGCAAAAGCGCCACCTAATGTGCAAGTGTGTGTGTGTGTGTTAATGTTATGGCCCAAGTGGCATGTTGTGTGAGCTGTGCAAGCCGAGCATGTAACGCAAACCCTAGCATGGCATGTTGTATCAAGCAGATAGCATATAACCCTAACCCTAGCATGTAACGCAAACCCTAACCCTAGCATGGCATGTTGTATCAAGCAGATAGCAGCAGATAACATGTAACGCAAACCCTAACCCTAGCATGGCGCGCAAGCCCTAACCCCAAGCCCTATCCCAAGCCATGGCAAGCAAGCCCTAACCCTAGCTATGTCAATCAAACCCTAACCCTAGCCATGGCGCGCGACCTAGCAGGAGAATCGTGCGAAAGAACTCAAACTGGAGGGCAAGATCCGAAAGAAATTGAAGAGGGGACGAACGAAAATTACTTGCCTGAGCCGATCTGAGAGGAGGACCGTCGTGCGTCGTCGCGAAGTTGCTGTCATTGTTGCCGAGTGTCTCCTGCCTCCTGCTAGGCCGTCGTCGCCGAGCGTATCCTGGCCGAGCGTCTCCTCCCTCCCGGCGTGGCCGTCGCTGCCGAACGTCTCCTCCCTCCCGCGTGGCCGTCGGTGGCGTGGTTCGGGGGTGGGGATTGGAGATCTGGGGATGGGTGGGTGGGGTGGGGATGGGTGTGTGCGGTGGGGTGGGATGGGTAATCTTCTACGTATATGCTGCTGCTAAGTTTGTCTCTTCTATGTATATGCTGTTGCTAAGTTTCTCTCTTCTAAGCATGCCATTTTTTCTTACATGTAGACCCGAAAATAAAGGGAAGGAGACTCACCTTTGATGAATGCTGTGTGTTTGCGAACCGTGTGGCTTTGGACGGTTCACAAGTTGAGTTTCTGAAGGAGTAGCTCGTGAGAGGCCAACAAGACACATCTATGTTTGCACTATTCAGGGTGCTCACATAGATAGGCAGAGAGCAAAAATGGTATACATTTTTGTCAATTAGTGGTCTGTTTGTTGCTTTCATGCCCTCCATTTCTGTGAATTAATGTTCTTTTTGTTGCTTTTATGCAGTACTTTGCAAGGAAGTACAGCTATTCCTTCATCAAGAAATACCTGGACTTGCCAACGCACATCAATGTTTTTTGGCACGGGAGAGACATTGCTACTGTGAAAGTTATATTTGGCAAAGGAAGCAATGTAGGTGTCCAGATCACCTCCAACTGGAAGAAGGTGATGAGGAAGACCAAGATGAAAGAGGGTGAAGTCTTCCTATTCTGGTTCCGTGGGTGCTCGGAGAACGGTCTCAAGTTGATCCTTAAAAGGGTCGAGTAGCTATGTTCCATGTTGGACTTCCTGTAATATGCTAGTCGAAACTTAGTTGAAGTTGTGTCTGGTTGCTTTTGATCAAGTGGAGAAGTGTTCCAGGTTGCTTTTGGTGCTGTATGTATAGATGCTACTATTCCAGGATATATATGCTACATGTCCAGGTTGCTTTTGCTTTTGCTATTCCAGGTTCGAGCTAGAGCTATCATATATACTATTCCAGGTTCGAGCATCTTTGCTTTTGCTTGGTGATATATATACTTTTCCTATTATTCCAGGTTGCTTTTGCTGCTTTGAGCATGTATTATACCAGTATGCTGTTCGAGCACAAGACTTGTGCTGCTGTCGTGTTTAGGAGCACAAGATAAAAGGCAATTTGACAAACTAAAGATCAGTGTTCTGGCACTCCATTGCAATTTGACAAACTAAAGATCAGTTCTGGCACTCCATTCTATCACATTGCTCCATTACAATTTGACAAACTAAAGATCAAAAGAAAAAAATCAGTTCTGGCACTCCTCACTTCTTGAAGCAACATACCAGGACTCCTCACTGCTGGCAGCAGCAAGACTACAAAACACACCAGCACTCCTCACTTCTGGCAGCAACAGGACTGCAAAACACAAGGACTCCAACACCATTAGCAACAGGCCAGCAGTTTGCATTCAGCAAGCAGATAAAAAAGAAAGATAATGGAGGACAGAATTTACCTTCCAGATTTAAACTAATCATCATCGTCGTCCTGCCTATTATCTTCACCATCGTCATAGTACTGGTACATTGTCTCATCAACTCCGTTCTCGTTTTCAGGTTCATCATCCACCAGCTCCATCCTACGTTTCTTCATTCTTTCCACAACCACAACATCAACTAACACTTGTTCATGGCGCCTTTGCGATCTGGTTTCCACATTGGATTCATTAGCTAGCACCAGAACTTCTGGCGTGTCGTCATCTTGGTATGATAGGCCACCACCACCACAAGGACCCTTTTCCACTTCACTTTCCTTCACGCTCCACAAATGTCTGTGCTGGAACTTTTGCACAACGCGCCAATGCCCACCCAAAAGGGTGTTTGGCACATAGAAGACCTTTGTTGCTTGTGTTGTTAGAAGAAAAGGATCATTCTTGTACTAGAACCTTGCAGTGTTAATGCTTATAAAGTGTTGATCCTCCCGAACTCGGCTCGTCTTCTTGCCGCCAAGATTAAACCAATCACAGCGGAACAAGACAACCGAACGATGGACGCCTCCGCTCGAATTGTATTGCATCTTGATGATGCTTTTGAGCTGACCATAGAAGTCAATGATGGTCGACTCATGGTCTCCCTCCGTGACAATTCCACTATTCTGCGTGTTTCTATTTTTCTCGCGGTCACGGTGTGGTAGCGGACACCATCAACAACACATGCTGAATAAAGTCTCATCCGCGTATCTGGTGCACATGCCAAACAAAATAGATCATCACTGACCTCATCCTTCTCGTACAATTTTCCAATCTGCAAAAATAGGAAAAGAGTGAATTCCATCATAGTACTACTCCAAATCCAAGTAATTCCATCATAGTACTACTCCAAATTCGAGTACTCACATGATTCTTAAACCATCTAGCAAATCCCTTCGCAAGCCATTTGTCAACATTGATGCGGCTATCTTGACCAATCAGCTCTTCCTTGCACAAACCAATGCCAACAAAAATATATAGTTAATTAAATGTACATCAGGGTAAAATGTACTAGGAAAAAAGATATCGAGTGCACAAGAGAGATGACATACTTGATATACGGTAGAACCTCAGGGCAACTTCTGAGCACATACCAGTGCATATTGTCATAGTCATCACCACTAGCCTTCAAATATTGTGACCCTCCAAGGAAATTGACACCATGGTTGAAAACTGAGACATCAGCACTTTGCGAATCGTTTCGCTCTCTATTTCTGCCCGGCCGATTAAATCTTGTTTCCGCATCATCAAAGTACCGCGAGAAAAACGTCAGGCACTCATCAACAACATATGCCTCGGCTATTGACCCCTCAGGCCTCGCCGTGTTTCGCACATAACGCTTAAATGTAAGCATCCTTCTTTCGACGGGGTACATCCAACCGTATTATACGAGACCTCTAAGTCTTGCCTCTTTGGGTAAATGGACCGCCAAATGGACCATGACAGTGAAGAAGGCTGGAGGAAAGATCTTTTCAAGTTTGTAGAGGATAACCAGAATTTCTTTTTCGAGTCTTTCAAGAACAAATAGCTTAAGTGTTTTGCAACACAGCTCTCTGAAGAAATTCCCCAACTCAGCAACCGCTTCATATATTTCTTTATCCATTATTCCACGTAGTCCAACAGGTAAAATCCTTTGGAGGAGGATGTGACAATCATGAGTTTTCAGACCTTGGAGTTTGCATCCATCAGGAGACACACATTTTGCAAGATTAGCGGCATACCCATCTGGAAATCTCACTGCTCTGATAAATTCACAGAATGCAAGCTTTTCTTCTTTTGTCATTGTATACCATGCTTGTGGCATCTCAAATGACTCACCACCTTCAACAGGCCGCAGATGCAAATCTTCTCTTATGCCCATATCTTCCAAATCAAGCCTCGAGTTAAGTGTATCCTTTGATTTCCCATCAATGTTCATAAATGTCCCAAGAAGATTATCACATATGTTTTTCTCGATGTGCATTACATCGAGATTATGCCTCAACTTGAGATCTGCCCAATACGGGAGGTCCCACAGGATACACCTCTGATCCCAACATTGACCGTCCTCCCGCTTCCTTTTTCTTTGACCCTTTCCCGGTCTCACATCTTTCACCTTGTCAAGTTGCTGCTCGAGCTCTTCTTTACTGAACTCCGCCGGTGCGTCACGGTTTTCAGTCTTCCCATTGAAATCTCTGCTTCTTCGCCAATGATGGTTGTGAGGAAGAAAACATCGGTTCCCTATCCAGCACAACTTGTTCCTTATTCTTTCTGAGCATGGGTTCTTGTCACACCGAACACATGCTTGATAACCAGCCGTGAGCCTGCCTGACAGAGTGTGCAGCGCAGGGAAATCATGGATGCACCATATTACCGCAGCCCGCAAATCAAACTTATTAGGACTCAGGGCATCATAGGTACGCACACCCTCCCATAGCTTCATCAGATCTTCAATGAGGGGCTCCATAAAGACATCAAAATCCTTTCCTGGAGAAGATGGACCCAGGATCAACAAAGCCATCATGAAGTTGGATTGATCCATACATGCCCAAGGTGGAAGGTTGTATGGCACAACAAATACAGGCCACATGCTATATTTCTTGCTCATTCCAAAAGGGTTAAAGCCATCCGTGGCAAGGCCAAGTCTTATGTTCCTCGCATCGGCGGCAAACTCTTCATGTTTATCATCAAAGTCTTTCCATGCCTCTCCATCAGCTGGATGGCTAAGTTCATTATCCACAGGTTGCCGCTTTAGCTTATGCCATTGTACCTCCTCAGATTGCTTCTTTGAAAAAAACATCCTCTGCAACCTTGGAATAATAGGAAAGTACCTCAACACCTTCTCCGGAATCTGCCTCCTCCCATCTGCATCTTTCCACCTAGAGGCATCACATTTCGGGCACTTGTCAAGGTTGGCATATGTCTTCTGAAACAAGACACAGTTGTTTGGGCACACATGGATTGAATCATAACCAAGCCCCAGTCTGCGGATTACACTCAATGCTTCTTCATAATTTTTGGGAATTGAGCTTTTAGGGTACTGGATGGTCAAGATACAGAGTATTCCGTTGATGGCAACGTTGCTTATCCGGTAGAAGGACTTGACGTGGAGTAACTTCACAGTGAAAGCAAATCTGGACATTGTACCACCATCACTAGCTGGACGCTTTGCCTCCTCTATAAGCTCAGCATAGATTGTATTCATTCCCTCACCTTGTGGTTCAGATTGGTATAGATCATTAAACAGATCAGGGATTCTATTATCTTCATCCCCATCCTCCTCCTCCAAAACAACATCCTCTTGCTGATCATCATCTTGTACAAAATCACCACCTTGTTGTGCATCAGGTTCATGATGTTCAGGTTCATCTCCAGGTTCTGCATGTAAAGCCTCTCCATGATGGATCCATCTATCATACGTGGATGCCATCCCACGCATCAGCAGATGAGCCTCTACATCATGTAGAGTCTGGTGGTCACGGTTATTACAGCTGGGGCACGGGCAAAGAACTTGAGCACCCTCGGCAACACTTCTGCGAACAAACTGCATGAACTCGTTCACTCCCCTTATATGCTCATAAGAAAGCCTTCTAACTCCTTTGGTAATCCAGTTTCTATCCATCTGCATGCAAAAGACCAAAGAATTGTTAGCATGTAGAATTGCTAAGCTTAGAGTAACATCAAATGAAACCAAACCAGAAAATTCCATAGCTACAGATTTATTGCTAAATTATACAAGTGAAATGGCCTAATCTTTAAGTATCAGATTTATTGCTAAATTATAGCACTTGTAGCTACAGATTTGAGTGCTAAATGTCATCTCCTTTAATTATTAATATGGAGAATTTAGTGTTAAGTGCTATAGTTCTTGGTTCATCCAGAATTTCAGTTTGTATTACTTAAATTATTGGATCAGCCTGAATGCTTGAACTATTTGTTTTGCTTCAGATTTGTTCAGATTATTTGATTATAGAAACTGCATTCTAAAACAGTCAAAACAGCAGTCTAGTACAATCAACAAGTACTGTTTCAGTTTCCATCTACAAACAACTCGTTTTGCTTCTGATTTGGTGCTAACAGCACATACTGCTTTAGTTTCATGCAAACATTAGAAATATGCTTCTGTTTTCAGCTAGTATGCTTCAGAATCGGTGAAACCAGTTAAGTCTGAATGTTCTACGCAAACAAATCCATTTAGTCCTCGCAAGTTACTGAATCCTAGTCCGACCTAGAGGGGAGAGGGGAGAGGGGAGAGGAGAGGGGCACATACCTGGAGGTGCTCGGCCGCGGCCCCTTGCTCGGCCGCTTTCTCTGCCCCTTGCTCGGTCGCGGCTTCGGCAGCACCACCGCTGACGGGGAGTCGCAGAAGGGGCCTCGTGGCGACGGGGAGTCACAGAAGGGAGCCGCTTCCTCCTGTCCTGGTAGCAAGAAGAAAGCGGAAGGGGCTCTGTCGAGCAGCACCACCGCCCCCGCCCTCGCTGGTCGCCTACACCGGTAGCAAAGAGGAAGACCCGATTTTTTTGCTAGGTTCCCCGCAGGTCGCTGTGTACAGTCAGATACAAATAAAGTCTATTCATATACATAACGAAGGCCATAGTATCAACAACACTTGCCTGGTTCAGTGGTAGGGGGCTATCTGAAACAGTGCCCGGTCGTGGGTTCGAGTCCCTGGTGCGCTATTTTTTGCCAATTAACTGGGCATGGGTTCTACCCATAGTATGGGCCTAACTAGGCCACCATTCGGTGTAGCAGGTTTATTCGGGCCATTATGTTAAATGGTCAAGCGGGCTGGTCCAGTCCAGCAAAGCATGCTAAATGGTCTGCAGAGAAAATATGGCCCAACATGCTAAATGCACCTATCCCACCTATTAGAATAGTCAAAATCATTGGGTCCCACTTGTCAGATGGTTAAAATGACACCTAGATACTGCCATGTAGACGCAATTGCTGATGTGGCGACCCAGTCATGTCAATACATCCTAGTTAAGGATGTTATAGTATGGTCATAGATGTTATGACCATTTAAATAGGTCCTAATCTGCTAAAAAAAGGTCGTGGACCACTATTGTTTAGGCTATGACCAATTCATGTAAGAATATTATGACCTTTATTCCTAAATTGGTCATAAAATTTATGGCTTTGGACCCTTCCAAATGGCCTACGACCATTTCGAACCAAATGGTCACAGTACTATGACCAAAAAAACCATGGTTGTTAAGAAAAGTTCACTAGTCAACACATTTCTTGTAGTGAGGGTACAAAGTACAGGTGCAATGTTGAAAGCGTTCCCCATGATACATGGTTCTGCTAATTTCAACTTATAAAGCGCAATCATATACGCAACAAAGAAGGACGCAATGGTTCAAGTTTATTAAATGCAGGAAAGTAAAGTGTGCCATCAAGTTCGTGAGAACTTTAATCACTAGTTTTCTCATAACAAGTTTAATTTGGAAGGTAGACAAAAACATGAATATACTTGGAATAGCATATGCTAGTAGGTAGGTATGGTGGACTCTTTGGAATAACTTGGTTTTAGGAGTTCGATGCATGAGTGGAACTCATACTTGTTTGTGGAGGCTAGCAAAAGACTAGGAGCGACAAACTAAGAGAGCAATAATGGCCATAATCATGCAGAGCGACAAAACATCATTGATAAAAGCATAAAGTGATACTACAAGTTGAAAACTAAAGGATCATAAAGGCTATGGTGACTTGGGATAGTCATAACATGGTGTGAGCATGTGCCAAGTCAACCCAAATAAAGCATCAAAGGAGAATACCACAATAATATGCTTTAATATGCTAAAACAATGCATGATTCTTCCAAGGCACATTAAAAAATCTCAATTGTTTATAACAAGTCATGCTACAACAAAGAATACTAAGCATAAAGCCAAAACAATATCAAGCATGGCATGACAAAGCATAGGCCACAGTCAAAAACAAGCTCTCTTTACCACTTAAGCATGAACTTTCCTACTCTTTTCCAATCCAAACCAAACTCTTTGAAAACCAATGTATGAAAGAGGGGGTCCAACCAATTTATTCAGCAAACTAAGCAAACCAAGAAAACGAAAAACCAAAACAAAAACAAAAAAAGACGCTCCAAGAACAACACAATAGTGCATGAAACAATAAAAATAAAGCGTTTGGAAGAAACCTGGGATTTTTATTGATGAAGAGGGGGATGCCTTGGGCATTCCCAAGCTTTGATGCTTGTACTTCTTGGATATTTCTTGGGGTGACACGCGTGGCATCCCCAATCTTGAGCTTTAGTCTATTCTTCATCTCATTACTCAGTCCTTCCATACACCTGAAAATTTTCCTTCATACAAAACTTCACACAATCTTTATTAGCAACATTAGTGCACTGAAGATAATAGGTATTTAGGTTCAGTTCTAACACCAATAAAACTTCCATTATAACACTAGTTACTCTAGCACTTCCCTCAAAAAGCTCAATTCCCCAAAAGAACTCAAAAAGGAACCAACAAAAAGCAAGTGCAGAAAATGGCAGAAATCTGTCAAAACAGACCAGCAGGTAAAGACGAATTGTTTCAAACACGTTCTGTTGCTCAAATCAAAAAGTGTTGAACTAACAAAAGTTAGATAACAACCTGGGTCAGAAGCAAAAAAATTCACGCCTCAAAAGAACATACAGAGATTTTACACGAATTTTTACGGCGAAGCACAAAAATCTGTTTCGGGACAGCAACTTTCCCAATCATTACTTCTCTCTCATTAGAGGTTACTCTTGGCACAAAAAGCAAATAAAAAGGATAAGGAGCGGTTATTACTGAAGTAATAACTTCCAAGACTTATCTAAAACTTTTGGGTTATCTCCCAATAAGTAGTTTTCTTTAACGCCTTTAAGTTAGGCATAAGAAGCAAGAAGAAGAATCAAGTGTTCTCAAATGGAGAAGCATTAAGAGCAAATTTTGTTTTCATAGGAGAGGCAAAAGAAATCTTCTCTCTCTTCTTAGGAAAGTGTTATATACCTTTCTTGAGTGGGAGTTGATGTTTAATGGTGCCTTCTTTCATATCAATAATGGCACCAACAGTTCTAAGAAAAGGTCTTTCCAAAGTAATAGGACAAGAAGCATTGCATTCAACATCCAAAACATAGAAATCAACAGGGACATAAACATTGTTAACCATAATAAGGACATCATTAGTACTCTCCATGAGTTTCTTTTTAGCATTATCATCAAGTGGGACATTCAAATAATAATCTTCAAGTGGTGGCAAATCAAGCATATCATAAATCCTTCTAGGCATAATAGAAACACTACTATCAAGATCACATGAAGCTTTAAAATCAAAATCATTCACTTTCATATTGATGATGGGTTCCCAACCATCTTCTTGTTTTATAGGAATAGAAGCTTTATGTTTCATCTTTTCTTCTTTAATCTTTATGAGAGCATCAGTAATGTGTTCTGTAAAGGCCATGTTCATAGCACCAGCATTAGAACTTTTAGCAAGCTTTTGTAGGAACTTAATAACTTTAGAGATATTGCAACCATCAAGATCAAAATCATAATTATCATGTAAAGTAGTAGATCCATTATTAGCCTCAACACTAGTGGTAGTCATAGTAGAAACACTAATGTTTCTAGCAATTTCATCTTCTCTTTCCCATTTAGCATGCAATTCAGCTAATAGTCTAACATTTTCATCAATTCTTACTTGTATGGCATTAGTAACTACAAAGGGATTATCAATAGTTTCAGATTTAGCAGCCATTTTATTAATCAAAGAGGATTGTGCTTCAGACAAAGATGATATATTTCTTTCAGCATTAGAAAGTTTCAATTGCAAACTAGGAATTTCCCTATTTAAACTCTCAAGTTGATGACTAATGTTCTTCAAAATGGTAGATTGTTCCTCCATAGTTTTAGTAAATAGTTTATTTTGTTCATATTGCATTTGTAGGAAGTTTTTAGTGGCTCTTTCAACTTCTAAAATTCTTCCTTCACTAGGTATTCCAGGTTTGCCATTATAACCATAAGTATTATTAGGAGGATAGGGCCTATAATTGTTATTACCATAAGCATTGTTGCCAAAATTATTATTTCCTATAAAGTTCACATCAACTTGCTCTTCTTGAGCAACCAAAGAGGCTAAGGGAACATGATTTGGATCAATATGAGCCTTCCCATTAACAAGCATGGACATAATAACATCACTCAAGTAGGAGGTTTCCTCAATAGAATTTAGCTTCTTACCTTGTGGAGCTCTTTCAGTATGCCATTCGGAGTAGTTAACCATCATATTATCCAGAAGCTTTGTTCCAGCACCCAAAGTAATGGTCATAAAGGTACCTCCAGCAGCAGAATCCAATAGGTTCCTTGAAGAATAGTTCAATCCTGCATAAAAAGTTTGGATGATCATCCAAGCAGTCAATCCATGAGTGGGACAATTCTTTACCAAAGATTTCATTCTTTCCCAAGCTTGAGCAACATGTTCATTATCAGATTGTTTAAACTTCATTATTTCACTTCTCATAGATATAATCTTAGCAGGAGGATCGTATTTTCCAATTAAAGCATCTTTGCATTTAGTCCAAGAATCAATACTATTCCTAGTTAAGGAATTCAACCATTCTTTATCTTTTCCTCTCAAAGATAAAGGAAACAATTTAAGCTTAATAATACCTCCATCTATATCTCTATGCTTTTGCATCTCACAAAGTTCAACAAAGTTATTTAGATGGGTAGCAGCATCTTCATTACCAATACCAGAAAATATTTCTCTCATAACAAGATTGAGTAAAGCAGGTTTTATCTCAAAGAAAGTAGCTTCAGGAACAGGTGGAGCAATAGGTGTGCTCATAAAATCATTGTTGTTGGTGCTAGTGAAGTCACACAACTAAGTGTTTTCAAGAGTAGTCATTTTTTTGTATTTTTAATAAAGAAAGCAAACTTGTAAAACTATTTTTTTTGTGTTTTTGATAAAGAAACAAGCAAACAAAGCAAAAGTAAACTAAGCAAAACAAAAATAACAAAGTAAAGAGATTGGTTATAATGGACTCCCCTTGTGAATATGTCCTTAACTCCCGGCAACGACGCCAGAAAAATACTTGCTGACTCGTGTACTAGCGAGCTCGTTGGGGAACCCCAAGAGGAAGGTATGATGAGCACAACAGTAAGTTTCCCTCAGTTATGAAACCAAGGTTATCAATCCAGTAGGAGCAAGGAAACACCCCAAAGGTGTAGCTAGCTGAACTTTGGCAGGGCACACTACCGGTGCCAGCAGCAACGTGGAGACCTGCACAACACAACCACAGAACTCTGTCCTCAACTTGCTATGAGGTTGTCAATCTCACCGGTTTTGCTGAAAACAAAGGATTAAACGTATCGAGTGGAAGAAAGTAATAGTTTGCAGAAAGTAAACATAAAGCAGTAAACAGTTGATTGTAGATTGATAGTAAAAGAAAGGACCGGGGTCCATAGTTCACTAGAGGTGGCTCTCCTTAAGATAGATAACATGTTGGGTGAACAAATTACAGCGGGGCAATTGACAAACATCGAGAAAGCATACAAGCATATACTAATCATCTTGACTCCTTTGAGATTCGATTGGGCATTACAACATTATACATAGACCGCCATCCAACTACATCTATGACTAATAATCCACCTTTAGGTTATCATCTGAACCCCTCCAGTATTAAGTTGCAAGCAATGGATAATTGCATTAAGAACTGCGTGTAAAGTAAACAATACGATTGTTCTATGAATAAAGGATTGTTGTTTTCTCCCTAGTAGCAACAGCACATCAGTACCTTAGAGATTTCTGTCACTTCCCTAGATTACTAGAGGCATGAACCCACTATTGAGCATAAATACTAACTCTTGGAGTTGCTAGCATCTACTTGGCCAAGATAGCTACTAACAACGGAAAGCATGCAAGATCACAAATAACAAAGACATGACAGAATCAATAATCAATCTGAAATAGCATCTCAATATCCATCGGATCCCCGCAAACACAACATGTAGAATTACAAATAGATGATCTTGATCATGAATGGAGCTCACAAGATCTAAACATGATAGCACAAAGGAGGAGAACAAGCCATCTAGCTACTACATGGACCCGTAGTCCAGAGATGAACTACTCACGCATCACACCGGAGGCTTGTATGATGATGAAGAAGGCCTCCAGGGTGAATTCCCCTCTCCGGCAGGGTGCCGGGAAGAGCTTCAGATCCCTCCCGGTCTAGGGATGGATATGACGGCGGCTACAGACTCTTTCGTGGAATTTTTGATCGGGTACTTAGGGTTTCCGTATCAGAGGCAACTTATATGTGGAAGGAGAGGCCGAGGGGGTGCCTAGGGCGGCCAGACCACCCCCTGGCGTGGGCCAGGCCTGGCCGCACGGCCAGGTGGTGTGGCCGGGCCCCAGCCCCTCTCCGCCTCGTATTCTGGTTCCAGGTGTCCCTCAGTGAAAAACTGACTTTGGCTTTTGTCCCGTCAAATTACGAGAATATTCATTTTCTGACTTTCCTGGACCCAAAAACAGCAGAAAATAGGCAGCTGGCACTCTGGCTCTTGTTAATAGGTTAGTCCAAGAAATCATATGAAAAGCACTCCAAAGTGTGGACAAATCATAAGAAAGTAGATAAACCAAGCATGGAACATCAAAAATTATGGATATGTTTGCAACGTATCAACATCTCCAAGCTTAACTCCTGCTCGTTCTCGAGTAGGTAAGTGATAAAAAGAAAGAATAATTTTTAGGTGACATGCACCATCATAAACTTGATCTATGTATTTGTATTCAAAGCTGGGATCATAGTACTTCAATCATAACATGGAATACAAAGTTCTAGCAATAAGACAAAGAAACTATGTTGCAACATGAAAAGGCACAAACAAAAGATTCATGAATAACAATACTTTGCAAGACGTTTGTTTGTTTCACATAAAGAAAACATAGCATAGTGGCATTCAGCTTGTCCTTCATAGAGTAGCAAACATAAATGCATAGGACACCTTCAAAGTTTATAAGAGTGACTAGATACAAATAGTTTAAAACAAGCAATATCAAGGTATGCATAAATTAACAAGCCTTGGGACAATGCACACAGAACTAAGAATGGCCACTATGCTCTCAAAGTAGGTGCATAAAGGTAGAAGGTGGAGACTCAACATAAAAGTAAAAGAAAGGCCTTCATAGAAGGAAGTAGGGATTCAAGTCCCATAAAGAGCTTCCAAAAATTATGGTACTTAATAGCTTTCAGCTCTCATTGCCCCTATCATAAGCATCTTGAAGGTGATTAAGGTTAAAGTGACACAACTAAGAGGATATGCTTGACAAGATATAAACCAAAATCTCATGCCCCTTACTTACGAAGACCGAACCTCATGCTACTCAAATTTAGTCACAAGTAAGCTCTTGTCATTGTAAGTACATATGTATCATAGAGAACCACCAAGGGGTACCCCTTGCACATGATACAGGAGCTATCCCATAATCAAAATGACAAGGCAAGCACACAATGAGCATCTCAGCGATCTTTTTATTTGCATAGGTTTTTATTGAGGATGCTTCATAGAGTGCTCATTATGGTTATGATACAAGTTTCCACCATGATTAGGCATGGCTTAGGCTAGCGGCCCAGGCGTTTCTCTAACACACATACAAACTCCATGATCTTACAAGTTCCCCTTTTATTTCACACCACCGGGATCCATAAGCAAAAGAACATGATATCAACGGGGTACAAAGTACAAGTGCAATGTTGAAAGCGTTCCCAATGATACATGGTTCTGCAAATTTCAACTTATAAAGCAAAAGCATATACGCAACAAAGATGGACGCAATGGTTCAGGTTTATTAAATGCAAAAAAGTAAAGTGTGCCATCAAGTTCATGAGAGCTTTAATCACTAGTTTTCTCATAACAAGTTTAATTTGGAAGGTAGACAAAAACATGAATATACTTGGAATAGCATATGCTAGTAGGTAGGTATGGTGGAATCTTTGGAATAACTTGGTTTTAAGAGTTGGATGCATGAGTGGAACTCATACTTGGTTATGGAGGCCAGCAAAAGACTGGGAGCGACAAACTAAGAGAGTAATAATGACCATAATCATGCAGAGCGACAAAACATCATTGATCAAAGCATAAAGTGATACTACAAGTTAAAAACTAAAGGATCATAAAGGCTATGGTGACTTGGGATAGTCATTACATGGTGTGAGCATGTGCCAAGTCAACCCAAATAAAGCATCAAAGGAGAATACCACAATACTATGCTTTAATATGCTAAAACAACGCATGATTCTTCCAAGACACATTAAGCAATCTCAATTGTTTATAACAAGTCATGCTACAACAAAGAATACTAAGCATAAAGGCAAAACAATATCAAGCATGGCATGACAAAGCATAGGCCATAGTCAAAAACAAGCTCTCTATACCACTTAAGCATAAACCTTCCTACTCTTTTCCAATCGAAACCAAACTATTTGAAAACCAATGTATGCAAGAGGGGGTCCAACCAATTTATTCAGAAAACTAAGCAAACCAAGCAAACGAAAAACCAAAACGAAAACGAAAAAGAAGACGCTCCAAGAACAACACAACCGTGCATGAAACAATTAAAATGAAGTGTTTGGAAGAAACCTAAGATTTTTATTAATGAAGAGGGGGATGCCTTGGGAATCCCCAAGCTTTGACGCTTGTACTTCTTGGATATGTCTCGGGGTTACACACGTGGTATACCCAAGCTTGAGCTTTAGTCCATTCTCCATCTCATTACTCATTCCTTCCATACACCTGGAATTTTTCCTTCATACAGATCTTTACACAATCTTTATTAGCAACATTAGTGCACTCAAGATAATAAGTCTTTAGGTTCAGTTCTAACACCAATAAAACTTCCATTAAAACACTAGCTACTGTAGCACTTCCCTCAAAAAGCTCAATTCCCCAAAATAACTCAAAGAGGAACCAACAAGAAGCAAATGCAAAAAATGGCAGAAATCTATCAAAACAGACTAGCAGGTAAAGACGAATTTTTTCGAAGACCTTATGTTGCTCAAATCTAAAAGTGTTGAACTAACGAAATTTAGATAAAATTCACGCCTCAAAAGGATGTACAGAGATTTTATGCGAATTTTTACGGTGAAGCACATAAATCTGTTTCGGGACAGCAAGTTTTCCAATCATTACTTCTCTCTCATTAGAGGTTACTCTTGGCACAAAAAGCAAATAAAAAGGATAAGAAGCAGTTATTACTGAAGTAATAACTTCCAAGACTCATCTAAAACTTTTGGGTTATCTCCCAATAAGTTCTTTTCTTTAACGCCTTTAAGTTAGGCATAAGAAGCAGGAAAAAGAATCAAGTGTTCTCAAATGAAGAAGCATTAAGAGAAAATTTTGTTTTCATAGGAGAGGAAAAATAAATCTTCTCTCTCTTCTTAGGGAAGTGTTCTATACCTTTCTTGAGTGGGAATTGAAATTTAATGGTGCCTTCTTTCATATCAATAATGGCACCAACAGTTCTAAGAAAAGGTCTTCCCAAAGTAATAGGACAAGAAGCATTGCATTCAACATCCAAAACATAGAAATCAATGAGGACATAGGCATTGTTAACCATAATAAGGACATCATTAATACTCCCCATGAGTTTATTTTTAGCATTATCATCAAGTGGGACATTCAAATAACAATCTTCAAGTGGTGGCAAATCAAGCATATCGTAAATCCTTCTAGGCATAATAGAAACACTACTATCAAGATCACATAAAGCTTTGAAATCAAAATCATTCATTTTCAAATTAATGATGGGTTCCCAACCATCTTCTTGTTTTATAGGAATAGAAGCTTTATGTTTCATCTTTTCTTCTTTAATCTTTATGAGAGCATCAGTTATGTGTTTTGTAAAGGCCATGTTCATAGCAATAGCATTAGAACTTTTAGCAAGTTTTTGTAGGAACTTAATAACTTCAGAGATATTGCAACCATCAAGATCAAAATCATAATTATCATCTAAAGTAGTAGAGCTATTACTAGCCTCAACACTAGTGGTAGTGGTAGTAGAAACACTAATGTTTCTAGCAATTTCATCTTCTCTTTCCCACTTAGCATGCAATTCAGCTAATAGTCTAACATTTTCATCAATTCTTACTTGTATGGCATTAGTATCAGCAAAGGGATTATCATTAGTTTCAGGTTTAGTAGCCATTTTATTCAAAGAAGTTTGAGGTTTAGCCAAAGATGCTATATTTCTTTCAGCATTAGAGAGTTTTTCCTCAATAGTTTTATTGAAAGAAGTTCGTTTACTAATAAAGTCTTTAAGCATAACTTCAAGTTCAAAGGGAGCACTCCTATTGTTGTTGTGGGAATTTCCATAAGCATTACCATTGTTGGGAGGATATTGCTTATAATTGTTGTTACCAAAATTATTCCTGTAGGCATTGTTGCTAAAATTGTTATTTCTTATAAAGTTCACATCAACTTGCTCTTCTTGAGCAACCAAAGAGGCTAAGGGGACATGATTTGGATCAATATGTGCCTTCCCATTAACAAGCATAGACATAATAACATCAATCTTATCACTCAAGGAGGAGGTTTCCTCAACAGAATTTACCTTCTTACCTTGTGGAGCTCTTTCAGTATGCCATTCGGAGTAGTTAACCATCATATTATCCAGAAGCTTTGTTGCAGCACCCAAAGTAATGGTCATAAAGGTACCTCCAGCGGCAGAATCCAAAAGATTTCTTGAGGAATAGTTCAATCCTGCATAGAAGGTTTGGATGATCATCCAAGCAGTCAATCCATGAGTGGGATAATTCTTTACCAAAGATTTCATTCTTTCCCAAGCTTGAGCAACATGTTCATTATCAGATTGTTTAAACTTCATTATTTCACTTCTCATAGATATAATCTTAGTAGCAGGATAGTATTTTCCAATAAAAGCATCTTTGCATTTAGTCCAAGAATCAATACTATTCCTAGTTAGGGAATTTAACCATTCTTTAGCTTTTCTTCTCAAAGAGAAAGAAAACAATTTGAGCTTAATAATATCTCCATCTATATCCCTATGCTTTTGCATCTCACAAAGTTCAACAAAGTTATTTAGATGGGCAGCAGCATCTTCATTACCAATATTAGAAAATTGTTCTCTCATAACAAGATTGAGTAAGGCAGGTTTTATTTCAAAGAAAGTAGCTTCAGGAACAGGTGGAGCAATAGGTGTGCTCATAAAATCATTGTTGTTGGTGCTAGTGAAGTCACACAACTTAGTATTTTCAAGAGTAGTCATTTTTTGTGTTTTTGATAAAGAAAGCAAACTTGTAAAACTATTTTTTTGTGTTTTTGATAAAGAAACAAGAAAACAAAGCAAAAGGAAACAAAGCAAAACAAAAACAACAAAGTAAAGAGATTGGTTATGAGGGACTCCCCTTGTGAAGATGTCCTTGACTCCCCGACAACGGCGCTAGATAAAGTACTTGCTGCCTCGTGTATTAACGAGCTCGTTGGGGAACCCCAAGAGGAAGGTATGATGAGCACAACAGTAAGTTTTCCCTCAGTTATGAAACCAAGGTTATCAATCCAGTAGGAGCAAGGAAACACCCCAAAGGTGTAGCTAGCTGAACTTTGGTAGGGCGCACTACCAGTGCCAGCAACAACATGGAGACCTGCACAACACATCCACAGAACTCTGTCCCCAACTTGCGATGAGGTTGTCAATCTCACCGGTTTTGCTGAAAACAGAGGATTAAACATATCAAGTGGAAGAAACTAATAGTTTGCAGAAAGTAAACACAAAACAGTAAACAGTTGATTGATAGTAAAAGAAAGGACCGGGGTCCACAGATCACTAGAGGTGGCTCTCCTTAAGATAGATGACATGTTGGGTGAACAAATTATAGCGGGGCAATTGACAAACATCGAGAAAGCATACAAGCATATACTAATCATCTTTACTCCTTTGAGATTCGATTGGGCATTACAACATTATACATAGACCGCCATCCAACTGCATCTATGACTAATAATCCACCTTCAGGTTATCATCCGAACCCCCTCCAGTATTAAGTTGCAAGCAACGGATAATTGCATTACAAATTGCGTGTAAAGTAAACAATATGATTGTTCTATGAACAAAGGATTTTTGTTTTCTCCCTAGTAGCAACAGGACATCTAGTACCTTAGAGATTTCTGTCAGTTCCCCAGATTACCAGAGGCATGAACCCACTATCGAGCATAAATACTAACTCTTGGATTTGCTAGCATCTACTTGGCCAAGATAGCTACTAACAACGGAAAGCATGCAAGATCACAAATAACAAATACATGATAGAATCAATAATCAATTTGAAATAGCATCTCAATATCCATTGGATCCCCGCAAACACAACATGCAGAATTAAAAATAGATGATCTTGATCATGAACGGAGCTCACAAGATCTAAACATGATAGCACAAAGGAGGAGAATCAGCCATCTAGCTACTACATGGACCCGTAGTCCAGAGATGAACTACTCACGCATCACACCAGAGGCTTGCATGATGATGAAGAAGGCCTCCAGGGTGAATTCCCTCTCTGGTAGGGTGCCGGGAAGAGCTTCAGATCCCTCCCGATCTAGGGATGGAGATGACGGTGGCTACAGACTCTTTCGTGGATTTTTGATCTGGTACTTAGGGTTTCCGTATCAGAGGCAATATATAGGCGGAAGGAGAGGCTGAGGGGTGGCTGGGGCGGCTAGACCACCCCCTGGCGCGGGCCAGGCCTGGCCGCGCGGCCAGGTGGTGTGGCTGGGCTCCAGCCCCTCCCCATCTCGTATTCTGGCTCCTGGTGTCCCTCGGTGAAAAACTGACTTTGGCTTTTGTCCCGTCTAATTCCGAGAATATTCATTTTCTGACTTTCCTGGAACCAAAAACAGCAGAAAACAGGCAGCTGGCACGGTGGCTCTTGTTAATAGGTTAGTCCAAGAAATAACATGAAAAGTACTCCAAAGTATGGACAAAACATAAGAAAGTAGATAAAACCAAGCATGGAACATCAAAAATTATGGATACGTTTGCAACGTATCACTACGCGAATAAGTGAGATGGTTCTAGAACATCGGGAGACAACTCCGATGTACTATTCACAGTGAACCCCATTGTTTCTAGTTGTTGGATTTAGAATACAAAGGGCTAAAATTGATGCGTTAGGCCCAATTCAAAACTGGCACACTATATAGTGGTATAGATGTCGATCAAATTTAATTCTTTTTGATCTAGCTTTACCTATTATATAACAAAATCTTTCCACTGTATAGTTTTCGATAAGTTTTTAAAATATTGATTGGTTGGATAAAACTTGCGAATCCCAATATTGTCAGCCGTTGGATCTTCTTTTCCATTCTAGCATTATCTCTAGTAGATACTATTGTTTACTAGTATATATAGTGTATGAATAACTTTAAACTTTGACTATAAGATCAAGACTGAAAAATCCTAACATTGCTAACTGTTGGATCTTCTATCCATTCTAGCACCTAGAAGATTATATTGGTAGTCTCTTTAGCACAATGAACGCTATGCACAAATCTCAAAACACACTTTTCAATAATTCTAGAATCTTCTTCGTCATGTCTCTAGAGCATGTCGAGTACTAGGTACAGATAATAGGTTGATTTCTACATGATACAAAGTATAAAAACCAAACACACCGAATACTTTATGGACGTGGGTCGAAATTATAATTATTTTTTGAGCTTCACATATTATAATTTTATATAAAAAATGATATGTCATACTTCTATTATCTGATTCTCATATGCAAGGCACTTGCAACTTACTTGTAGTATTGTTGGTCTCTAGCACAATGAAACTCTATATGCACAAACCTCAAAACACACTGCTCCATCATTCTAGAATCTTCTCTGTCATTTCTCTAGAGCATGTTAGCAAAATTTTTGAGTTTTCCGTAGGTAATAAAGTATTTTTTTGTAGGGGGGCGTAGGTAATAAAAGGTTGATTTCTCCATGATATAAAGTACTACAAGAACGAAATATATATACACCTGATACTTTATGGATGTGGATCAAAATAATAATTATTTTCTTAGCTTTATAATTATAATTTTATATACAGTAGTGATGATATGTCATATTTCTATTATATAAGTCTCGCGTGCAACTTACTAGTACTGGTATAGCTAGGACTAAAATGTATCCCGTATATATCCTCTATTTTTCTCTAGACATGCCCCTCTCTCTCTCCTCTATATTGTTTTTTACATGATATATATTATTGCTCTTGGTATGAACAATTAAGTTCAAAAATAGGTACTTCAGACCCTATAAAGCATCTAGTGTATAATTATTTTTGTATAAACCGTTTAGCGTGTCATGGGTAAAAAAACTATAACCAGAAAATGTTTTAAAATGGTGCTACATATAGAGTAGAGAATATTACATTCAACAGATCATTTTAAAAAATTATAAATATTGGATGAATTATTAACCTTTTATGAATACGTAAGTTTTTACAAATTTTTAAATTAATCGGAGTACTAACAAGGCGAGCCCAACTGTCTGTTATGTTGTCAGCATAGCTAAATAGATAATTAGATGACCAAGTGGTGGAAATTGCAACGGTTCAGACCAACAGCTGGTGAAAACTGCAAAAAAACTGTCCAAGTGGTGGTTTGTGCAACACATGGAGCACGACATGGTGAAATCTGCGGTGGCCTCTTCCTATATATGCATACCAAGGCAGCTGACCAACACGTTAGAGACTCTTCTTAATAAAAAATAAAAAAAACATGCTAGACACACACATACACACACAACAAGGCCATACCAAGGCACACATGCGCGGCACCATGCAGTGGGACGAGGGAGAGGAAGGATGGATGGTGAGAGACAGTAAAGGAGAGAGAACCCAGTAGTACTACTAGTAGTAGTATTGTACTACTAGCAGTAGGTACTTGTACGTCATGTCAGAAACCCGTCAAACTAGCTCTACTCTGACATCACACCGGCTTCAACTCCTTCCTTGCTCTCGCGCCCCCACCCATTTATATTCTCTAATAATCTCTTCTCGCTCTTTATTTTTCCACCTTTTTTTCTTTGGCAGCTTTGGAGTTAATTTTATGGTGCCCTTGGTTCAGTAGAAGTATAGACTACTCAAGTTTTTCACAATAGTCCTTTTTTCTAAAAATTGGATCTGTGGCATTCAGATTCAAAATATTCGTGTGCAAATTAATTCTGGTCACTAGGAACATTTTCTTTCTAACGAGGAATCTGCCCCGAAGTACTAAGAAGGTGCATGTTAAAATCCAAGGGTGGGCATAAAAATTACATAGCGGTCCAAAATGAAAACCAAAATACATCTGGGACCTACAATTTTTAAACACGGACCCTAAAGATACACTCGGAAATTTGAACATGTTTTCCTAATACTAGTTCGAAAATCCCACCCCAGCATTATTATTTACTATGGCAAGCCACACTCATCTACTGAATATGGAAACATTATCATAAACTATGATGTAGATATGGCCATGACCTAATCGGTCATTCGGCTCAAGGAACCCTCAAGTGTTCATACGTTAGGGCATATATAATGTGACGACGGCTTTTTCAAATGTTTCAATCTCAGGTTTACCATTTTTTCATGGCAGGTACTACACACGAGAGGATGTCATGCAAGCCCTTTTCATTTATTCATTTTTCTTTATATTCTTTTTTTCCTCAAATCTGTGTAAGAGTTACCAGCATGCAACATATATATCAAGATATTGAGTCGTTCCGAAATCTCGGTGATTTTAGAGATATTGACCGACCGTGTACACCTTTAAAATAGTTTCATAGTATAACTTTAAGAGCAATCTTTGTGAGACTTGTTTGAAGTTCAAAGTTAACCTAACTTCGGTTCAAGTGGGCGAAATGACATAGGAACGAGGCTTGAAAACTCTTAAATCTAGGGGATTATCCATAAATCATGTTGTGCTTTCTACGTCAAACAATCCATCGACAATTTTAGGTGTGGTATATATACCACACGCTTCCAGATCAAATCTTTCCTAATTTATGTAAATTCGCTTAAAATCTTTCAAGCAAGTCGGTGAATTTGTTATCACATAACAATAGAAGGATTATACTACTATAGGCCAAATAAATTTAAGATAAATATATTGCGCTTTTGCAGTTCAAAGTTGACCTAATATGTTCCACAAGTTGACCTAAAATATCATTTAAGTGGGCAATATTAGCCAAAAAGATTGGAAAAATCATAAAAGGATGAAATGTGCATAAACATTTCCATGCGCTTGTGTGGCATGCACTCACATACTTTGTGTGTGTGTTTGATGAACGTGTGCATCCTTCATCTTCTCGGGGTGTGACATGGAGCAACCAGAGTAGTATATCTTACCACTATCTCATCTTATCATTATCTTACCACTATATATTGTACGAATAACTTTGAATATTAACCGTTGGATCAAGACTAGTGAATCCCAACATTTTTAGGCGTTGGATCTTTTTTTCCATTATAGCATCTAGAAGATTCTATTGATAGTCTTCGGCATAATGAATGCTATGCACAAACCTCAAAACACATTTCTCCATCATACTAGAATATTCTCCCTCGTTTCTCTAGACCATGTTACAAAAAAATTCAAGTGTTAGGTAGCTAATAATCTTTGACTTCTACATGATGATACAAAGTACAAGAACCAAATATACACTCATACTTTATATATGTTGATCAAATTTATAAATTTTCGTGCTTTACCTATTATAATTTTATATAATAATGATATGTCATATGTTTATTATCTAAGTATCACGTGTAGGGCATGTGCAACTTACTAGTTATATATATATATATATCTTATCTTACCACTATATAGAGTACATATAACTTTGAATATTGATTGTTCGATCAAGACACATGAATCCCAACATTTCCAGCTATTGGATCTTCTTTTCCATTCTAGCATCTAGAAGATTCTATTGATAGTCTTCAACACAATGAATGCTAGGCACAAACCTCAAAACACACTTCTGCATCATTGACAACTAAGCTTATCAAAATCAAAGAATAATTAATAATTTTTGTATTATACTTTTATAACATGTGTTTCTAGATATACTAATAGGATGCCACACAAAAAATATTATACTGTTTATTCTTTATTTGAATGTTATCAAAACCATGTCAATTTTGTCGGGATGCAGATGCATAGCAAGACCATGATTTTTTCAGAACTTTCGGTGGTTATCGATGTACTGAATTCCTGGTTAGCTTCAAAAGATTTTTGGAAATTTTTAAGAGAAATCGATTGCACTTACTTTAGGTTCGAATTTTACATGGATGACGGTGGGAGTATATTTTACATCAATGACCAAAAAAGGTAAAATTATATAGAGGTCCATACATTTAGCACGAAACACCGTAAAATTAAGCAAGGAAAATAGTCGGGTTCGAATCCTTCTCGAGAGAGGAGCTGATCGAGCCATACTCTTCAGACTACTCCCTCTTTGTTTATTTTCAAAATATGGCCAAATTTGGCGGCATGCAGATTCCTTGATATGGGATCATCATCAGCATAAAGTATGATGTAGATATGGCCATGACCTTGGTCGTTCGGCTTGAAATCCAAGAATGTTCATACTCATTGACAACTAAGCTTAAATACATTTAAATTTACCACTTACTTTTAGATTCGAATTTAAAACGGACTGTGGGAGTATATTTTACATCAAGAACCTAAAAAGGGGGGAAATTACATCGAGGTCCATACATTTAGCATGAAGCATCCTAATTACATCAAAATACTATTGATATTATTTCTTATCTTATCTTACCACTATATAGTGTATAAATAACTTTTAATATTGATTGTCGGATCAAGACTCGTGAATCCCAATATTGTTAGACGTTGGATCCTCTTCTTTCGATTCTATCATATATAAGATAATTTTAATAGTCTTTCTTATCTTATCTTACCACTACATAGTGTACGGATAAACATTCACCATTGGATCGATCAAGGCTCGCGAATCCCAACATTAATTGCCAGTTGCTGGTTCTTCTTTTCCATTCTAGCATCATATAGAAGATACTATTGTTTATCTTAGCACTATATAGTGTACGAATAATTTTGAATATTGACTGTTGGATCAAGACTCGTGAGTCCTAACATTGCGAGCCATCGAATATTCTTTTCCATTTTATCACCTTGAAGATACTATTGATAATTCTAGAATCTTCTTAGTCATTTCACTAGAGCATGTCGAGTATTTGGTATCTAATAGGTTGGTTTCTACTCCCCCATTTTAAAATGTAAGATGTTTTAGCTTTTGTGAAACGAGTGTATATAGACATCTATGTAGGTTCACTCCGAACCTACACACTAAAATGCGTCTAGATGCATTACTTTCACAAAAGCTAAAACATCTTATATTTAGAATGGAGGGAGTACATGATACAAAGTATAAGAACCAAATATAAACCTAATTATTTATGGATGTGACTCAAAATTATAATTATTTCACCTATTATAATTTTATATAAAAACTGATATGTCATACTTCTATTATTCGATTCTCACGTGTGCAAGGTATGTGCAACTTAGATATACTAGTAAGTTGTACGTGCCCTGCACATGAGAATCGGATAACAGATGTCTGACACATCATCACTATATAAAATTATAATAGGTAAAGCAGAAAAAATTATAAATTTGATCAACTATAAAGTATGAGTGTATATTTGGTTCTTGTACTTTGTATATCATGTATAAGTCAACGATTATTAGCTATATAAAACTGGAAAATTTTGGTAACATGGTCTAGAGAAACGAGGGAGAAGAATCTAGTATGATGGAGAAGTGTATTTTGAGGTTTATGCATAGCATTTATTATGTTGAAGACTATCAATAGAATCTTCTAGATGCTATAATGGAAAAGAAGATCCAAACGGCTGGAAATGTTGGGATTCGCAAGTCTTGATCCAACGGTCAATATTCAAAGTTATTCGTACAATATATAGTGGCAACATAATATAAGATAAGATAAGTTAAGATACATTACGAATAGCCTAAGTCTAGTATAAGGCTTAAAGACATGTTTATTTTCTCCACAACGTATAAGGTCAACCTTAGGAAATGTCACATAGGCCTTAAGGGGTGCTCTTTTGCACATTGCGGATGCCCTTAGCCATGAGAGCATCTCCAACATCATTGTTGCTAAAAATTAGCTATAGAAAGAGGAGAGAGAAGGTTCAACAATCCCAAAAAATCCTGCTTTGCTAGCCTTCCTATAATATAGCAATCCTAAAGTTTGTTTGTGTGTGTGCTAATGGGTATGGCGAGTATGTCATACATACAACACAATAGCACATATATATATATATATATATATATGTTTGTAGCATAGCTCACTCTCATACATATACTAAAACATGTCATGTATATGTACACACCTGCAAAACTTGGCCACTCGCATGTCACACACATGTGCAAACATCTACACGTATACATACATGTACATGGCCACACACAACACACGTGTATACGTACACGTACAAATACATGTACATATGGCCACACAAACGATAACATATGCAGCACACACTAGAACGTGTGCACGCACACTAGCACACATGTACACTATGCAACACATATTCGTACATTACGAATGGTCTACAAGATTGGTCCCACTTGTCAATGGGACAAATGGGAGGAAGGGGACCACTAAAACCGGATTACTATAGTTTAGGAAGTGGCCTATTGGATTAGTAAATACTATACCAAGTGGGGGACCAAATATACTCATCTTCCTATTTTTTTGGTACGGGACCACTTTTAGCAACATTGCTAGAGCATCGTTTTTGAGCCAAATTGCTAAAATAGCAATTGTGGGAAAATATAGGAAGCATCTTGGAGATGGTCCGAGAATCTTTTTGTTAGAATCATGTTGTACAGCGTTAAGACTCATGTCTAGCTAGACAAATATTCTCTTAGCTATAGCTTTAAAGCAACGCTGCACAATGAAACAATATGTGTACTATTCTTGCGTGTGCATGGGTGTGGTGTTTGACCATTTGCACACTGGTGCAACTATAACAAAAAGATACACACAAGGTACTATATGCAAAGATTCGACACAACATAGATCATAGTGGAGGGAATTCTGAGCAGAGACTAGACTCATCGTGTTACAGTGCACTTGTACTCAATGCATGCTGCCGGACCTGTGTCAGTTATTGCTCTTAGAGCAGAATATGAACATGGTTCTAGATATTTCCAATTTCCCACGCTGGTTTGGGTTCCACATGGTGGAGTAGTATGGACTATACAGTATTCAGTTGATCTTGATTTACTAACGCGTGAAGTCCACCTCATGGTGGGTCATCCTGTCATTGTGAGTTACACCGACCCCTTCCTTGCATATCATGATGCTGCCCGCCCGTCCGCTCGGACTACTCCACCCCCATCACACGTAGGGCCGCCTTTTCCAAACAAACTGAAATCCTCGAGTCCCCCTCGCAACCAACACCGACGAGTAGGTTTAGCCTCGCCACGCCCTCAAAGTCCCCCTCCCAAAACCCATCATCGGTGCGACGGTGAATCCACCATGGAGGGAGCCGGTTCTGGCAACCCTGTCCACAACTAGTCGAAGTTACATGATGATGCTCTGCGTGTAATCGCTAGTCGATCTGATCCTCTTAGCATGTCTAGTTTCTCCGAGGCCATCCCAGATCTATACCTTTCCCTTGAATGGGTTGTGCTTCAGAAGACGCTCTACTTCCCCTATAATTATCCTTCCCTTCTGAACTATTGTCCATATTCTTCCCCAGCTCCCGCTAGTAATGAAAAGGGAGTGATTGATGCCAACATGATACCACTAGACTGCCCTTCTATGCCATCCCCCACCATCGTCCCAAAATCCGGCTGCTATTATTGGGTTGTTTATAGCCGCAACAGGGTAGCCATGATTGATCTCGCTGGTCATCCTGGTCCCAAAAAATCACTAGTACGCGTCTGGTGAATTTCTATACTGGCACCAACATTTAGGTCTCGTCACTCGAAACTACTGGGTTTCGGGGTACACATGTAGGTTTCTTTTCGTATCGAAAGGCCATTACTAGGCTACTTATGATACATATTGATAGTGAACCTCAGATGTCCACCTGCTGCAACAAGTGGTTGTACAAGCTCATCGCGGTGTTCGATAAGTTCATTGCCATCCTAGACATGGAGCAGTTTTTAGGGGACTATACATGGAGTGTACTTAGGTACAATAATCTTGCCCCAAGAAGCTATGTGGATGTTGTGTGGGCAGATGAGATTATCTTCGCTGTATCAAATGATGTATTTGTTTTTACATGGCCTTCGAATACGGTGAGTTCAGTACCAAATGGCCCCCTTCCATACATATTTGCTGTATATTCTATTTTTTGACTTGCTTTTGTTACTACTTTAGAACAACACAAGCTAATTACCATAGTACATATTTTTTGTCTGTTGTGTTGATTGGACAAGTGTTGATGCAGATCCTATGAAGGTGCAGGCCCCAATAATAGACGGGGATGAGCACGTTGTGCCGAACGACAATGTCAACGTCCTAGATTGTGACTGCTAGATTCTTTCCCGCGCTAGTTCTTGGCTTATTTGAGGCCAACACTAATGTGGATACACATCCGGGGCAAGTGAACCACTTCCAAGGAGAAGATTAGCCACCAAGGTAGGACATTGAAAGTGTATCCATTGCTTTGGTGCCATATCTTCGAGAGGGTAGTAACCCAACGCTGCATCTGCTGCCACCGCGACCTTCCTTAGCTGGAGTGGGTTCAAAGACATCTCCGACATGTTTCTCTCTTCCTGGTTCTGAATCATCCCCTTATTGGGTTTGTGAATAATAGTGTGATGCATGGACGTCACACCAAGCACATATCATTCGAGAGGTTAGGTTTCGTGTACATTGCTTCTAATCGCCTAAGTTTCAGAGACTAGCTATATGTAGGTGGATTGGATTCGTCTACCCGTTTCTAAACGGTCAGCACTAGAACCTGCAATCGGAGGGGCCAACAAGTTCAGTACACATGTGTCCATGTGGTTCATGCCTCATCTTCTTGGATCAAGATCGCCCTGACGATGGCTCTTGTTGCTCGAGAAGAGATGCAGTGAGGCATTGGTTCTTGGTACTCATAACTTGTATGGTTGGGATGATAAAATTTATTCTCCTCCTCTCACTCCTTTTTCAAATTGTTGGTATCACCTGGCCTTTGGAAAGCTTAGTGCATCCAACATTTCATCTAATCGAAACATGTGCTACTTCTGCAATGCAGAGTAGTATACATTATGCAACCGTCTCCTCTAACATTAGAGAAAAGAAAGAAGAAAAGTCAGTGTGTTATAGCTTAATTACCTCATTAAAATCTATAATTAATTTTTATATGTAATTACTATAGACATAAAAAGGCGATACACCATAATTTTGCATGTACGTATAAGTAACTCAATACTAATCCATACATTCTACTTCCATACCAGTTTATTAGGCTATGTACCTACATACTACCTCCATCCTAAAGCTTAAGTTTTTTAAAGACAATCTACGGAAAGTTTGACCAAACTTTTAGAAAAAACTATGTGTTAGCCCAATAAACTGATATGAAGGGAGTAACATAGATTTGCATTATACACCCTCCGTCTCAGAGCTTAAGGCTTATTTTATTTTTGAAAAGTCACGCTACAAAAAGTTTGACCAAACTTTTAGAAATAATTATTAAGAACTACTACGTATGATATTATATGGACACCATGTGAAAATATGTTTGTATCAAACAATATGAATTTCGTATAGTAAATATTAATATTTATCTCTAAAAACTTGGTCAAACTTCATGTAGTTTGACTTTTGAAAAAAATATAAGCCTTAAGCTAGGATGGAGGTAGTACAAATTAATTTTATGATATTTAGGTCTTAATTGTATTGTTTGGAAGAAAAACAGGAAGGGGCCTACAACTTCTCTAACTTTTCTTCTATAAGTTAGAGGATCTGTATAACTTGTTTCTTGTCAAAGATCAAGGTAAATATAGTTTTAGTTCCACTTCTCGCACCTAGGGTACACATTAGTCTCATATCTTGCAAAGTGGACAAAATCAATCCCAAAACGTGCATCCCTGGTGCAAATCAGTCCATTTGAAACAAATTTGAGCGTATTTGACCAAATTCATACACGTTTAGCTGTCCTGAACGCGAGTTTTTGCGACTGAGACAGTAAAATAATATCGGCATGTAAGTGGTGTCCTTCCACGACTTCTATTGCTTTTGAAAGTTCATGTAGCATTTTTGTGTAGATTGATGTTGTTTTAGGTTGGCTGAACAATGTCCTTTGTAATGCTCAAGTTAACTAAAACTGCACATGTGTGTATTTCACTCAATACCGCATCGTTAATTTCTGGTTAGCTGAAATCTTACCAAATTTGATTCTTTTCTTATATAGTTCATAATCCATATGCATCAATTTTTTTATATATGACAATTCAACTTGAGCATTACGAAGTACATTGGATCAGCACATGGACATATGATGTTCATATATCATGTCAAATTCCCAAGATTTTAGCTTCAGCACATGGGTTTTTCTGTAAACAACGATGCCTTGCGTGGGCTCATAAATTACCCCGGCCTCGTTTTTCTTATATTATATTACATCTTACAACTAAATAGTATACGAAGAACTTTGAAAACTGGCCGTTGGATCAAGATTGTCGAATCCCAACATTGCTAGCGGTTGGATCTTCTTTTCTATTATGGGATCTAGAAGATTATATTGATAGTCTTTAGCACAATGGAATTTATGCACAAACCTCAAACACATGTTCCCAAAGTAGCTAATAAAATTTGAAATCTACATTATATAAAGCATAAGAACCAGATATACACCTAATACTTTAATGGATTTGGCTCAGAAGTATAATTATTTTTCGAGCTTTACCTATTATAATTTTATAGTGATGATATGTCATACTTCTATTATCTGAGTCTGACGTGCAAGGAAGGTGCAACTTGCTAGTATGGACTAGCCCGCAAAACTACCTGGTAAGGACAACTCAGCGCTGTCAAATTCACCCAGTTCATTCAAATTCCATTTAATCCGTTTGAAATAGACTAAACTGCACCCGAGGTGCAAGTTGTGGGGCTAGTTTTGCCTCATTTACAAGATGTGAGACTAATTTGCACCATGGATGTAAGAAGCGGGACTAAAAGTGTAGCTCCTTGCCAAACTAGCTTTCCATGGGTATTGAGTTGATAAAGCGAATACAGAGCTCGTTCTTACAAGGACTGGATCACGTTCCGACGAATCCCTGCAGGGTGCTTGTTGTAATTTTGTGGGATCTGGTTGTGTCTCCTTGTTTTCTTCTGGTCCTTTCTGTAAAATGTACCCACAACTTCATTAATATAGATCTCCTTTCATAAAAAAGAAATACAGATCTCGTCCATGCAAATAAAATAAAATACAAATCTCGGATTTCCTAATTATAATATGACCCGTACCCTAGGCATCTAGTACAAGGGAGTCAGTCTGCTCACAGTCTCCTCCAAATTAACTACTCCGACCATCTAGATGTCTACTAGTACTAGGGAGTAGGGAGTCAGCGGGTCACTGTCTCCTCAAAATGCATTTGAGGAGCGCACGCTCGTGTTGATTAATCTAGCTTTTCCCCCTTTCCTATTCCCACTCCCCTCCATGGAGTCTTCCCCTTCTCTTCCCGGTGTCTTCCCCTTCCACACCACGTGTCGCCACTGCCACCATATGCCGCTTCCAGATTCTCTTACATGTCTCGCTCAGGCAGTTGCCACCATCGATTCCCCTCTCTTCTAAAACCCCAATAAATAAAATACAGACGTTGCCTTGTGATGGCGTCAGCCAGAAAGAACAGTGAGCATGATTCTAAGCTATTTCATGGCGTGTTTACCGAAGTCCCCTTTGAAGAACTCATAACCAGATGCGACGTCTTTACTGCCGCCAGCTTAATCGGTCAGTCCAAACTTTTGCTTGAATCTACTAAAGCTAGTGCAAGTATGGATGCTTCACTGCCATTTGGCCTCCCATGTGTTCTTCATTCCCTCGACAAAGGGACCGCTAGATTTATTGCATTACTTCAAAATTGATAGCCTCCTGTGCAAGCTGTCGCTGCTGGATAGGTTCTCCTCTAATGCTATGGTACCAGGCTATACTTCTGGGCAGTGGGTAGGCACCAATGGAGATTGGATGCCACGACTAGCTTCAGAGGCAAGTTGGAGATTCGCAACATGTACACTCGTCACAAGATTCATCTCTCAGCATTGCCGTTCCAAGCAACCGACCAGCCAACCACGTTTTTGTTGGATAATGATCTTCCAGCTGTAATGCAGAAGATTTCTATTTGCCAAGTTCCCACAACTGCTGGGAGATATAAAGATTTCTCGCTTGTTGCAGTCTTCAACGTCAGAATTATCGTCTTCCACGGCGGTGATGATGGATGGACAGTTCTTCCACTTCCTCTTAACCACACCCTGAGCCCTTACAGTTACAATGATGGAATTACCCACGATGGACTGGTGTTCGCCACAGCTCTGTATGGCAACGTTCATGTTGAAGGGTTTCGTAGCAGAAAACAAAAAATTTCCTACGATAGAACTCTAATATGCCCAAGATCTATCTATGTAGTAATGCGGTAACGATCGGAGCATATAGAATACATACCCTTGTAGACCGTACGTGGTTAACGTTCCGAGAGGAACGTGGTTGAAGTAGTTGATCTCGTGACGGACCTCAAGGTCGTGAAGCTCCTCGCATGTCACCCCTTGCTCCTTCTTCATCGTGCAGCAACTCTGGCTCACGACATCCAAGTGCCCCAAGTGTTGCACCTCGTGGCTTCATACACATCCGATGTACGATGAGACCTCCAGCTCCCCGATCCCGCCGGGAGTGCGGAAGTTGATATCCGGCTAGGAATCCCTGCAGCGCAACGGCATGCTGCAAGTGTGTCTTGTTCGCACGACCCAAACTTGGGGCCATGGTCACAAGGTATAGAGAGAGGGAGGGGAAAAGTCAACTGAAAGACTTCTCAAATTCTGTGTTTAATCTGACCCATGGACACCCCTTTATATAGGTGGAGGGGGCGTGCCCTATCCATTCGGTTAGACATGTGGGACTAATAGGCAAAAAAAGGGCAAAAGGGAGGGAGCCAGCCAGGTGGGCTAGCAGACCTAGCCTAGCAGCCATAGTTGGCCAGCAGGGTGGACTGCCAGCTCCACCGGCAGCCCAGCACGCCCTAGTGGCGCCGTCCCAGCGCGCCAGAAGTAGCAGCCCCGGGCGAGCCATAGCGCCCCGGCGGCCCAGCGGCGGCTGGCAGCTGGAAGCGCTAGGTGGCGTGGAGGTGAGGCCAGGTGGGCCGGTTTCGCCCCCGTGGCCTAGCACGCCCAGTACCTCACGCGGCAGCTGGCGGCTGGCGCCCGGGTGGGCCGGCTTGTCCCGACGTGGCCCAACGGCCTCCAGCGCTTCGGCTACTGTCCCCCACCCCCGTGCGGCGGCTGTTATCCGCCGCCTACATGGGCTGGATTGTTTTCCCTTCTCTTTTTCTTTTTCTACAGCTTTTCTCCTAGGCCATTTCCCTCTAGGGATTTGGCCTAATATGAAAGTTGCTTTTATAAATCTTAATTTAAATATTTTTTAGAATATATTAATTTACAATTAACATATAATAAATGTATATTCAAAATTCCCATTTATCCGAAAACACTTTTCCGGTCTTTTCCTTTCTCCGAACAACTTCTGATCTCTCCGCAGAACAATTCTGGCTTTCTCTTTCTCTTCTATGATTCCATCTTATGGATGATCTCTCTCATCATACCCTTAAGTGTATCCCCTCATGGCTCGGGAATGCTCTAGACATGATCTATATCAATGATCAACAGAGGGACCAGGGATGCCTATGTGACCCCTATGCATTCCATGATGACAATGTCGTTTGAACCGTAGAATGTAGAATCCAATTTCTCTTTGTTTTTTTGATACGACTTGTCCGAGATCCGATTATTGGTGTCACATACCTTGTTCAATCTTGCTACTGACAAGTTCTATTTTACTTGTTACTGTGATATTACATCCCCATGACCGAGTCACATGTTGCAACATATATGGATGTAATCTCACCAAGTCGGCCGTATGTATCTTATCCATCACGTGGGTGAACAAATCCCTCTCTTGTACTCACATGTCATCTATTGTTCCTATGGAATACCTAACATACACCTTTATGATCACCATATTACCAGATGGCGTTTGATGCAGTCAAATCAGCCTCAGGAAACAGTGAGTAATATGAACTCGCGGTCTAGGGAAAAGGAGACTAGATTTTAGCTATTGCAACAATGAACTATATGACCTGGTCATGTCGCAATCTTTCGAGAAATGTCCATCACATCATTCACCAATGATATGACCTCATTGTCAATTGGCATAAATGCCCATGATCTTGAAACCCAGATCATCCTCATGACCAACGAACTAGTATGAACAGAGGCTACTAGGGACTTGGTTTATTTCATACCACACTTGTACCAATGTTTCTACTTGATACAGTTATAGCACAATATGAAACTATTATAAACTAATTGAGATATGTCAGTAAAAATCTATTTATTATTTGCCTCTAGGACATATCTCCTTCACATGTTTGGGATCCTCTGCATCTTGGTAATTGTTCCTATAGTGTACTGGCTTAATTACTCATGTGCCCAAGCTATTTTACTGAATTGACTTAGGGAGTGTTTTGTTTAAATGAAAATACAAGTAGTTACTTTAGACTCTATGAACTGTACGAATCATAGGATTCCATAGGATTGTTTCTTACATCATTCGTCTGATTCATCGGATTGAGTTATGCATAGTAGATTTTTTCGGATGTCTTTTAGTTCATTCGATAGGAATTTAACATCTACTTGAAGTTTCTAAAAAGAATCCTTTCAATGGTTTTCCCTGCAATGTAATCCAACACACCGCAATCCTGCACGAGTAAAAGTGGACATGCAAATGTAAAATCCTGTGTCTTTCCTATCCTATGTTTTCTGCATTTGCATGGGTTTTCGGCAAGTTCCCCCACAAATGAACCGGCGAATTCTCTTTGCCTAAATAAAATGAGCCAAAAGTTGCCCGTCTTGTTCAAAAAATGATGAGTCCATTAGTTTGGAAATTTCCCTATTATATAATGCTTTGTTTGCTTTGTACGATTGTAGGCCGTAGTTGTTTTTCCTATGTTCGAGATACTTTGCATGCAGTTCAATTGGAAGGAAATTTTTCAGTATAACTCACTATATCATGCTGCCAGAATCATAAGTTAACGCCTTCTACTATTTCAAGGTCCTGTGCTAGTCCTGGTGCGACTAGCTGCCGCAAATGAGTTGGTGGATTCATTTCTTAATGCTACTAGAGACGAGCATGACTACTTTTTGGTTTTTGGTGGTTAGCAAGTTCTGCAGATGGTTTTAGACTTCTTCATATATATATATATACTTTTGGCGTTCTTATGATCCCAATTGTCTTACTTGTCATTGTCGCCATTGTACTGGTGCTGCTCATCCTCGTGTTGTGCACTGCGGTCGCACTATCTCCACTTATACGTCTGGGTTTGGCTTCTTGGTGTTCTCAATGAACACTTGTCAGGTTCATCAAGCTAATTCATGGGAAAGGATTGCTGACCTTGGATCATATTATCTTTTCCTTGGAGTGAAATATCTGATTATCATGCCTGTAGGTGGTGTAGACTTGCCTCAGGTTATCTAACGAGAAGCAACTATGTCTACATATTACCAACTGCAACATGGCTTTCCAAAGAGTGGTAGCCTGTATTATGCCGCTTCAGTCTCAATGGTAAAGACTGCGGTGTTACTTCTGAAATCAATGCCTTGGAGGGAATTAGTAACCCTCGCTTCTGGATAGGAACGGTGAAACATCCGCTTTGGTTCGCCCTAGCCTTCACAAACACCCTCGATTGGAACCGGCCTCATGCATAACTAAGAAACAAGACATGTTGCCACAATACCTACTGATGCAATCCATATGTAATACTTGGTACTACAATTAGAGAAATAGTTCTCGACCCTATTGAACTATTTATTTTGTTTGGTTTTCTGAAGTCATCAGCTTTCAACTTGTTGGTCTCTCTTCTTTGAAACATGTCCTTATCAGTACTATGTTTGGTTACTCGTATGAACTTGACTATATCTTTTTGGACCTTGAGCATGATCCACTTTAGTCCGCCGATTCTAGAGTTCCTTTAGAAATTATGGAAATATTAGCATCAATAGTATGTTACAGACCACATGCCATACACTTTAAGGAACAATCACCTCAATGCTTGTGTAAGGGTCGTACTCTATGTAAACAACCTTGCCTTTAATGATTCTAGCCTCATGCACTACTCTTGGGTTAAGCTAATGTGACAAGACCATATTTTTCAGAGATTTATCTTATCTTATCTTACCACTATATAACGGTTAACTTTCAACATTAACCGTTGTATCAAGACTAGCAAATTCCAACATTGCTAACCCTCGAATCTTCTTTTCCATTCTAGCATTTACTCGCTCCATTCCATAATATAAGATGTTATAACTTTTGCGAAACGAATGCATCTAGATGATTTTTAGTGTGTGGTTGACTCCGAACCTACACACTACTTTTAGTGTGTAGTAAAATATGTCTAGATACATTTGTTTCATGAAAGCTAAACCATCTTATATTTTGAAACAGAGGAAGTAGGAGATTCTATTGGTAGACTTTAGCACAATGAATGCTATGCATAAGTACAAGAACCAAATATACACCTAATACTTTATGGAAGCGGCTTGAAATTATAATTATTTTCTCAGCTTTACCTATTATAATTTTATGTTGTGATGATATGTGATTCTAATAGTAGGAGAAAATTGTAGCTCACACCAACCTTTGTGGTATTTGTTGTAAAAAACAAAAAAGCAACATCTTTTTGCAGCTAGCATAGTTTGTTACTTAATCCTTTGCACCTGGCCTAAATGAACAACTTAATCTTATTAAGGTGTTACCTGACATGCTGAGTCTGCTGTTTTTGGTTCATCAAAGATCTCCAACCTACAGAAATGCAAAGTGTTCGTCCATGTAATTTAACTCTAGGAATTTCTACAGTTTAAATCTAGCAAACATCAATATATTTTAACTCTAGCAATATAAGTACTCCCTCCATCTCAAAAAAGATGTCACAGATTTTTCAAAACTTGGATGCATCTCTCTAGATTCATCCAAATTTTGACAAATCTGTGACATCTATTTTGAGATGGAGGGAGTATGATTTAACTCTAACAAAATTGGTACGCTAGAAAACATAGTGGACCCGACCTATTAGATATCTCCCTTCCATATTAAAAGGCGTATAAGTTACAATGAAAAAAGGTGTATAAATTTTCAAAAAGTAAAATAAAATGATGTAACTTTGACCAATCTAATACAAAAAATCCATATCTAGAATGTCAAATCAATGTCATTAGATACATCATGTCATGTATATTAGTAGTATTTTATATAGAGTATTTTAGTTTTCAATATATTATTTCATAAGTTTGGTCAAATCTAACATCGTTTGACATTAGAAAATCTTATACACATTTTTTCGGAACGGAGATATCATGTTAACGAGGTAAAGTTGTTCATTTGTGCTAGGTGCAAAAAATTAATACACGACATATGCTAGCTGCAAAAAAATGTTTTGTTTGTATATTTGTTGAAACAAATGCCACAAAGCCTGCTGTTAACTACAATTTTCTCTACTAGTAGTACTAGACAGCATTAGCGTGCTAGACTACCTAGCTAATTAAAGTCTCCTCGATGCAGCTGCGCCCTGCAGCAGAAGAGCGACGAAGGAACACATCAAAAACTCCTTGTTCAAAGAACCATACCATCTTCCCCATCTCCGGCAGCATTTGGTATCATCTCTAGCATGCGTTTCACTCATTTTCCTCGCCATCTCTCTCGCAGCATCGGTCCTTCCAGGCCTCCACCCCTCTCCTCCAAAACCTCCCAATAGTCATAGATTGATCCTCCCTCGCCCCTAATCCTTTGCGACGTGATGGAGGATTCGGGGCCTAACTGGTGGTACGACGGATGGAGAAAGGTCGGCGCCGACATCTTCGATGCGATCGCTATACGTATGGACCCTACCAGTGCCATCTGGCTGGCCGCATGCTCCAAGGAGTTGAACCTCCGAGTCACCAGCATAAAAGGTAGCAGATGCCCCAATGACGGTTGCGGGACATTGGTCGCCTACCCTCAGGTCCATAACCACAAGATCGCGTGCGCGTACGACCCTTGCAACTGCATGGAGGATGGCTGCATGTTTGCCGCCTCACCGGTAGGGCTCCTCGCCCACCTCAGTGAAGCTCACTCGATGAGGGTGTGCAGTTTTCGCTACGGCAAAACACACAGGTACACCTATAAGCCTCTACTGACAACATTCCTACAGACAGTAGATATCATCGGATTCGAGGATGATGGTACTGTGTTTGCGGTGCGATTTGACATGTGCTAAAGTCTACATGTCATATCCATCGTATGCATCAGGTCAGCGATGTCCTTGTCGCCGCGGTACATGGTGAAGTTTTGGTCATCGACTGTGATTGAGGGGAGAAGGATAAAAAATCTGGGCTATGCATGCCGGAGAGCACCGCATCACTATACAACATCCCATTCCATGAGGTGCAGTGGATCCTACCAGTGCTGATGTCGCACCTGGTCACTCGTCGACCGTCGGTGTTCACCCTGGAATACTGTCTTCACATTAACATGATTCATGAGTGAGATAAACACATCTTAATGTTCGTTGGAGTATTTGAACTGCTAGAAAGACTTATTGCATGTTCTTAGTAGTTGTTCTTAGGAGTATTTTTATGGTTCAACTATTGTTGTTGTATTTTGTAGTAATACCTACTATATGTACTGGTACTAATCATTTTAGGAGATGCGGCTCCTAGCTTAAGGTAGTTCTGAGTATTTTCTATGGAGTTCTTCCTCTGCTAATGTATTTAGCAATAATAACTATGTACTGGTACTTGTTCAAATCGATCGATGAAGTGCATAATTTGGTCTCACACTACTAGGAAACAGCTCTTCTATGGCGCACCTTTTTCAACTTCTGTGGCACATTTCCTAGTCGTCACTGATACCTCGCCACTGATAACTAACTTCAGTGGCGCATATGGCCAATATGCGCCATAGAAGTTGTTTTCCAAAATTCAAAAAAAGGCGGGCCAGATCTAAAACTTTTGTGGCGCATATGGCCAATATGCGCCACAGAAGTTTTTTTCAAATTTCAAAAAAAACCCGGCCAGATCTGGACGGAGCTGGGGGGTCGCCGGAGGTGGATCAGATGTGATGGCCAGAGGAGAAGGAGGCCGTCGGAGGTGGTCAGACTAGTAGGAGGAGGAGGCCGCCGGAGGTGGAGGAAGGGCTCGCCGGAGATGGTTGGAGGAGGCTGCCGGAGATGGTTGTAGGAGACCGCCGGAGATGGTGGTGGTGGAGGAGGTCGCCGGTGGTGTTGGAGGTCGCCGGAGGAGGAGGTCATCTAGGTGGAGGAGGTCACCGAGGTAGCCATGGCCAGAGGTGGATGTCGCCGGAGAGTGGAGGGAGAAGTGTGGAGGGGAGGAATAGTGGAGGGAGAAGTGGAGGAGAAGGGGAGAAGTATGGAGGGGAGGAGAAGTGGAGGGAGAAGTATGGAGGGGAGAAGTATGGAGGGGAGTAGAAGTGGAGGAGAAGGGGAGAAGAAGGAGAAGAAGTGGAGGAATATAAGCAGAAGGGGTGCTGGCGGGATTCAAATTTTAAATCCCGCCCAAGACTTCTGTGGCGCATATGGTGGAAATGTGCCACAGAAGTTTCTCCCCCTTTTTTATTTTTTTGCAGGAAAAAATCTTCTGTCTGCCATAAATTTTTACTCTTTTGGAATTTGGGGAATCTACAAAATCTTCAACAGCTTCCAGCGGTTGAAATCGAGTAGAAAATTTCAAGACCATCATTTTGATAGGTTAAAGATTTTTTTCGACATCGTATGCAAAAGTTAGAGCCGTTTTACCGTGCCATGACCTATTTTTGCAAAATACATCGAAATTTATGTTTTTCAATTTTGTCTAGATCTATACCCTAAAGTCTAACTACAACTTAAAGGAATTATTTTTTTGACGTTTCTATCATTTTTTTTTATTTTTTACAAAACTGAAAAGGCGATCCATGGGGGGGGTGGGGGGTGGGATCTGTTTCCCCCCCCCCGATATGCTTGTTCTGTGGCGCATACACCTATATGCGCCACAGAAACATCACTTTCTGTGGCGCATATGGACATATGTGCCACAGAAGTTTCTCCCCCTTTTTTGCTTCTTGGTCCCATCAACCTTCTGTGGCGCATACGTCTATATGCGCCACAGAAGTTTGACACTTCAGTGGCGCACACGAAAATATGCGCCACAGAAATATGGACTTCTGTGGCGCATATTGGTTTCGTGCGCCACTGAAGTGCCTAACTTCTATGGCGCATTGTTTCTAGTGCGCCACTGATATATATCTGTGGCGCATATGTTTACATATGCGCCACTGAATATCTTGTCTATCTATAAGCTGTTTTCTAGTAGTGTCGCTTACCTTTTGAATCAGGTCTTGCTACATCTATTGAATTTCAATGTGTGCATTGCTGAATCTATCAATTATTGTTTGTGTACTGCTAATTCGGTCACTTTGAAATGCTGCTGAATCTATCAAGTGGTGCTGAATGTGAACTGGGAATCTGTCAATATTTTTTGATCTTATTATGTAGTGCTGAATCTTTTAAATGCTACTGAATTTGTCAAATTTTCTGTTATTACTCTTAGTACAATACAATATTTTGTAGAACTAACTGTGATATACTTGTACTTGTTTAGATCAAGTGCAGCAGATTGTCTTGCTTTTCTTTTGGAACTTTGCATTTTATAGAAGTAATACTGATGTACTATTACTTGTTTAGATCAAGTGCAGTAGATGGTTTTGCTTTATTTTGTAATTTGGCCTTGTCATAAACTCATAATCTAGACGAGAATTTAGGGATTTTGAGTTGCCTATGGAGGTCACTCACATGCATTGATGTGAGAAGGAGGCATGCATAGAAAAGCAGACTTGATCGTCAGTTTTGCTTGCTCCAATGATCGAGTGTTCGGACAAAAGGGCAAACTGAACCAGTCACTTTAAAATGCTGCTCAGTATGTCCATGTGCCGCTGAATGTGAACTGGGAATCTGTCAATATTTTTCTTTCTTATTATGTACTGCTGAATCTTTCAAATGCTACTGAACCTGTCAAAAGTTTTGTTCGGTACTTCTTCAGATCAACCGGTTGAGTGCAGAATATTGTCTCGCTTTCCTTTTGAATCATGCATTGCTACATCTATTGAATTTCAATGTCTGCATTGCTAAATCTATCAATTCTTCTGGCCACTGTCCGTGTACTGCCAGCCAGTCACTTTGAAATGTTGTGCTGACTCCGTCTACTGAATATAAACCGGGAACCTACCTGATATTTTATGGTCTTATTCTATACTGCAGAATCTTTCAAATGCTACTGAATCTGTCAAATGTTATGTTGTTACTATTATTACAATATTTTTTGCACAACGAACTATGATGTACTAGTACTTGTTTAGATGAAGTGCATCAGATTGTCTTGTTTTTCTTTTGAAACTTAGCATTATCACAATTATCTAGATGAATCTTGGGCATTTTGGGTTGCATATGGGCGGAGGTATTCACACAGAAGCAGACTTGATCATCAGTTTTGCTTGCTCCAATGATCAAGTCTCTTCAGAGAACAGGCCAAATAGATCATGCGCCAAGATTTTTTTATCTAGAACAAGAACTGATTCTCTCTGTACCGCTATTGGATTTTAAGCAAGGAAGCTTCTGAATCTCTCAAATGTTCTGTTGTTGTTATTGCTAAAGCATTTTGTGGAACTAATACTGATGTACTGGTACTTATTTAAATTAAGGGCAGTAGATAGTCTTGCTTTTGTTTTGAAATGTGGCCTTGTCATAATCTAGATGAGACTTGGGCATTTTGGGTTGCATATGGGGGTCACACAGGTATTGATGTGAGAAGAAGGTACTCAAAACAGACTTTATCGTTAGTTTTGCTTGCTCTAATGGGAGTGTGTTTGGTGAGAAGGGCAAACTAGTCTGGCAAGAAGATTTTTAGAGCTGAAACAAGAACTGGTTCTCTCTATACTGCTATTATATTTCAGTGTTTGTATTGCTGAATTAGTCACTTTGAAATGTTGCTAAATTGGTCAAGTGCTGCTGAATATGAACTTTGAATTTGTTGATAATTTTTCTAACTTATTCTCTACTGCTGAATTTTGAAATGAATATCTTCCAAAAATAATTATCGCTTTTCCCCTCCCTCTCTGAGGTCTTTGTTTTGAATCCGGCCGAGCCACATCACAATGCAATTTTTATTAACCAGGAGAAGAAATCTAGCTCATTTGCCCCCTCTTTAGCCCAGAACATTTTAATTTTGTCTTTTCGGGGTCAGGGGATTGCTGACCACAACCTAGTGAAATTTGAGAGAAGAGCCCATGGAGTATAGCCGAGAACATATTAATTTGACCTTTTAGGGGTCAGCGGACTAGTGAGCATAGCCCAGTGAAATTTGAGAAAGAAGCCCATGGAGCATAGCCTATGGACTATAACACACGTAGAGCAGCCTATGTAGAATAGCCAAACTCTTTTTAATTCGGCCTTTTGGGCATTGCCCCCACCTCTCAAAATAAATAAAAACTCCGCCTACCCATGTTTTTAAGAAAATACTCCATTATGTGGCATTTTATAAATTGAGATGCCAGGAGCATTGCCTTTTTATATTTTAACTGAGATAAACATAGACACACAAAATATTTTTAAGAAGACTAATAGATAAGTTGTAGTACTAATAAAAGTTTAATGATATTTATTCTATAAATATCTTTGTTGTAGTGGCAACACACTTAGTTTACGTTTATTTGATTTGAAGGTCTTTTGTTCGAATCGCCTATGTGTGTGTATCTTGGGTTTACAATTTTTGTTTTAACAATATTGCATTACAGAGAGGCTGACATTACGGACCCACTAGCATGTAGCGTCCCTCGAGTTTTTTTAGGGTGGGTTTGAAAAAAAAAGTTTAAATACTTGCACAGAGAGGCTGGCATCAGGGGCCCACTAGACAAAACATACAAGGTTGCATCGGGGACCCACAAGCCAGAACATACCAGAGAGGATGACATAAGGTCCCTAGCAGTAAGACCATACATGACTGCCATGGTGAAAATAACGAACGCGGCCGAAAAAAGAGTCCATCATACACACGTTGCACTTGTAGAGAAGCTGACATGTCGGACCTAGCAGGCCCAAGCATAGCCCATGAAATTAGCCTATCAATCCTAAACATAGCCCAAAACCTTCTAATTTGGCCTTTTCGTGGTCTTGTGGCCATCGACCATAGCCCATTCAATTTAGGGGTGAGCCCATGGAATATAAGCCATGACGAATATAGCATCCGCTCCGAGTTAGCCTAGAATATTTTTTATTCGGCCTTGATGATCATTTTTGTACTTTGAGGCTGACATCTAGGACCCAAAAAACAGTCCAACATACACACATTTCTTTCAAATAGAGGTTGTCATCTAGGACCTAGCATAGACACGTTTCCTGCACAAAGGAGGTTGACATCTGGGACCCAGCAAGTTGCCAAGGTGAAAACAGCGGATATGGCCAAAAAAAGTCCATTAGACCCACGATTCATTTACAGAGAGGCTGGTATGGTCAAAATAGCGGACGGGGTCCAAAAAAAGTCCATTATACGCATGTTTCATTTACAGAGAGGCTGATATGTGGGACTCAGCAGGGTGACCTTATACAAATGCTGCATCGAGCAACGTTGCTAGTTCGAAACAGGGGGGCGCGAGCGAGAAGCCAGTTCAGCATGCATACATTTCTTGTAATGAGAGGCTGAAATGGGGGACCCGACAGTGTGACCAAATGGCAGATTGTCGAGCAACACTATCTAGTACGTAATAGGGTAGCGCTAGAGAAGAAGAAATTTCCATCATACCCACGATTCTTATAACGTGATGCTGACATAAGGGACCCACTAGCCTAAATAAACGACTGATGCAATGAGCAACACTATCAACTTCGGAACACGAAGGCGCGACCGAGGGAAAAAATCTATCATACACACGTTTCTTCTAATGAGAGGATGACATGTGGGGCCCAGTAGCGTAATTAAACAGAGATGCATCAAGCAGCGCTATCAAGTTCGGAAGAGGGTAGCGTGAGTGAAGGAAACAATTCCATCATACACACATTTCTTCTAATAAGAGGATGACATGTGGGTCCCAGCTGCCTGATTAAACGATATATGCATTGAGTAACACTATCAAGTTCGGAACAGGGTAGAGCGAGCGAAGGAAAAAAATCCATCATACACATGATTCTTCTATTGAGAGGCTGACACGTGGGACCTAGTAGCCTGACTAAATGACAGACGCATCAAGCAACGTCATCGAGTTCAAATCAGGGAGGCACGACCGAAAAGTATGGTCTGCTAGAGACACTTACGTCCAGGACCCACACGCCTCAAAGAATTCGGCGAGTCAACATCGTGTGAGGAACCAAAAATCTTGCTTCTTCCACGCACCGACCGAGCTTCCTCCACATTTTAGCGGTTTCGTCGTAGTAGAGGGCCGCGAAACAAGAAAAAAGTTTCCCATCAGCCACGGTCGAGCCGAGAAATTCGTCATAGAAGACGCGCCTTCTACAACGACCCACGTGCCAATTCGTTGTAGATGGACACTTTTCTTGTAGTGCATGGTGAAGGGTTCCGTAGCAGAAAAGAAAAAAATTCTAACTATGCGAACACTAATACCAGGATCTATACTATGTAGACATAAGTAACGAAAGAGAGAGATGGTATTCATACCTTTGAAGACCGAGGCAAGCCTTACGCAGGAAGGCGTATATTGATGAAGATGAGTAGCACCTCAAGTTTGGTGCCTCCGAAGTTCGTCACACGTCCGGTGCAGGTGACGTCTCCTGGACTCCGATCCAGCCGAGCAGCGGAAGAAGTAGATGCCGGATCGTTGATCACACGACGGTGGTGTGAAGGTGGAGAACTCACAACCCACGAGGTCATCTCCAATATTTCGGAGAAGTCCTCAATGGATGAGAGACAGAGAATGGGAGAATGGGATGAATCCAAAGGGGGAGGGAGACCCCTATATATAGTAAGAGGAGGGCACACCACCCAGGGGCCAGGCGGTGTGGGACTAATCCCTACACCCGCCGGCCCTAGGTGGGCCCCACTAGGGCAGCCCACTGAGCCTAGGCCGGCTGGCCCCTTGATACGTCCATTTTGCATCACTATTTTATATCATAATTTACTATTATTCACTAATATATTTCATATTAAGAGATGATACTTATGTTATTTCATCTATTTTTGCATGATTGATGATTTTTGGAGGATGAACCACTTGAGTCAGGATTCTGATGGAAAAAGCACTATCTGGATACAAAATTCACGAAGATCAGAAAATCCCAGAAAATATACGGAAATTCCTATTTTTTCCAAAAGATGAAGGAGGCCAGAAGGAGGAGTGGAGATGGGCCACAGGGGGGCCACACCACCCCCTAGCGCGGGCCACCCCTGGCCACGCCACCAGGTGTTGTGGCCACCCTATCCCACATCTGGCAACACCCTTTGGCGTATATAATCCCCTCGAAACCCTAAGACTCGGGGAGAGACCATAGAAAGGTTCCGCCGCCTCTACGGGGTGGAAACTACATAGAGAGATAGAGCTCTCCGGCAGGCAGAAATCTGCCGGGGAAATTCCTTCCCGGAGAGGGGAGATCGTCGCATCAACACCGTCATCAAGCTAGACTTCATCGGGATCATCATCATCATCTCCACCATCATCTCCACCAGCACCATCACTACCACTCCATACCACTGTAACAACTGGGTTGAATCTTGCATAGTTCTTAGGGGAAACTTTCCCGGTGTTGATTACTTATTGTAGTTGATGCCGTTGAGTGGAACCATTGAATTATTGTTTATGTTTAGGTTGTTACTTATCATTATTTCATCTCTGATCTTGATCCATATGATGTCTCATGAGTAGTTCGTTTAGTTCTTGACGACATGGGAGAAGTCATGTTGTTAGTAGTGGAATTGTGTTGAGAAAGACTGAGTGGTTTGATATTTAAGTTGTGGTGTTATTCTTCTAGTGGTGTCATGTGAACATCGACTACATGATACTTCACCTTTATGGGCCTAGGGGAATCCATTGTGTATTTGGCTACTAATTGTGGGGTTGCCGAAGTGACAGAAACCTGAACCCCCGTTAGGAAACCTTTGCATAAGGAAGTGTAGGATCTGAAAGTTTAAGGCTGTGGTTAGGTTTTTATCTTAATTACTTTATTGTAGTTGTAGATGCTTGCAAGGTGTATAATCACAAGTATGTATTACTCCTAGGAAGGCCAATATATTAGCATTGGTTCACCCACACAACACTTATCCAACCAAAGAAGATTAATCAACTATATGAAGTGAAAGCACTTGACGATATTCCCATGTGTCCTTGAGAATGTTTGGTCATCTTAAGTAATACAACTGGCTTATCCTTTGCTAAAGAAAGGATTGGGCCACTTGCTGCAATTATTATTATTGTCTTTTATTTACTCGCACTTTATTTATCTGCATTATCAAAACCCCTAAAAATCCGTTTGCTAAGTATTTACAGAGAATTCCTGATCCAAGCCACTAGTCAACTCCTTCTGCTCCTTGTTGGGTTCGACACTCTTACTTATCAAAAATACTACGATACACCCCCTATACTTGTGGGTCATCAAGACTATTTTCTGGCGCTGTTGCCGGGGAGTGAAGCGCTGATGGCCCAAAATATATCGAGCTCGTTGGGGAACCCCAAGAGGAAGGTATGATGAGCACAACAACAAGTTTTCCCTCAATACGAAACCAAGGTTATCAATCTAGTAGGAGCAAGGAAACACCCCAAAGGTGTAGCTAGATGAACGATGGCAGGGCACAGTACCGGTGCCAGCAGCAACATGGAGACCTGCACAACACAACCACAAAACTCTGTCCCCAACTTGCGATGAGGTTGTCAATATCATCGGTTTTTCTGAAAACAAAGGATTAAACGTATCGAATGGAAGGAAGTGATAGCTTGCAGAAAGTAAACACAAAGCAGTAAACAGTTTATAAATTGTATGTAAAAGAAAGGACCGGGATCCATAGTTCACTAGAGGTGGCTCTCCTTAAGATAGATAACATGCTGGGTGAACAAATTACAGCGGGGCAATTGACAAACATCGAGAAAGCAATACATGCATATACTAATCATCTTGACTCCTTTGAGATTCGTTTGGGCATTACAACATTATACATAGACCGCCATCCAACTGCATCTATGACTAATAATCCACCTTCAGGTTATCATACGAACCCCCTCTAGTATTAAGTTGCAAGCAACAGATTATTGCTTTACGAATTGCGTGTAATATAAACAATACGATTGTTCTATGAATAAAGGATTGTTGTGTTCTCCCTAGTAGTAATAGCACATCTAGTACCTTAGAGATTTATGTCACTTCCCCAGATTACGAGAGGCATGAACCCACTATCGAGCATAAATACTAACTCTTGGAGTTGCTAGCATCTACTTTGCCAAGATAGCTACTAACACCGGAAAGCATGCAAGATCACAAATAACAAAGAAATGATAGAATCAATAATCAATCTAAAATAGCATTTCAGTATCCATCGGATCCCCGCAAACACAACATGCAGAATTACAAATAGATGATCTTGATCATGAACGGAGCTCACAAGATCTAGACATGAAACCAAAAAGGAGGAGAACCAGCCATCTAGCTACTACATGGATCCGTAGTCCAAGGATGAAGTACTCACGCATCACACCGGAGGCTTGCATGGTGATGAAGAAGGCCTCCAGGGTGAATTCCCCTCTCCGGCAGGGTGCCGGGAAGAGCTTCAGATCCCTCCCGATCTAGGGATGGAGATGACGGCGGCTACAGACTCTTTCGTGGATTTTTGATCGGGTACTTAGGGTTTTCGTCCCGAGGGCATCTTATAGGCGGAAGGAGAGGCCAAGGGGGTGCTGGGGTCGGCCAAACCACCCCCTAGAACGGGCCAGGCCTGGCCGCGTGGCCAGGTGGTGTGTCCGGCCCCTAGCCCTTCTCCGTCTCGTATTCTGGCATCTGATGACTTCCGGAAAAATAGGCACTTTGGCTTTTGTCCCGTCCAATTCCGAGAATATTCTGACTTTCCTGGAACCATAAATAGCAGAAAACAGACAGCTGCCACTATGGCTCTTGTTAATAGGTTAGTCCAAGAAATCATATGAAAAGTACTCCAAAGTGTGGACAAAACACAAGAAAGTGGATAAAACCAAGCATGGAACATCAAAAATTATAGATACATTTGCAATGTATCAAGCACTATTTAAGAGTGGAACTGGTAAAGGAAACTTCTACTGTGAGTATTATTTATTTTTGTTTGTTACTTTATTCTCAATATGGATAATTCACTTAGTTTCTTATTTCGTAATGCTACTACCACTGCTAAGGTAGTAGATGAACCACCACTTGCTGAAATTGATCCTTTTAAAATACCTACAAAAATTGTTGATCGTGTCATGGATAACTACTATTTTGGAGATGGAACTATCCATCCCAGTGATCATTTGCTTTTTATACATGAATTATGCAGATTGTTCAAGTGTGCAGGTATTACCACAGATCAAGTTAAGAAAACATTATTCTCCGTATCATTGAAAGGAAGAGCTGAGGAATGGTATAAGCTGCTGAAGAATGGCCAATCTCTTGAATGGAAGGAAATTGTACATCTCTTTTATTCCAAAATTTATCCTTCTAGTGAGATTCATAAAGATCGGAATCAAATATATAACTTTTGGCCTCATGATGGAGAGAGTACAGCTCAAGCTTGGGGGAGATTGAAGTCACTAATGCTCAAATGTCCTATTCATGAGCTCCCTAATAATATTATTATCAATAACTTTTATGTAAGGATGTCTCTTCATGATAGGGATCTATTGGATGCTTCTTGTGCTGGATCATTTACACGTATGGAAGAAGAAGCTAAATGGGATCTTCTAGACCGTATTCAAGACAATGCTGAAGCATGGGAGAATGATAAAGGAAGAAAATCAGGTATAAATTATGATTATGAATGCATTAAATGTTTTATGGGAACTGTTAACTTTCATAATATTAGTAATGCTTATGGTCTTGATTCTCAAAGTATTGCAAATTGTTTTAAGGCTTTTGCCTCTTATATTGAAATTCCTAAAAAGAAATGGAACAAGTATCATGCACCATATAAAGATATTGTTAATTGTGTTCCTGCTAGAAGTACTGAAGTTTATATTGTTGATCATATTTTACTAAACCTTACATCGAGAAAATACCTTTCCCTATTAAGGTAAAGGAGCATTCTATGATAACTAGTATGGTTAACAAAAATACAAAGAAAGATGTAGAACCTGATGAACAAATAGATGTTGAACTTGCAGTAGCAAATGTGAAAGACTTTGTCACTAAAAATGTAGAAGATGGGCACATTATCCTTTGTAAGGATACTTTTAATATTGTTTCACATCCTAGTAGAACTAGTAAAGCTAGTATCCGTGTGTTTTCTGTCAGAATAAGTGATCATTGCTACAATGGTTCATGTGATAGTTATATCGTTCAATCTATGCATTATATTGAAAGTTATTATGAGAGAGGGGAAAATGTTTCTATGCATCTCAATAATATTAAGTTTCCTCGCTTTATGCTGAAAGTCTTTATGTTGTACTTGTTTTCCTTCCTATGATAGTAGCCTCTAGTTCCAATAATCTATTTTCTTACAAAACTCCCTTGCATAGGAAGTGGGTTAGAATTAAATATGTGTATATTTGCTTCTTGATGCTCACTTTTACTTTAACTCATAACCTTATGTGAGCATCATTGAAATTTATCATGCCTATCTTAATGGCTATAAAGAAAGAGCTTTTTGGGAGACTGATACATTGCTAACGTATCTATAATTTTTGATGTTCCATGCTTGGTTTATGTCTACTTTCTTATGTTTTTTCCACCCTTTGGAGTACTTCTTATACACTTTCTTGGACTAACCTATTAACAAGATGCCACAGTGCCAGTTGCCTTTTTTCTGCTGTTTTTGGTCCCAGGAAAGTCAGAAAATGAATATTCTCGGAATTGGACTGGACAAAAGCCAAAGTCGTTATTTCCTCGGAAGACTCACGGAGCCAGAAGGAGAGACGAAGGGGGGCCACAGGGTGGCCACAGCACCCCTAGGCGCGGGTCCCCTGGCCGCGCCAGGGCATGGTGTGGGCCCCCTGGCCGGCCACCGACCTTGCCCCTTCGCCTATAAAACACTCCTGATGCAAAAACCCTAAATCGTTAATCAGAAATCCATGAAAAGTTCCGCAGCGCCGCCGCCACCGAAGAGGAGATTCAGGGTACAGAAGTGCCCCCGGAGCCATCTCCATCACTGTTGCTGATTCCCATGATGATGAGGGAGTAGTTCTTCCTCGAGGCTAAGGGTTCTACTGGTAGCTATGTGTTCATCTCTCTCTATGCAGGATCATATTGTGATCATGAGCTTTGTAATCAAGTAGATCTACTTTGCTACTCAAGTGCTTTAATAGATCTCTGCTCTCCCCATGTGTGTGAAAGTGACAACGTGCACACCATGATGGCACTTAGGCTAGAGATTACAATTACTTGTTATAAGTTATATTTGGAGTTGGATGTTTCTATGAAATTGTGGTGTTTGTTGGAACCATCTAGTGCTCAAGGTGATAGTGTGGGGTTATCTAGATGGGGAAAGTGAACTTTGAGGAGTGCTGTTATAACCCTACCATGGATTACAGTGTCCAACCAGAGAGTAGTTCGGAGTAGTATCATGAAGAGAAGATATTTATATGAGAGTGTTTACTAGCGAAAGTATGATCCCTAGGCCTTGTTTCTAAGCATTGAAACACCGCTTGCAACTAGATCTGTTACATGTTTGCTTGCTTCCATCTTTATTTCAGTTTGCCTTTAGTCTCTTCCACGCCATTAAGCTATTTTTTGGCACCATTGTCTTATATCCATACCACTTGTATTTTACTATCTCTTCACCGAACTAGTGCACCTATACACCAGAGAAATGTATTGGGTGTGTTGGGGACACAAGATACTTCTTGTATCTTGATTGCAGGGTTGCTTGAGAGGGAATACCTTTGACCACTTCCTCCCTGAGTTCGATAAACCTTGGGGTGATCCACTTAAGGGAAAACTTGCTGATGTTCTACAAACCACTGCACTTGGATGCCCAACAACTGTCTACAAGAATAGAAGTGCGTAGACATCAAGCTATTTTCTCGCGCAGTTGCCGGGAAGGTAAGGTAAAAGGTACTCACATCTTCTGGCTACTTTGCTATCTTCTAGTATGGTTGCTAGTGTGTGAGTGCTCGAAGTTATTTCCTTTAGATTCTGCAATTTTGTCTTTCTGTTTTTTGTTTTCACTAGTTAGGCTTAATGGAAAACAACAACAAAATTAGAGAGATTTTTAGTATTTTTCCTAATGTAGAACATGAATTGTCTGACAAGATAATTAAAAAAACCATGGAACTTTATTTGCATGATAATAGCAATGTTGTTAGTATGAATTCTTTGGACACCATTATTGCTAATGCTATGGAAGAGTCTAAGCTTGGGGAAGCTAGTTTTTATGAAAATGATCTTTTTAGTTCCACAGCTTTGGAAGATAGCTATTCTATTGCTTATGATGATACCAAACCTCCAATATAAGATGATTACAATGATGAATATGATATTTTCAGTCCACCTACTATTGAGGAGGAAATTAATTATGACTACAATATGCCTCCTATATTTGATGATTATGGTGATGAGAATAATAATGATAGCTATTTTGGTGAATTTGCTCCCACTATAATTAATAAGAATGACTATGCTTATAGGGAGAGTATAATTATTTTATGCATGTGGCTCATGATAAGAATGTTTCATGTGATAGTTATATTGTTAATTTTATTCATGATGCTACTGAAAGTTATTATGAGAGAGGGAAACATGGTTTTATGCATCTCAATAATATTAAGTTTCTCCTCTTTATGTTGAAAGTCTTGAAGTTGCACTTGTTTTGCTTTACTATGCTTATTGCTTTGTGCTTTCATGACTTGTTTCTTTACAATATTCCTATGCATAGGAAGTGGGTTAGACTTAAATGTTTTTTGAATTTTCTTCTTGATGCTCTCTTTCACTTCGATTCATATTTCTTATGTGAGCATCTTCTCAAACTATCATGCCTAACTTAAAGGCGTTAAAGAAAAGTACTTATTGGGAGATAACCCAAAAGTTTTAGTTGAGTCTTGGAAGTTATTACCACAGTAATAACCTCTCCTTATCATTTTTGTGTGGTTTTTGTGCCAAGAGTAACCTCTAATGAGAGAAAAGTAATGCTTGGAAAAGTTGCTGTCCCGAAACAGATTTTTGTGCTGCACTGTAAAAATTCGTGTAAAATCTATGTACGTCGTTTTGAAGCGTGAATTTTTGTGCTTCTGACCCAGGTTGTTATATAACTTTCATTAGTTCAACACTTTTCGATTTGAGCAACAGAAGTTCTTCGAAAAAATTGTTTTTTACCTTCTGGTCTGTTTTGACAGATTTCTGCCATTATTTGCATTTGCTTCTTGTTGGTTCCTTTTTGGGTTCTCTTTGGGGAATTGAGCTTTTCAAGGGAAGTGCTACAGTATCTTATGTTTTAATGGAAGTTTTATTGGTTTTGAAACTGAACCCAAAGACTTATTATCTTGAGTACACTAATGTTGCTAATAAAGATTGTGTGAAGTTTTGTATGAAGGAAGAATTTCAGGTGTATGGAGAGAATGATGTAATGAGATGAAGAATGGACTAAAGATCAAGCTTGGGGATGCCACGCGTTTCACCCCAAGAAATATCCAAGAAGTACAAGCGTCAAAGCTTGGGGATGCCCAAGGCATCCCCTTCTTCATCAATAAAAATTTCAGGTTTCTTCCAAACAATTCATTATTATTGTTTCATGCACATTTGTGTTGTTCTTGGAGCGCCTTCGTTTTTATTTTTGGTTTTCGTTTGCTTGGTTTGCGTAGTTTGCTTGAATAAATTGGTTGGACCCCCTCATTCATGCATTAGTTTTCAAATAAGTTGGTTTGGTGTTGGAAAAGAGTAGGAAAGTTCATGCTTAAGTGATATAAAAGGAGCTTGTTTTTTACTGTGACTTAGACTTTATCATGTCATGCTTGATATATTTTTGGATTTATGCTTAGTGATATTTGTTGTAGCATGACATGTTATAAACAATTAAGATTGCTTAATGTGCCTTTGAAGAATCATGCGTTGTTTTAGCATATTAAAGCATAGTTTTGTGGTATTCTCCTTTGATGTCTTATTTGGGTTGACTTGGCACATGCTCACACCATGTTATGACTATCCCGAGTCACCATAGCCTTTATGATCCTTTAGTTTTCAACTTGTAATATCACTTTATGCTTTAATTAATGATGTTTTGTCGCTTTGCATGATTATGGCCATTATTGCTCTCTTAGTTGGTCGCTCCCAGTCTTTTGCTAGCCTCCATAACCAAGTATGAGGTCCACTCATGCAACCAACTCCTAAAACCAAGTTATTCCAAAGAGTCCACCATACCTACCTATTAGCATTTGCTATTCCAAGTATATTCATGTTTTTATCTACCTTCCGAATTAAACTTGTTATGAGAAAACTAGTGATTAAATCTCTCACGAACTTGATGGCACAATTTACTTTTCTTGCCCCTAATAAACTTGAACCATTGTGTCGTCTATGTTGTATATGCTTGCACTTATATGTTGGGGATTAGCAGAATCATGTTGTCATGGGGAACTCTTTCAACATTGCACTTGTACATTGTATCTAGTTGATGTCATGCTCTTTTGTCTATGGATGTCGTCGGTGTGAAATGAAAGGGGAACTTGTAAGTCCATGGAGTTACGTATGTGTGTTAGAGAAATGCCTGGGCCGCCGGTCTAATCCAAGCTGTCATGGTGGAAACCTGCAGCGTAACCATAATGAGCTGTCTATGAAGCATTCTTCTTATAAAAAAGAGTCAGATATTGAGAAAAAAAGAAAAAAAGAGATACGAGAAAAGAGGAAAGAGAGAAAAAAGCACCATTTTCCCATGGTAAATAAGAAGATTGCTGAGATGCTCATTGTCTGCTTGCCTTGTTATTTTGATATGGGGATTCTTTCGTATCATCGGGAAAGGGGTACCCCGTTGGCGGTTCTCGATGGTACACATGTACTTACTATGACAAGAACTTACCGGTACTTGAGTAGCATGAGGAGTGGACCTCGTATTCAAGGGACATGAGATTGCCAACTTATACTTTGTCAAGCATATACTCCATAGTTTGTTCACTTTAACCTTAATCACTTCAATATGCTTATGATAGGGGCAATGAGAGCTGAAAACTAATAAGTACCATAATTTTTGGAAGCTCATTATGAGACTTTAATCCTTGCTTCCTTCTATGAAGGCCTTTCTTTTACTTTTATGTTGAGTCTCCACCTTCTATCTTTATGCACATATTGAGAGAGCATAGTGTCCATTCTTAGTTCTATGTGCATTGTCCCAAGACTTGTTGATTGATGCATAACTTTGATATTGCTTGTTCTTAAACTATTTGTATCTAGTCACCCTTATGAACTTTGAAGGTGTCCTCTGCATTTATGTTTGCTACTCTATGAGGGACAAGCTGAATGCCACTATGCTATGTTTTCTTTATGCGAAACAAACAAATGTCTTGCAAAGCATTGTTATTCATGAATCTTTTGTTTGTGCCTTTTCATGTTACAACATAGTTGCTATGTCTTATTTTTAGAACTTCATCTTTCATGCTCATGTTTAGAGTTCTTTGATCCCAGCTTTCAATGCTTGTAAATGGTTTGATCCAGATTATGATGGTGCATGTCACCTCAAAAATCATTCTTTCTTTTTATCACTTACCTACTCGAGGACGAGCGGGAGTTAAGCTTGGGGATGTTGATACATTGCTAACGTATCTATAATTTTTTATGTTCCATGCTTGGTTTATGTCCACTTTCTTATGTTTTGTCCACACTTTGGAGTACTTCTTATACACTTTCTTGGACTAACCTATTAACAAGATGCCACAGTGCCAGTTGCCTGTTTTATGCTGTTTTTGGTCCCAGGAAAGTCAGAAAATGAATATTCTTGAAATTGGACCGGACAAAAGCCAAAGTCGTTATTTTCCCAGAAGACTCACGGAGCCAGAAGGAGAGACGAAGGGGGGGCCACAGGGTGGCCACAGCACCCCTAGGCACGGGTCCCCCTGGCCGCGCCAGGGAATGGTGTGGGTCCCCTAGCCGGCCACCGACCTTGCCCCTTCGCCTATAAAATCCCCCCGATGCAAAAACCCTAAATCGTTAATTAGAAATCCACGAAAAGTTCCGCAGCGCCGCCGCCACCGAAGAGGAGATTCGGGGGACAAAAAATCTCTGTTTCGGCACCCTGCCGGGATGAGGAACTGCCCCCAGATCCATCTCTATCGATCTCCACCACCATCTCCATCGCCGTTGATGATTCCCATGATGATGAGGGTGTAGTTCTTCCTCGAGGCTAAGGGTTCTACCGGTAGCTATGTGTTTATCTCTCTCTATGCATGATCATATTGTGATCATGAGCTTTGTAATCAAGTAGATCTACTTTGCTACTCAAGTGCTTTAATAGATCTTTGCTCTCCCCATGTGTGTGAAAGTGACAGCGTGCACACCATGGTGGCACTTCGGCTAGAGATTACAATTACTTGTTATGAGTTATATTTGGAGTTGGATGTTTCTATGAAATTGTGGTGTTTGTTGGAACCATCTAGTGCTCAAGGTGACAGTGTGGGGTTATCTAGATGGGGAAAGTGAACTTTGAGGAGTGCTGTTATAACCCTACCATGGATTACAGTGTCCAACCAGAGAGTAGTTCGGAGTAGTATCATGAAGAGAAGATATTTATATGAGAGTGTTTACTAGCGAAAGTATGATCCCTAGGCCTTGTTTCTAAGCATTGAAACACCGCTTGCAACTAGATCTGTTACATGTTTGCTTGCTTCCATCTTTATTTCAGTTTGCCTTTAGTCTCTTCCATGCCATTAAGCTATTTTTTGGCACCGTTGTCTTATATCCATACCACTTGTATTTTACTATCTCTTCACCGAACTAGTGCACCTATATACCTGACAAGTGTATTGGGTGTGTTGGGGACACAAGAGACTTCTTGTATCTTGATTGCAGGGTTGCTTGAGAGGGAATACCTTTGGCCACTTCCTCCCTGAGTTCGATAAACCTTGGGTGATCCACTTAAGGGAAAACTTGCTGCTGTTCTACAAACCTCTACACTTGGAGGCCCAACAACTGTCTACACGAATAGAAGTGCGTAGACATTAGAGATAACCCATTATATTTTTGCTTTCAGTTTATTTTTGTTTATTTGAGTCTTGGAAGTTATTGCTTCTGTAATAACCTCTCCTTATCCTTTTGTTTGGTTTTTTGTCAAGATCAACCTCTAATGAGAGAAAAGTAAGATTTGGGGAAGGTGCTGTTCCAAAACAGATTTTTGTGCTTCACCGTAAAAAATTGTGAAAAATCCCAAAACGTCGCACTGATCTGTAATTGTTTGTGTGCATGCCCCAGGTTATTATTTAACTTTCGTTAGTTTTGCACTTTTTGATTTGAGCAACAGAAGATTTTCTAAAAAAATGATCTTTACCTGCTGGTCTGTTTTGACAGATTTCTGCCATTTTTGCATTTGCCTCTTAAATCGATTTCCTTATTGAATTCTTTTTGGGCTTTCGAAAGGAGTTGCTTCATTAGATTATGTCTTGATGGATTTCAGTTGAAATTAAACCTAGAGGTTTATTATCTTGCATGCACTAATGTTGCTAATGAAGATTATGTAAAGTTTTGTATGAAAGAAATTTTCAAGTGGTAGGAGAAAATGATGTAATGAGTGGTGAATGGTCAAAGACTCAAGCACTATATTGCTGGAGATTCTTACAATGAATATATTGATGTTATTCAAGTGGTGACTCCAGAAAAATTTATGAAAGACCAAATTCAGAAACCTGCAGAGTCTGTTTTCTAATAGGTAACAGTTTTGGTAAGAAAAGGTCCGCGAAAAACTTTTCAATTTATATTTTTGCAGTTTGTATCTAACATGGAAAATAATGAGTCGAAAAAGGGACAGAAACAGAGCCCGGGTAGCTCACACCGCCTCGTGGTGTGGGCCCACCTAGCCGCGCCACCAGGGGTGTGGCCACCCCGGAGCCCGTCTCTGACCCGTTTTCTCCTAGTACCTTCCTTTTGTTGTTAAACTTTGTAATATATAATCCCCCGGATCCCCCGAGGTTCATATATCATGTTCTCGCCGTGTTTTTGTTTCGATCTGTTTTGGACTGGCAGATTCTCAGTTTTGGAGCCATAATGTCTTCCTCTAGATCACCCAAGGAGGATTTTGGAGCCACAATGTTCTTGTCGTGTTTTTGTTTCGATACATGTATGAGTTGAAGATTCACCCCAAGGAGTTGTTGCTCGAAGATGGGAAGGTACCGATAAAATAGGTTTAGGGCCCTAAAGGAGAAGCTAGTCTGGAGGATAGGATGGAAGCATTGGAGAAGAAGTCTTTAGGTACAAGAAGATGGCGAAACACGAAGTGGATATCATCCATAAGATTAGTTCAGGACTCATCGCCGAGCACAAGAAGGAGACTGCTGAGCTTAGGGATGAAATTCTCTCACTCCATCGAACAACCAACCAACTACAAGCACAACTCTACGACGTGCAAAATCAAAACTGTGAGTATGAGGCTAGGTTTAAACACATAAGTTTTGATGCTAGTTTCAGGATGTTGGAAACCAAGATGTCCTTTGTTGATGGGGAGCCTTTACCTTGGAAGTCGGATGATGCCGAGAGAACACCACCACCACCGAAGGAGTATTTTGTCATCAGGTTTTGGCATCCCCTTGGTTTGTTCCAAGCTTGGGGGAGTGTCGTGGTATCACATCATTTATCTTTCATCTTTTTACCATTTTAGTAGAGTCATATCATGAATAGATAAGTTATCATATATGATGGTTTGCATTGTGGAAGTATCTCCCCTCTAGATAGTTATCTATGTATCCCTTGGTGTGAGTTGCCGTTATGGAATATTAATGAGAAGTTCTATCATTTACTTTATGCATCTTATTCTAGTTGCAACTTCTGTTATATGATTGATCTTGTTGTTAGTATTGGTATCACTTTGGGATCATTAAGTAAATTTAGTTGGTTTTGGCAAACTGAGCTCTAGTCAGTAGCAACACTATTTTAGAATTGAATGGAAAAGAGAAAACTACTTTTAGATATATAATTTCATTATCTTTCTTCCTTGTTTGGCTCATAATTTTAGTATTCTCTAGTTAAGGTATTTTGTGCTTCCAAGGAAGATTGAATGATTGTTTTTATCACTTGTATGTTTGTTTGTTTCCTTCAACTCTTATTGTTTGCTACCCAGCCTTGCTAGCCAAAAACCTGTACTAAGAGGGAATGCTTCTCGTGCATCCAATCCTTAAACCAAAACCTACGCCCTTTGTGTCCACCATACCTTCCTATTAGCATTACTGCTATTCCAAGTATATTCATGTTTTATCTACCTTCCGAATTAAACTTGTTATGTGAAAACTAGCGATTAAAGCTCTCACAAACTTGATGGCACACTTTATTTTCTTGCACTTAATAAACTTGAACCATTGTGTCCATCTATGTTGCGTATATGCTTGCGCTTTATAAGTTGTGAATTAGCAGAACAATGTACCATGGGGAACGCTTTCAACATTGCACTTATTATTCAGTTGATATCATGTTCTTTTGTTTATGGATCCTGGCGGTGTGAAATGAAAGGGGAGCTTGTAAGCTCATGGAGTTTGTATATGTGTTAGAGAAACGCCTGAGCGGCTAGCCTAAGCCATGCCTAATCATGGTGGAAACTTGCATCATAACCATAGTGGCATTCTATGAAGCATCTTCAATAAAAACCTATGCAAATAGCAAATAAAAAGATCGCTGAGATGCTCACTGTCTATTGCCTTGTCATTTTGATATGGGATAGCTCCTGTGTCATGGGGTAAGGGGTACCCTGTTGGCGGTTCTCTATGATACACATGTATTTACAATGACAAGAACTTACTTGTGACTAAAATTGAGTAGCATGAGGTTCGGTACTCGTAAGAAAGGGGCATGAGATTTTCAACTTATAACCTGTCAAGAATATCCTCATATTTGCGTCACTTTAACCTTAATCACCTCAATATGCTTATGATAGGGGCAATGAGAGCTGAAAGGTAGTAAGTACCATAATTTTTGGAAGCTCTTTATGAAACTTGAAATCCCTGCTTCCCTGTGCGAAGGGCCTTTCTTTTACTTTTTAGTTGATTCAGTAAACCTATTTTTTTTCTATCTTAAGCAAGTATTTGAGTTGTTGTGATTCAATCATTCATATGATGATTTATTCAATCATGTTTTCAATATTCCTTGTTTTGCACATTGTTCTTATCTTAGTGAATATTACTTTGAAAGCTATCATTGAAAAACCATTATGTTTGATTCCTGCAACTTGTTAACCGTTCTCTGACCAAGAACAAAGTTTGCCATTACCAATTATGATTTACTTTGTGTATCTTTATTGTGTTTTATTTACTTATTGCAAGTTTAGTTATATAATAGTGAGTTATTTTCTATTATGATTTTTGTATTGATGAATGTGATGCTTCTTGTCCGTATTCTCTTTATCGACACTTCACTCCATAAACATGTGGTCATGTTTATTGAGATCAGTTTTCGCTTGGGGACAAGCAAGGTCTAAGCTTGGGGGAGTTGATACGTCCCTTTTGCATCACTATTTTATATCATAATTTACTATTATTCATTGATATATTTCATATTAAGAGATGATACTTATATTATTTCATCTATTTTTACATGATTGATGGTTTTTGGAGGATGAACTACTGGAGTCAGATTCTGATGGAAAAAGCACTTCATGGATGCAAAATTCACGAAGATCAGAAAATCCAAGAAAATATAAGGAAATTCCTATTTTTTCCAGAAGACGAAGGAGGCCAGAAGAAGGAGTGGAGATGGACCACAGGGGCCCCACACCACCCCCTAGCACGGGCCACCCCTAGCCGCGCCACCAGGTGGTGTGGCCACCCTGGCCCACCTATGGCAACACCCTTTGGCGTATATAATCCCCTCGAAACCCTAAGACTCGGGGAGCGACCACAGAAAGGTTCCACCGCCTCTGCGGGGCGGAAACTACAGAGATAGAAAGAGCTCTCTGGCAGGCAGAAATCTGTCAGGGAAATTCCTTCCCGGAGAGGGGAGCTCATCGTCATCAACACCGTCATCAAGCTAGACTTCATCGGGATCATCATCATCATCCCCACCATCTTCTCCACTAGCACCATCATCACCACTCCATACCACTATAACAATTGGGTTTAATCTTGCATAGTTCTTAGGCGAAACTTTACCGGTGTTGATTACTTGTTGTAGTTGATGCTATTGAGTGGAACCATTGAATTATTGAGTGGAACCATCAAATTGTTACTTGTCATTATTTCATCTCTATAATTGATCCATATGATGTCTCGTGAGTAGTTCTTTTAGTTCTTGAGGACATGGGAGAAGTCATGTTGTTAGTAGTGGAATTGTGTTGAGAAAGACTCAATGGTTTGATATTTAAGTTGTGGTATTATTCTTCTAGTGGTGTCATGTGAACGTCGACTACATGATACTTCACCTTTATGGTCCTAGGGGAATGCATTGTGTATTTGGATACTAATCGCGGGGTTGCCAGAGTGACAGAAACCTGAACCCCCTTTAGGAAACCTTTGCGTAAGGGAGTGTAGGATCTCAAAGTTTAAGGCTGTGGTTAGGTTTTTATCTTAATTACTTTCTTGTAGTTGCGGATGCTTGCAAGGGGTATAATCACAAGTATGTATTAGTCCTAGGAAGGTCAGTACATTATCATAGGTTCACCCACACAACACTTATCCAACCAAAAAAGATTAATCAACTATATGAAGTGAAAGCACTTGACGATATTCGCATGTGTCCTTTAGAACATTTGGTCAGCTTAAGTAATACAACCGGCTTATCCTTTGCTAAAGAAAGGATTGGGCCACTTGCTGCAATTATTATTATTATCTTTTATTTACTCGCACTTTATTTATCTACATTATAAAAAACCCCTAAAAATCCATTTGCTATGTATTTACAGAGAATTCTTGATCCAAGACACTAGTCAACACCTTCTGCTCCTCGTTGGGTTTGACACTCTTACTTATTGAAAATACTGCGATACACCCCCTATACTTGTGGGTCATAACCCCTTTCCGTAGGCACCTTGCCTCTTGGGCCTCCCCTTTGGGTGAGGCTCATTAGCATTGAGCTGCCTTTAATAATAAAATAAAAAATATATTTAATATTAATTCTCCAATTAACATTCAGATACACATATTATATTATACCTTCACTCCAGAACACCTTCTGGACCCCTTCCAATCTTCATCGGATGTTACTCAGAACTATTCCGGATTCTCTTTCTCTATTTCTCCTACGATACCTCATCTACCCCAAGCGTCCCCACCCTTAAGTGTGACATCCTTCGGTTCAGAAACACTGCAGAAATGATTGAGACTATTCTCACATCAATGATCAACTGAGGGACTTGGATGGCCATGTGACCCCCGTGTGTTTCATGAATATAATCGCTCGAACCGTGAGATAGTCTTTTCCCGTCCCCTTTGTCATTTGATACCTAATTTATCTGAGACTTGATCTTCAATATCCCCATACCTTAGTTCGGTCTCGTTACCGATGAATTTGTTTACTCGTTCCAATGTTGTTGCATTCCATGACCAAGTCACATGCTTGCAAGCTTTGTTAATGCAACGTCACCGAGATGGCCACATGTATCTATCCGTTACATGGATTTGACAAATCCTGGTCTTGATATGTACTCCTCTACTCATAAAACCCGAGTGGCACCTTTTTGACCACCCTTTTACGAGATGATACTTGATAACCATCAAAGCTTCCTCCAGAATGGTGATTTGCATTACCTCACACTCAAAGGATCAGGTCACGAGGTTCTCTGTGTTTATCATCAATGGTGTACTTTGTAACTAGATATCATTAAGATATAACTGTTGGATGTTTGTCTATCATGTCATTCAACTAATGACATGACCTCATTGTCAGTTGGCATAAATGCCCATGATCTTGAAACCCAGATCATCCTCATGACCAATGAACTAGTTCGCTAGAGTAACTAGAGACACGGTTAGTTTACATACCACACGTGTATTAACGTTTCGTATTAACACAGTTATAGCACAGTATGAAACATATTATGAACATATAGGAGATATATCAAATAATACACTTTATTATTTGCCTCTAGGGTATAACTCCTTCAGTCTCCCACTTGCACTAGAGTACAAATAAAACTAGTTTACAATTGGTAGGAACCTAACACCAATGGAATCTCGGTGTTATTCATGCTTGACTTGTAGGAGAGCTTTAGTTAATGGATCTACCATATTTAGTTTCGTGTCTACTTTGCAAATATTGATTTCACCTTCGTCAACGTTCTACCGGATGACGTGAAACCTAAGCTTGATGTGTTTGGCTGTGGAATGAGTCCTCGGTTCCTTTGCATTTGCAATAGCTCCCGTGTTGTCACAATAGATCGTCACGGGGTCTCGTGCACTTGGAATGACTCCTAGTTCGATGATGCAATTCCTTAGCCAAACAACTTCATTTGCCGCATCAGCCGCAACAATGTATTGAGACTCCATTGAAGACTGCACCACCACCGGCTGCTTCTTGCTCTTCCAGCTTACCGCCCCACCATTCACTAGGAACACAAATCCTGTTTGAGACTTCGAGTTATCATGATCTAAGTTCCAGCTCGCATCCATGAAACCCGTTAGTTTAGAGCTTCATCATTTCCTCCATAGATTAGGAACATATCCTTTGTTCTCTTGAGATACTTTAGGATATTCTTCACAACTGTCTAGTGATCTGGTCCTAGATTACTTTGGTATCAGCTCGTCAAACTAAGAGCCAATGCCACATCATGCCAAGTACTTAACACTGCATACATGATAGATCCTATGGCTGAAACATAGGGGATGTAAGACATCTTTTCTCTATCATCATCCGTTACCAGACATTGAGTCACACTCATTTTGCAATTCTTCATCATTGGCATAGAGGCCTTTTTGGCATTGTATAGTTTGAACCTCTTCAAAATCTTTTCGATGTAAGTACTCTGACTTAACGCAATTAGGCGTCTTAATCTATCTCTATATATCTTGATTCCTAATATGTATGCAGCTTCACCTAGATCCTTCATGGAAAATTGACTACTCAGATATGCTTTCACGCTTCTCGTAAGATCCACATCATTTCCCATGAGTAATATGCCATCCACATATACTACTAGGAAAATTACTAAGCTCCCACTCGCTTTCTTGTAAACACAGAACTCTCGTTGAGTTTGGATAAATCCAAAACTCTTGATCACTTGATCAAAATGTTGGTTCCAAATTCGAGATGCTTGCTTCAATCCATAAATGGACCGCTGCAGCTTGCACACCTTTCCAGCATCCTTAGGGTCAACAAAACCTTCCTATTGCATCATATACAACTCTTCATCAATGTGACCATTGAGGAATGCGGTCTTGATATCCATCTGCCAAATTTCATAGTCGAAATGAGCAGCAATTGCTAGTAAAATCTGGACAGGCTTTGAGACAAGTCGAGCTTTGTGAATGGTCACATTACCATTCGCATCTGTCTTTTTCTTAAAGATCCATTTATTTTACACGGCCTTGCGGCCTTCCGGAAGATCTACCAAGGTCCAAACTTGGTTTTCATACATGGATCCTATTTCGGATTTCATGGCTTCTAGCCATTTCTTGGAGTTAGCACTATCCATTTCTTCTTTGTAGTTTGCATGTTCTTCCTATTCATCTATGATGGCAGACATCACAAGGCTACTGTACCAATCAGGAGTGGCACGAACTCTTGTAGACTTGCAAACCACGGGAGTTTCGATGTTGTTGTTTTGATCATCATCATTGGACTCTTCTTCCATGTTGGAGAGAAGTTTAGGAACAGCTTCCGTTGCGCTACTCAGAATTTGGAGAGAAGGGTCAACAATTTCATCTAACTCAATTTTCCTTCCACTAACTCCTTGTAACACCCCGTCCACTCCTGGGCCCGGGGGGTGTCACTCCTGGCAGCTTAATAGGATATCTAGACTGGCCCCACAGACCAACACTAGTCTTTTCTGCGCACTTTGTCCTCACTCGTGCGCACCGGGTTACCCACTTCCCGGTCGGTCACCCATCCTAGAATTGCTCTAGGCCAAGCACGCTTAACCTTAGAGTTCTTTTCGAATGAGCTTCCGGAAAAGAAGTTGCAACTTGTTGATATGGGTATCCTATCAATCCTATTAAGCCATGTACCTAGATCTCACATACACCCATCCTTTAGAAGATCGATGCCCTCATCGATCAAGCACACCCCAGAAACGTTCCCTCTTGGCACGCGTCTGTGCATCCAGTGTCGGCACATGTGCCATGCCGTGTCCACTCCGGGCCACACACGCCATGCTCCACATGTCCTGCCACTAACCCGCACACACCCGTGTAATCGCAAGGGTCGGCTCTGATACCACTTTGTAACACCCCGTCCACTCCTGGGCCTGGGGGTGTCACTCCTGGTAGCTTAATAGGATATCTAGACTGGCCCCACAGACCAACACTAGTCTTTTCTACGCACTTTGTCCTCACTCGTGCGCACCCGGTTACCCACTTCCCGGTCGGTCACCCATCCTAGAATTGCTCTAGGCCAAGCACGCTTAACCTTAGAGTTCTTTTCGAATGAGCTCCCGGAAAAGAAGTTGCAACTTGTTGATATGGGTATCCTATCAATCCTATTAAGCCATGTACCTAGATCTCACACTCCTTTAGGAAGAAACTCTTTCTCAAGAAAGGTGCCGGTTTTTGCGACAAATGTTTTGCCTTCGGCTTGATTGTAGAAGGTATACCCAACTGTTTCCCTTGGGTATCCTACGAAGATGCATTTTTCTGATTTGGGTTCGAGTTTGTCAGGCTGTAGTTTCTTGACGTAAGCCTCACAACCCCAAACTTTTAGAAACGACAGCATTGTCTTCTTGCCATGCCATATATCATATGGGGTTCTCTCCACGGATTTGGATGGTGCTTGGTTTAAAATAAAAGCGGCGGTTTCTAACGCATATCCCCAAAACGACACAGACAAATCAGTTAAAGATATCATGGACCGCACACTATCCAATGGAGTTCGGTTACGTTATTCCGACACACCATTATGACGTGGTGTTCTGGCTGGCATAAGCTGTGGGATGATCCCACAGTCCTTCAAGTGCATGTTAAACTCATAACTCAAATACTCACCTCCTCGATCCGATGCTTGATTATCTTGTTAAGTTGATTCTCTACTTCTTTCTGAAATTCCTTGAAATTTTCAAAGGTTTCAAACTTGTGCTTCATTAAGTAGATATATCCATATCTACTCAAATCGTCAGTAAAGGTGACAAAATAACGATAACCATTGCATTTTGAGACACTCATTGGTCCACATACATCCGTTTGTATGATTCCCAGTAGGTCTGTAGTTCTCTCCATTATCCCGGAGAATGGTGTCCTAGTCATCCTGTCAATAAGGCATGGCTCATATGTATCAAGGGATTCAAAATCCAATGATCCAAGAAGTCCTTCTGAATGAAGCTTCTTCATGCGCTTTACGCCAATGTGACCAAGACGGCAATGCCGCATAAACATGGAATTATCATCATTATGCTTACAACGTTTAGCATCAACACTATGGATGTGAGTATCACAATCAAGATCAAGTAAGAATAATCCATTACACAAAGGCGCATGAACATAGAAAATATCATTCATATAAATAGAACAACCATTTGTTCCGGATTTAAACGAATAATGATCATGCAACAAGCAAGACCCACTCACAATATTCATACTCAATGCGGGTACATAGTAGCATTTATTCAAAACCAAAAATAATCCTGACGGTAGATGAAGATGTAGGGTGCCGACGGCCACCACTTCGACTCTTGAACCATTGCCGACGTGCATCGTCACCTTGTCCTTCCTTAGGCGCCTCCTACTCTGTAGTTCCTACAGAGAGTTACAAATATGAGCAACAGATCCGGTATCAAATACCCATGTGTTACTCCTGGCTCTTGTAAGGAACACATCAATAACATATATATCACATATACCTTTGTCCTTGGCGGCTATCTTGTCGGCTTTCTTATCTTCAAGGTACTTGGGGCAGTTATGTTTCCAGTGCCCATCCCCTTTGCAGTAGTAGCACGTAGTGCCGGGACCAGGGCCAGGCTTGGCAGTCTTAGAGGTACTGGCAATGAACTTTCCATACTTTTTGGGCTTCTTGCCCTTGCCTTTTCCCTTTTGCCCCGACTTCTTAAAGTTGGTGGTCTTCTTGACCATCAACACCGTGTTCTCCTTCTTGATTTCTACCTCAGCAGTTTTGAGCATGGCGAACACCTCAGCAAGGGTCTTAGTCATCCCTTTCATGTTGTAGTTCATCACAAAACTCGTATAGCTAGGGGGCAACGAGTGCAGCACCCTATCAATCGTGAGCTCCTCCGGGATTTTGCAATCTAGGGCGTTCAAACGCTTAATGTAGCCAGACATTTTGACTACATGCTCACTAATACTACTGTGCTCTTCCATCTTAGTAGAGAAGAAGAGCTCAGAAGCATCATACCTCTCTACGTGAGCCTGTGGAGCAAAGACGGCTTTGAGATCTTCAATGATCTCAAAACGCTTTTGAAGCTCCAGTTCCATGGCATAGAGCATTCCACTCTGGATGAGGGAGAAATCATCCGCCTTGGACTACCAGACATTCTTTTTATCTTGGGAGGCAGAATGTGCAGGCTTAGCCGTAAGCTCAGCCTCGATGACATAAGTCAACTTCTAGGGGACTAGGAGGATCCTAAGATTGCGGAACCATGCAGTGAAGTTGGTTCCATCAGTTTTCAGCTTTTCCTTATCAAGGAAAGTGCTAAGGTTGAAGGTGGCTGGGAGAGACATCTACAATGGATTTGCAAAGTGTTTAGACCATGTTCATAATAATGAGTTCAAGTTTTAATTATATTACCGTACTTAAAACAAAAAGAACTCCCACTTAAACAAACATCCCTCCACTCGTTTATTGATCACATGATCCCCATCCTCTGCACCTCCCCCAATCGTCACGGCCATCAGTGCAGTATCAGAGGTAGACATTCCCTAATGTCAATCACATCTTCCATGTGACTCATGCTCGACCTTTCGGTCTCTTGTATTCTAAGGCCATGTCTACACATGCTAGGCTCGCCAGTTCTAACTTATGTGTATTCACAGTCCACCATGGCTTACACCCACTGTATGCGAATGTAGATATGTCTGACACCTGATCATCACGACGCTGCCTCATACCGAAGAACTTTCTTGGTGGTGCACACACAAGGGGAATACGATAACTGGAATACTATGAGGGATTATCTTACTATGCTACTGTCAAATATATAATTATACTAGCATAATAAGTAATACTTCATAAAGTAAAGTGCTATGATGTGGTTATAGCATCTTGGTCATCATCAATAGCTTCAATGAAAGTTTCACAAACTTGTCATTCCCATGTCTCAAAATGTGCCCCTATGTAGTAACAAAGATAGAAGAAGCCTCTATATTATATATTGCAAGTTTTACGTGGCTTTAGGGCTTTCACGGTAAAACCCCTTCCCACCTACAAACATGGAGCCACAACATATATTCAATGAATGCATTTTTACTTCCCGTTTCAGGGCCCTCCAATGTCGATGACATATCAACTACCATAGAGAGACAGACACCCCCTAAGCCACTTTGATTCATGGACCAGTCTCGTGAATCACCACGTGAGGTCAGTTGGGGGCCGCTTCATCAAACAGTGTCGCGATATGAACAGGAACATAAAAGAGGGTATCAACTACAGAATCAATGCCCACATATTGCTATGTGTTCTATCCGTACGACATGTCTACCCATAGACCCGCTCTGATACCACTGAAGGGTTCCGTAGCAAAAAACAAAAAATTCTAACTATGTGAACACTAATACCAGGAACTATACTATGTAAACATAAGTGATGGAAGAGAGTGACGGTATTCATACCTTTGAAGACCGAGGCACACCTTACATAGGAAGGCGTATATTGATGAAGACGAGCAACACCTCAAGTGTGGTGCCTTCGAAGTTCGTCACATGTCCGGTGTAGGTGATGTCTCCCGGACTCCGATCCAGCCGAGCAGCAGAAGAAGTAGATGCCGGATCGCTGATCACACGACGGTGGTGTGAAGGTGGAGAACTCACAACCCACGAGGTCCTCTCCAATATTCCGGAGAAGTCCTCAATGGATGAGAGAGAGAGAGAATGGGAGAATGGGATGAATCCAAAGGGGGAGGGGAGACCCCTATATATAGTGGGAGGAGGGGCACACCACTCAGGGGCCAGGCAGTGTGGGACTAATCCCCACACCCGCTGGCCACCTAGGGGAAGCCGCCGGCCCTAGGTGGGCCCCACTAGGGTGGCCCACTAAGCCCAGGCTGGCTGGCCCCCTCTCCCTAGGTGCCTTGCCTCTTGGGCCTCCCCTTCGGGTGAGGCCCATTAGCATTGGGCTGCCTTTAATAATAAAATAAAATATATATTTAATATTAATTCTCCAAGTAACATTCAAATACATATATTATCTTGTTCCTTCACTCCGGAACACCTTCCGGACCCCTTTCGATCTTCATCGGATGTTACTCGGAACTATTCCACTTTCTCTTTCTCTGTTTTTCCTACGATACCTCATCTACCCTAAGCATCCCTACCCTTAAGCGTGACATCCTTTGGTTTAGAAACACTCCGGACATGATTGAGACTATTCTCACATCAATGATCAACAGAGGGATCTGGATGGCCATGTGACTCTCGTGCATTTCACGAATCTAATCGCTCGAACCGTGAGATAGTCGTTTCCCATTCCCTTTCTCATTTGATACCTAATTCATCCGAGACATGGTCTTCGATATCCCCATACCTTAGTTCGGTCTCGTTACCGATGAACTTGTTTACTCATTCCCATGTTGTTGCATTCCATGACAAAGTCACATGCTTGCAAGCTTCGTTAATGCAACGTCACCGAGATGGACACATGTATCTATCTATTACATGGATTTGACAAATCCTGGTCTTGATATGTACTCCTCTACACGTCCCTTTGGAAAACTAGAGTGGCACCTTTTTTACCACCCTTTTACAAGACGATACTTGATAACCATCAAAGCTTCCTCCAGAACGGTGATTTGCATTACATCACAGTCAAAGGATCAGGTTGTGAGGTTCTCTCTGTTTATCATTGCTGTCTATGCACTTCTATTCTTGTAGACAGTTGTTGGGCCTCCAAGTGTAGAGGTTTGTAGAACAGCAGCAAGTTTCCCTTAAGTGGATCACCCAAGGTGTATCGAACTCAGGAAGTGGTCAAAGGTATCCCTCTTAAGCAACCCTGCAATCAAGATACAAGAAGTCTCTTGTGTCCCCAACACACCCAATACACTTGTCAGGTGTATAAGTGCACTAGTTCGGCAAAGAGATAGTGAAATACAAGTGGTATGGATAGAAGACAACGGTGCCAGAAAATAGCTTGATGGCGTCGAAGATACTAAAGGCAAACTGAAATAAAGATGGCAGCAAGCAAACATGTAACAGATCTAGTTGCAAACAAAGTTTCAATGCTTAGAAACAAGGCCTAGTGATCATACTTTCACCAGTGAACACTGTCATATAAATATCTTCTCTACTACTCTCCGGTTGGACACTCTAATCCATGGTAGGGCTATAACAGCACACCTCAAAGTTTGCTTTCCCCATCTAGATAACCCCACACTATCACCTTGAGCTCTAGATGGTTCCAACAAACACCACAATTTCATAGAAACATCCAACTCCAAATATAACTCATAACAAGTATTTGTAATCTCTAGCCTAAGTGCCACCATGGTGTGCATGCTGTCACTTTCACACACATGGGGAGAGCAGAGATCTATTAAAGCACTTGAGTAGCAAAGTAGATCTACTTGATTACAAAGCTCATGATCACAATATGATCATGCATAGAGAGAGAGAGATGAACACATAGCTATCGGTAGAACCCTTAGCCTCGAGAGAGAACTACTCCCTTCTTATCATGGGAGTCAGGAACTAATCCCCAACATATAAGTGCAAGCATATACAACATAGACGACACAATGGTTCAAGTTTATTAGGGGCAAGAAAAGTAAAGTGTGCCATCAAGTTCGTGACATATTTAATCACTAATTTTCTCATAACAAGTTTAATTCGAAATGTAGATAAAAACATGAATATACTTGGAATAGAAAATGCTAATAGGTAGGTATGGTGGACTCTTTGGAATAACTTTGTTTTATTTGGAGTTGGAGGCATGAGTGGAACTCATACTTGGTTATGGAGGCTAGCAAAAGACTGGGAGTGACCAACTAAGAGAGCAATAATGGACATAATCATGCAAAGCGACAAAACATCATTAATTAAAGCATAAAGTGATATTACAAGTCGAAAACTAAATGATCATAGAGGCTATGGTGACTTGGGATAGTCTTAACATGGTCTGAGCATGCGCCAAGTCAACCCAAATAAAGCATCAAAGGAGAATACCACAATACTATGCTTTAATATGCTAAAACAATGCATGATTCTTTCAAGGAACATTAAGAAATCTCAATTGTTTATAACAATTCATGCTACAGAAAAAATCAGTAAGCATAAAGCCAAATCAATATCAAGCATGACATGACAAAGCATAGGCCACAGTCAAAAACAAGCTCCTTTTTACCACTTAAGCACGAACTTTTTCCAACTCTTTTCCAATCCAAACCAATTTTATTTGAAAACTAATGTATGAATGAGGGGGTCCAACCAATTTATTCAAGCAAACTAAGGAAACTAAAACAAAAAACAAAAATGAAGACGCTCCAAGAACAACACAATTGTGCATAAAACAATAAAAATGAAGTGTTTGGAAGAAACCTGAGATTTTTATTGATGAAAAAGGGGATGCCTTGGGCATCCCCAAGCTTTGACGCTTGTAATTTTTGAATATTTCTTGGGTTAACACGGGTGGCATCCCCAAGATTGAGCTTTTGTCAATACTTCATCTTATCACATTACTCTTTCCTACACTCAAAAATTTCCTTCATACAAAACTTCACACAATCTTCATTAGCAACATTAGTGCACTCAAGATAACAAGTCTTTTGGTTTAGTCTCAACACATGTAAAACTTCCATTAAAACACAATCTACTGTATCACTTCCTTTAAAAAGTTTAGGTGATCAAAGAGAACTCAAAGAGAAAGAGATTAAGAGGCAAATGCAAATAATGGCAGATATCTGTCAAAACAGACCAGCAAGTACAAACCATTTTTTTCGAAGATCTTATGTTGCTCAAATATAAAAGTGTTGAACTAACAAAATTTGGATAACAACCTGGGGCATAAGCACAAAAAATTACAGCTCAAACCGACATACAGATATTTTTCACGAATTTTTACAGCGAAGCGCAAAAATCTGTTCGGGGACAACAACTTTCCCAAATCTTACTTCTCTCTCATTAGAGGTTACTCTTGGCACAAAAGCCACACAAAAATGATAAGGAGAGGTTATTATAGAGGTAATAACTTCCAGGACTCAAGAAAACTATTGGGTTATCTCCCAAGAAGTACTTTTCTTTAATGCCTTTAAGTTAGGCATGATAGTTTGAGAAGATGCTCACATAAGAAATATGAATTGAAGTAAAAGAGAGCATCAAGAAGCAAATTTAAGTATAACCCACTTCCTATGCATTGCAATCTTGTAAAGAAACAAGTCATGAAAGCACAAAGCAACAAGCATAGTAAAGCAAAACAAGTGCAACTTCAAAATTTTCAACATAAAGAGGGGAAACTTAATATTGTTGAGACACATAAAACCATGTTTCCCTCTATCATAATAACTTTCAGTAGCATCATGAATAAAATTAACAATATAACTATCACATAAAACATTATTATCATGAGCCACATGCATATAATAATTATTACTCTCCACATAAGCATAGTCATTCTTATTAATTGTAGTGGGAGCAAATTCAACAATATAGCTATCGTTATTATTCTCATCACCATAATCATCAAATATAGGAGGTATATTGTAATCATAATTAATTTTCTCCTCAATAGTAGGTGGGCTGAAAATATCATATTCATCATTGTAATCATCATATATTGGAGGCATAGTATAATCAAGCTAAATTTCCTCCTCCGTGCTTGGGGGACTAAAAAGATCATTTTCATAAAAACTAGCTTCCCCAAGCTTAGACTTTTCCATAGTATTAGCAATAATGGTGTTCAAGGAATTCATACTAATAATATTGCTATTGGCACGCAAATAAAGTTCCATAGGTTCTTTAATTTTTCTTCAAATACTTCATGTCCTAACTCAAGATAAATACTATAAAGCTCTCTAATTTTGTTGTTGTTTTCCATTAAGCCTAACTAGTGAAAATAAAAACAAGAAACAAAAAGACAAAATTGCAGAATCTAAAGGAAATAACTTCGAGCACTCATACCAGAGGATGTGAGTACCTTTTACCTTACCTCCCCGGCAACGGTGCTAGTAAATAGCTTGATGTCTACGCACTTCTATTCTTGTAGGCAGTTGTTGGGCCTCCAAGTGCAGAGGTTTGTAGAACAGCAGCAAGTTTCCCTTAAGTGGATCACCCAAGGTTTATCGAACTCAGGGAGGAAGTGGTCAAAGGTATCCCTCTCAAGCAACCCTGCAATCAAGATACAAGAAGTCTCTTGTGTCCCCAACACACCCAATACACTTGTCAGGTGTATAAGTGCACTAGTTCGGCGAAGAGATAGTGAAATACAAGTGGTATGGATAGAATACAACGGTGCCAGAAAATAGCTTGATGGCGTCGAAGATACTAAAGGCAAACTGAAATAAAGATGGCAGCAAGCAGACATGTAACAGATCTAGTTGCAAACGAAGTTTCAATGCTTAGAAATAAGGCCTAGGGATCATACTTTCACTAGTGAACACTCTCATATAAATATCTTCTCTTTATGATACTACTCTGAACTACTCTCTGGTTGGACACTCAAATCCATGGTAGGGCTATAACAACACACCTCAAAGTTCGCTTTCCCCATCTAGATAACCCCACACTATCACCTTGAGCTCTAGATGGTTCCAACAAACACCACAATTTCATAGAAACATCCAACTCCAAATATAACTCATAACAAGTATTTGTAGTCTCTAGCCTAAGTGCCACCATGGTGTGCACGCTGTCACTTTCACACACATGGGGAGAGCAGAGATCTATTAAAGCACTTGAGTAGCGAAGTAGATCTACTTGATTACAAAGCTCATGATCACAATATGATCATGCATAGAGAGAGAGAGAGATGAACACATAGCTATCGGTAGAACCCTTAGACTCGAGAGAGAACTACTCCCTTCTTATCATGGGAGTCAAGAACTTATCCCCAACATATAAGTGCAAGCATATACAACATAGACGACACAATGGTTCAAGTTTAGTAGGGGCAAGAAAAGTAAAGTGTGCCATCAAGTTCGTGAGAGCTTTAATCACTAGTTTTCTCATAACAAGTTTAATTCGGAAGGTAGATAAAAACATGAATATAATTGGAATAGCAAATGCTAATAGGTAGGTATGGTGGACTCTTTGGAATAACTTTGTTTTATTTGGAGTTGGATGCATGAGTGGAACTCATACTTGGTTATGGAGGCTAGCAAAAGACTGGGAGTGACCAACTAAGAGAGCAATAATGGCCATAATCATGCAAAGCGACAAAACATCATTAATTAAAGCATAAAGTGATATTACAAGTCGAAAACTAAATGATCATAGAGGCTATGGTGACTTGGGATAGTCTTAACATGGTCTGAGCATGCGCCAAGTCAACCCAAATAAAGCATCAAAGGAGAATACCACAATACTATGCTTTAATATGCTAAAACAATGCATGATTCTTTCAAGGCACATTAAAAAATCTCAATTGTTTATAACAATTCATGCTACAGAAAAAATCAGTAAGCATAAAGCCAAATCAATATCAAGCATGACATGAAAAAGCATAGGCCACAGTCAAAAACAAGCTCCTTTTTACCACTTAAGCACGAACTTTTTCCAACTCTTTTCCAATCCAAACCAATTTTATTTGAAAACTAATGTATGAATGAGGGGGTCCAACCAATTTATTCAAGCAAACTAAGCAAACAAAAACAAAAACAAAGACGCTCCAAGAACAACACAATTGTGCATAAAACAATAATAATGAAGTGTTTGGAAGAAACCTGAGATTTTTATTGATGAAGAAGGGGATGCCTTGGGCATCCCCAAGCTTTGACGCTTGTAATTCTTGAATATTTCTTGGGGTGACACGGGTGGCATCCCCAAGATTGAGCTTTTGTCAATACTTCATCTTATCACATTACTCTTTCCTACACTCAAAAATTTCCTTCATACAAAACTTCACACAATCTTCATTAGCAACATTAGTGCACTCAAGATAACAAGTCCTTTGGTTTAGTCTCAACACAAGTAAAACTTCCATTAAAACACAATCTACTGTATCACTTCCTTTAAAAAGTTTAGGTGATCAAAGAGAACTCAAAGAGAAAGAGATTAAGAGGCAAATGCAAATAATGGCAGATATCTGTCAAAACAGACCAGCAAGTACAAACCATTTTTTCGAAGACCTTATGTTGCTCAAATAGAAAAGTGTTGAACTAACAAAATTTGGATAACAACCTGGGACAGAAGCACAAAAAATTACAGCTCAAACCGATATACAGAGATTTTTCACTAATTTTTACAGCGAAGCACAAAAATCTGTTTCGGGACAACAACTTTCCCAAATCTTACTTCTCTCTCATTAGAGGTTACTCTTGGCACAAAATCCACACAAAAATGATAAGGAGAGGTTATTATAGAGGTAATAACTTCCAGGACTCAAGAAAACTATTGGGTTATCTCCCAAGAAGTACTTTTCTTTAATGCCTTTAAGTTAGGCATGATAGTTTGAGAAGATGCTCACATAAGAAATATGAATTGAAGTAAAAGAGAGCATCAAGAAGCAAATTTAAGTCCAACCCACTTCCTATGCATAGGAATCTTGTAAAGAAACAAGTCATGAAAGCACAAAGCAACAAGCATAGTAAAGCAAAACAAGTGCAACTTCAAAATTTTCAACATAAAGAGGGGAAACTTAATATTGTTGAGACACATAAAACCATGTTTCCCTCTATCATAATAACTTTCAGTAGCATCACGAATAAAATTAACAATATAACTATCACATAAAACATTCTTATCATGAGCCACATGCATATGATAATTATTACTCTCCACATAAGCATAGTCATTCTTATTAATTGTAGTGGGAGCAAATTCAACAAAATAGCTATCGTTATTATTCTCATCACCATAATCATCAAATATAGGAGGTATATTGTAATCATAATTAATTTTCTCCTCAATAGTAGGTGGGCTGAAAATATCATATTCATCATTGTAATCATCATATATTGGAGGCATAGTATCATCAAAGTAAATTTCCTCCTCCGTGCTTGGGGGACTAAAAAGATCATTTTCATAAAAACTAGCTTCCCCAAGCTTAGACTTTTCCATAGTATTAGCAATAATGGTGTTCAAGGAATTCATACTAATAATATTGCTATTGGCACGCAAATAAAGTTCCATAGGTTTTTTAATTTTCTCTTCAAACACTTCATGTCCTAACTCAAGATAAATACTATAAAGCTCTCTAATTTTGTTGTTGTTTTCCATTAAGCCTAACTAGTGAAAATAAAAACAAGAAACAAAAAGACAAAATTGCAGAATCTAAAGGAAATAACTTCGAGCACTCATACCGGAGGATGTGAGTACCTTTTACCTTACCTCCGCGGCAACGGCGCTAGTAAATAGCTTGATGTCTACGCACTTCTATTCTTGTAGACAGTTGTTGGGCCTCCAAGTGCAGAGGTTTGTAGAACAGCAGCAAGTTTCCATTAAGTGGATCACCCAAGGTTTATCGAACTCAGGGAGGAAGTGGTCAAAGGTATCCCTCTCAAGCAACCCTGCAATAAAGATACAAGAAGTCTCTTGTGTCCCCAACACACCCAATACACTTGTCAGGTGTATAAGTGCACTAGTTCGGCGAAGAGATAGTGAAATACAAGTGGTATGGATAGAAGACAACGGTGCTAGAAAATAGCTTGATGGCGTGGAAGAGACTAAAAGCAAACTGAAATAAAGATGGCAGCAAGCAAATATGTAACAGATCTAGTTGCAAACGAAGTTTCAATGCTTAGAAACAAGGCCTAGGGATCATACTTTCACTAGTGAACACTCTCATATAAATATCTTCTCTTTATGAAACTACTCTGAACTACTCTCCAGTTGGACACTCAAATCCATTGTAGGGCTATAACAGCACACCTCAAAGTTCGCTTTCCCCATCTAGATAACCCCACACTATCACCTTGAGCTCTAGATGGTTCCAACAAACACCACAATTTCATAGAAACATCCAACTCCAAATATAACTCATAACAAGTATTTGTAGTCTCTAGCCTAAGTGCCACCATGGTGTGCACGCTGTCACTTTCACACACATGGGGAGAGCAGAGATCTATTAAAGCACTTGAGTAGCAAAGTAGATCTACTTGATTACAAAGCTCATGATCACAATATGATCATGCATAGAGAGAGAGAGAGATGAACACATAGGTATCGGTAGAGCCCTTAGCCTCGAGAGAGAACTACTCCCTTCTTATCATGGGAGTCAGCAATGGTGATGGAGATTGCGGTGGAGATCGATGGAGATGTCTCTGGGGGCACTTCCTCGTCCTGGCAGGGTGCCGGAAGAGAGACTTTCTGGCCCCCGAATCTCCACTTCGGTGGCGGCGGCACTGCGGAACTTTTCATTGCTGGAGGCCCTTTTTTAGGGTTGTGGCATCAGAGGCTTCTTATAGGCGAAGAGGCAAGGTCGATGGCCGGCCAGGGGGCCCACACCATGCCTGGCGCGGCCTAGGGCTGCCTACACCAAGGGGGGTGGCTGCCCTGTGGGCCCCCTTCGTCTCTCCTTCGGACTCCATGTGTCTTCCGGTAAAATATTGACTTTGGCTTTTGTCCCGTCCAATTCCGAGTATATTCATTTTCTGGCTTTTCTGGAACCAAAAACAAAAGAAAACAGGCAACTGGCACTGTGGCATCTTGTTAATCGGTTAGTTCCAGAAAATGTGTAAAAATACTCCAAAGTGTGGACAAAACATTAGAAAGTAGATATAAAACAAGCATGGAACATCAAAAATTATAGATACGTTGCAATGTATCAATCATCAATGGTGAACTTTGTAACTAGATCTCATTAAGATATAACTATCGGATGTTTGTCTATCATGTCATTCAACTAATGACATGATCTCATTGTCAGTTGGCATAAATGCCATGATCTTGAAACCTAGATGATCCTCATGACCAATGAACTAGTTCGCTAGAGGTAACTAAAGACACGGTTTGTTTACATACCACACGTGTATTAACATTTCGTATTAACACATTTATAGCACAGTATGAAACGTATTATGAACATATAGGAGATATATCAAATAATACACATTATTATTTGCCTCTAGGGCATAACTCCTTCAGATGGCAGGTTCCTTTAACTGATATGGAACAAATTTGCTCAGTCAACATACTTGTATGTCGGCTAAAGTTTATTCTCAATGAATCATGACATCTCGGTTGGCAATTCTTTAGACATTTCCGAGTTTTCCCTGTTGGAGCCGAATTTTTCCTCGGCTCAGATATCATGTCTTGCTACTTATGTTAGCTTAGCTGTAGCCCACAACTTTATTTAATGTTTTTCCATTTCTTATCTCTCTATCCCACGTGTCATGCACTCATAATGAGTTGCCTCATTTTTTGGAACCAGAACCTAATGCACATCACTGTTGTTGCGGCCTGCGGGCCACAGAAGGGGGTCAAATCCCTCAGTGCCTAGTCAAATGTTCCCCATGATGCCTTGCTTACTGCATATACCGCGGGATCGTGGGGTAGTTTCCAATCGTGTGGCACAATTTTGGAAGCCCTTGGCGCAATAAAAGCACAGTTGCCTCGATCGTGGGTGGAAAAGATCCCACGATCCACAACACCTGGGCCTTTAAATAGCGGGGCGGGGAAACCCTCATTTCCACTTCTCCCATTTTCCTTTCTCCTTCGCCGTGCCACCACCGTGACCTTCTCTCCGCCGTTGCGTTGCGATTCTTCCTGCCGCACTGTCGCCCTACTTATTTCTTCCTTGAACCGTATATTTGTATCACACGCGCTACTGCTGTCACCACGGGTCGCCCTCGGTACAAACCGAGCATCGTCGCCGCCACTACGGACGATGCTGCCGTGGCCATGGATCCTCTGGATATTGTCGCTGTCGAGCATGCTAAAGAGGAGGAGGCCCTTCCGGAACGAGCCTCATGGGAGGGGTCCGATGTGACTTCTAGCAAGCTCGAGTGGCTCCAACGCACGAGGAAGATTCCAACAGGGGTGGAATGTCGGCTTCCTAGACCCGAGGATGCACCGATGGTTAACGCATGTGAGTTCATCGTATTCCTCTCTCACTTTGAGCGTGGGTTTGGCCTCCTGATTAGTGACTTCATGCAGAAATTCCTTGAGACCTTTAGCCTTCAACCACACCATCTTCCGGCCAACGCCATTACTATTCTGTCCTCCTTCTTTTCCTGTTCCGAGGGTTATCTCGACCTATGGCCATCAATTAATATGTGGGCCAAGTACTTCCAATTTCAGACCCAAGTTATCCTGGATCCAGAAGTTCCGGTCGGCTCCAAACCGATGACCCAATGCAGAGCTTCCATTGTTGTATCCCAGCGACACTCTCTTTTTCCCTGGGTTCATAGGCTCAACTCTTGTACAAAGTGGCAGCGATCCTTCTTCTATGTGAAGAACACAACCGTGGTAGATTTGATCGGCTTACTGAAATTCTCCACTGGCGTCCCCAAATCAAAACGCAACTAGAAGATGGATCCCAAGGAATTCAATGTCGACGTCAACGAGGTTTATTCGGTTATCTTGGATCTTGTAAAAAATGGCCTGATGGCAAATGATCTTGTGGTGACATTTATCACTCCCGCACAGACCGCACAAGGTCTGCCACATGAGAGGCCAACATGATCCAACCCGTGTAGGGGTTTCGCGTATGAAAACAATAATTTTTACCCTATGCCCCTGAACCCCTAATGTTGCCAGGACCTATCTATTAGTAATACACTAATGGGAGGGTATTTTCATGAACCTACCCTTGAAGACTGAAAAGTGTTGTCAACGCTCAGGAGAGCATGGTTGATGTAGACAAGCCGAAGCCGACCTCAAGGTCAGGATGAAGTCCTTGTGCTCCAACGGCTCCAACGACTTGAGTGCCTCAAGTGCGACACCTCGCGGGGAGTTACACACGTCCGGTGCCTGACGATGACTCTCCCTTCCCAGATCCAGCAGTAGTTGCGGAAGTAGAGCTCCTGGATCCAAATCTCGCAGCGCGACGACGCTCCGTGGTGAAGATGTCTCTCGTTCGTTCAGTCCGAACTTGGGACCACGGTCATGAGAGAGAAAGAGAGTATCAATTGGAGGTCTTCCCAAAAGTGAGAAGACCTTTATTGAATATTGTGTGTATTTATCTGGCCAAATACCCCCACTATATATAGGGGAGGGGAGGTACTACCTCCCTCAAAGTCCCAGGGTGGGACTAAAGGAGAGGAAGAGGGGGGCGCCGCCGGCCAGCCCTAGTGGGCCCCGCGCGGGGGGGGGGGGGGGGCTTGGTGATGGCTCGTGATTTATGAGCTTGTTGGGGAACCCCAAGAGGTGTTGGGTCTACAGCATAGAAAACAAAAAAAATTCCTACGATGTGAACTACACGCCAAGATCTATCTACTAGGTACAAAGCAACGGGTGGACATACATCCATGGAGAACTTACCCTCGAAGACAACGAGCTTTGTTAACGAGTAGGAACTCGTGGTTGATGTAGTCGTACACTTGCCGATCTCAAGATCGTGATGAAGTCCAGCAGGTCTGGCTCCAGCACGTCCATCAGATCCAGCTCCAGCACCACCAAGTCCAGCACCGCAAAGCAGCGATGCATCCGTGATCGCACACACGTCCGGTACCCCGACAACCTCCGTCCCTCGCTCCAGCAAAGCAGCGGAAGTAGCAACTCCTTTCCAGACAAAGCCACCGGGAACATGTATCTCGCTAATCCGAGACCATGGGGAAATAATACTAGAGGGGGAGAGAGATCCTTCACAAGGAGGTGTGTGTGAGAAGTGAGGAGGGGGTGGCCTTTTATAGGAGGAGGGGGTGCCCCTCCTTCATGGCCGGCGCATGGAGGAGGTGACCCTTCACCTCCTCCATTCATGTGGTGGTAACTCCCTCCACATAAATTTGCCCCTTCACATTCTCTTTTAAAGTCTCCACTTTAAATGCATTAAATTTGTCCAAATTTAATGCTCTCTCATTTAATAAAACTCTTTTATTATTTTTATTCAGAATTTTGTTAATTACTTTAATTAACAAACATTCACATAAACCCCCCTGCAACATTTCAATATTACATGCAGAACCAATTTCAGCAATTTCACCCGAAACAGTTTTGGTGTCTATTGAAATAATTCCAGCGCTTTCTTAAATCTTTATCTGAAACATATTTGCTCCAAATGGTGTCGGTATCCCTTAAGTGTGTCACCCTACGGTTCACGAATAATGCAGACATGATCGAGACCCCTCTCAGATCAATAATCAGAAGCGGGACCTGGAGATCCATACTGACTCCTACACATTCAACGATGACTTTTGTGATCGTGAGAACCTTTAACGCTAGTAACTAAATCCCTTTGTCCCGCGATATATTACATGTCCGAGATTCGATCAATGGTATCTCCATAACAAGTTTGATCTCGTTATCGACATGCACTCTTTTCTCGTTCCCGTGATATAACATTCTAGTGATCACATCACTTGCTTGCAAGCTATTTCAATGTGATATCACCGAGAGGGACCAGAGTATATCTATCCGTCATCGGGATGGACAAATCCCACTCTTGATCCATGAGCCTCAACATAACACCTTCGTAGCACTGAACCCACCTTTATAGTCACCCTTTTACGGTGTGACGTTTGAGGTTATCAAGATACTCTTCCGGTGTTAGCAATTAACATGATCTCATGGTCTAAGGATAAAGATTACTTCGTATGATGTTATAGCAATATAAACATAATGACTTTGATTGTAATGCTATACTTCGGATGAATGTTCATCACATCATTCCACTAATGGTGTGATCTTGTTATTAACAACATCCAATGTCTATGATCAGGAAACCTTGATCATCTTGTTAATCAACAAGCTAGTCTATAAGAGAGGCATAACTAGGAACCCCTTTTTGTTTATTAAACACACATGTATTGATGTTTCTGATCAATACAATTATAGCATGCAAAATAAACGTTTATCATGAACATGGAATAAGATAATAACCACTTTATTATTGCCTCTCGGGCATATTCCCTTCAGTCTCCCACTTGCACTAGAGTCAATAATCTAGTTTGAAAAACTTTGCGTATTGAACACCTATGGCTTTCTGGTGTTGCATATACGCTATTGCTAGTGGTTAACATAATCTCTGGATCTGACAGTTTCAGGTCCGTGTGTATTTGCATGTCTTTGCGTCTCTACGCATCACTCATTCTCAAATGAGATGGCATTGTATAAATTTGGTCCTCTGGTGAGACCTTTAGTTCATTCGGGTTAAAATATGTTGATATTATTGTCACACAATATATCTTCATAGTATTAGCCCACTTTGAACCACACCTAGTTTGATAACAAACTACTTAACACAAATGCCCTCCTATGCTGCTACTATAGCAGTCATATACTTAGCCTTTTGTTGTAGTATCCGTCACAATATCTCAACTTTGGAACTCATCCAAATCCATCATGGAACATCCTTTCCATTATATTGTGCCACCCATAGTCTAAATTGAGATAAATTTAATTTGTATCTTGTGACAAAACTAGTATCAATGTAACACTTTACAATGAACTACCTTTAACTATTTGTCACTTATACATTATATATTCTTAGTTCTTCCAAAGCTCATAAGAATATCTTTACTATTGTCCAATGATCATGTTATGAATCCTTCTGGTATATGCTCATAACATTTAGAGCATAGGACATTCTGGATATATACATATCATGGTATAATCGATCAAAAATTTCATGTGATTTTACTCACCAAGTGTTGAAACCCTTGAATCTTGATACAATCCTTTCCATGCAGCAAGAACCTTTCTTGTTGTTTCCATATTGAACCCTTTCAATATCTCATATTGAACCCTTTCAATATCTTATATATGTATGTCTGGCACAACCATATTAGCGCCTTAATCTATCCATATAGATATTGATGCCTAATATTCTGGGTTTGCCCAAGTCTTTCATCGAAATCTTATTTTAATGAAATCCTTAACTTGTGTCAATTCAAGATACATCATTTCCAATCAACAATATGTCCTCTACATAATGTATTAGAAATATGTCTCAGCGCTCCCACTTAATTTCTTGCAAATGCAAGCATCTTCATCATCTCCGATGAATTTAAACTCTTTTAACAGTTTCATCATGGTGAAGATTCCAACTCCGCTATGCTTACTTGAACTATTGAAGTTTACATGCCCTTTTAGCACCCTTTGAATTAACAAAACCCTTCGGACCATGTCATGTACATGTCCTAGGTTACCGTTATATTAGAAGAACCTTGTTTTGTTTATTCAACTACCATATACCAAATTATATGTAGTGGTTGCTACATTAATCCGTCAAGACTATATATCGCTATGAAAGATCAAATCTTGTCATAGTCAACTCCTTGAACATTGTCGTAAACTTCTTTCCAACATGTCGACTATTTCATAGATATTAAACATCCATGTCTTATTTCTTTATAGATCCAAACACGACCGATAGGCTTCACGCCTTTCCAGAGGGTCTTCCAAGTTCAGGAACTTGATTTCTCGTGTATGGATACTATCACGGATTCTATGACTTCTAGTCATTTTATGGAGTCAGGGCCCATCATCGCTTCTTTGCATGTAGTCGGTTCATCATTGTCAAAACAATAACGACTTGCTTATCAAATCTTACTATTTGATTCTTACCGACCCACACGGTTCTATAGGAACTCTAATCTCCGAGATCACACCTTTTGTAATCACGAGAGCCATGAGCATTATGGCCGCCACCGGGACACTTTCCGGTGCTGCGCTACTTAGCACATATAGCTAAGGTTCAACAACCTTATCAAAGTTCTATTGTCCTCCCACTTAACTTTTCACGAAAAATTCCTTCTCAAGAAACTTGACGTTCCAAGTAACAAACTCTTTTGTCCTCGGTGTTATGGAGAAATTCCCAACAAATTCTTTGGGATAACCTACAAATACGTGCTTATCCGACTTTGGTTGTAAACATTTTACTTATGCATAGCATACCAAAATTTAAGAAAAGACAATTCGGGTTTTATCCCAAACCATAACTCATATGGTGTCATTTCAATGGATCATGATGGTGCTCTTTTCAGTGTAAAAGCGGTAGTCTCTAAAGCTTCAATCCTTAAAACATAATGGCAGTTTTATAAATGACACCCTTGATCTTACCATGTCAAACATGGTTTGATTTCATCTCTCGAATATGCCATACTCCTATGGTTTATCGAGGAACACAAATCATGGAACAATTCCTCAAGTCTTAGGTGTTTTTGCTAAACATGTAACTCAAATATCTTCCTTTATGATCGAATCATAAACTTTTTATTTTCTTGTTACAATGATTTTCCACTTCATCTTGAAAGTCTTTGAACAACTTTCAAATGTTTCATACTTCTTCCTTATTAAGTAAATATACAGATATATTCACTCAAATTTTTGAAGAAAGCATATGAAGAAAAAGATCCATCGCATATGGCTACACATAATGGACTATGCACATCATCATGCACAATTTCCAATAAGCTAGTCATCCGTTCTTGTCTGGCCTATGGACGGAGTTTCAATTATCTCAAGGAAAGTCTCACATGCGTCAATTGATCAAAATCAAAAGACTCCAAAAATCCATCAACATGGAGTTTCTTCATGTTTTATTTCCAATATAATTTAAAAACAGCGATGTCACTTCATAAGTGATCTTTTAATCATTTGTCTTGCGACATTTTAGCAATAATGTTTATGGATGTGATTTCTCCCACTAGACTTGTAAAAGTTCATCCCTCCTTTATGGAATACGGTAATTCATTTGAACAACCATTGTTCTCGTAATACCGGAACAAAATAACAATTATTTAAACAAATCTTGAAGGATTGGTTTGATGACAATGAAAAACACAATAACACTTTATTTGTTTTCGATGAACATCATCACTCATTCTCTTGGTAGTTACTTAGGCCATTGTAGTTCATGAATTGCGTTGTCCTGTATGACACTTCATACCAACCAATTCGGTATCCAATACCGATATCCAATACCTAAGAACCACATTGTTTAACAAGCAAGGAATATAGCAATAACATGTATATCTTCTATATACCTAAGTTGGACATCTCCAACCTTTTATTTTCTGCCAAATATTTTATAGATTCTCTTTCAGCAATTCCTTTTCTTTTAAAAGAATCTATCAACATCAATAGTGGTGTCATCAACATGACACATGGTACAAAGCGTATATAGTCAAATACTAATACCTTTGGACTTGCACTTTGAAGTGGATCACCATCATCAAATGTTTGGTGTTCTTTCAAAAATCCATTTTTTAGTAATCTATTAGTGTAGTAAACATTTTACTTACATCTTTTATTCATCCTTATCATGACAACTTTCATGATCAAGCTAATATTGCTTATAAGGAAGAATCACGAGTATAATATCGGTTCCCAAAACCTTTTTGGTAGATTCGGATGCCTAGCATCTCCATCCTTCACAAATTCTCATAAAATATGAGAACATGTATTTTGCTAAATTATACTCTATCATAATGCAACCAAAAACATTGTTTCAGATATCACAATATCTTTTACACATGATGGTTTCTGAAACAATTTCCAGCTCCAATATAATCTTGATATCAAAACAACTTTTTGAATATCAATAATCATGGAGGCAAACATGATACTTTAGATACTAACATTGGAATTCTTACTCTTGATTTAATACTACTTATTAAACTTCATGGACTAAATAGAGTTTGCTGAAAGTTTGCAATAGGACTTATAAACTTTATATTGACATTCAAAAACAATATGATACCAGTTCGTAAAGTAAATATCCAGAATTCTATAGTTCTATTATCTCAAATAAAAACTAAGCATAAGGTAGAAAACGAATGCCAATGACTACAACAAATTATGCAAATTCACTTCGATTTAGTTTATGACAAATTGAGTTCGACTAATCCAAATTAGAAATGAACTCCCACTCAAAAACGACATCCCTCGTGCCTTTTTGGTGATTACATGAACCAAATCCACTACACCAAGTCCGATCATCACGTGAGTCGGTGTAGCTTCAAAGGCGAGCATCAATATGGTCATCACATCAACTATATGACTCATGCTTAACCTTTCGGTCCGTGTTCCGAGGCCATGTCTGTATATGCTAGGCTCGCCAAGTAAGAACCTTAGTACTCGCATGTGTAAAACTGCCTTACACCCGTTTGTATGAAAGCGTAGAGTCGAGTACACCCGATCATCACGTGATGTCTCGAAATACGATCCATAAAACGGTGCATACTTAAGGAAGAACACATTTTATCTTGATATTTAAATGAGGGATCATCTTACAATGCTACAGAAAGCACCAAACTAGCAGTATAAGATGCTAACATCTAATGTGTAAAGTGAGATGATATGGTCCATGCATTTGATCTCTATCATTTGCATCGTGGTATGATCTCTATCATTCCTTTGTGTGTAAGGCCAAGGTCTATGGAACTTACACGTTGAATGTGTTGTAAGAGTATCTGTCATACATCTACTTACAACAATACCATATCAATACAGTAGCCCAGCAACGGTCTAAACTAGATGCCTCTAATTTATCAATTGCAAGTTTTACGTGGCTTAGGGCTTTCGGGGATAGAACCGTTCTTACCTACGAACATGAACCACAACGAGGATAACTAAGTTATTAGCAACTAGTTGTAAATCAGATATTGACTATAGTAGGAGAGACAGACACCCGCCAACCACTTATGCAAAACAAGTTGCATGTCAGTCGTGGAATCGGTCTCATGTACGATGACATGTAAGGTTGGTCCGGGCCGCTTCATCCCACTATGCCACCAATATCCAAAATACATAGAAGATGCAATAACATGATCATCATCGCCCACATATCAACATATGTGTACTACCCGTGCAAAGCACCTACGCATAGATCAGGCTCTGATACCACTGTTGGGTCCGTAGCATAGAAAACAAAAAAAATTCCTACGGTGTGAACTACACGCCAAGATCTATCTACTAGGTACAAAGCAACGGGTGGACATACATCCATGGAGAACTTACCCTCGAAGACAACGAGCTTTGTTAACGAGTAGGAACTCGTGGTTCATGTAGTCGTACACTTGCCGATCTCAAGATCGTGATGAAGTCCAGCAGGTCCGGCTCTAGCACGTCCATCAGATCCAGCTCCAGCACCACCAAGTCCAGCACCACAAAGCAGCGGTTCATCCGTGATCGCACACACGTCCGGTACCCCGACAACCTCCGTCCCTCGCTCCAGCAAAGCAGCGGAAGTAGCAACTCCTTTCCAGACAAAGCCACTGGGAACATGTATCTTGCTAATCCGAGACCATGGGGAAATAATACTAGAGGGGGAGAGAGATCCTTCACAAGGAGGTGTGTGTGAGAAGTGAGGAGGGGGTGGCCTTTTATAGGAGGAGGGGGTGCCCCTCCTTCATGGCCGGTGCATGGATGAGGTGACCCTTCACCTCCTCCATTCATGTGGTGGTAACTCCCTCCACATAAATTTGCCCCTTCACATTCTCTTTTAAAGTCTCCACTTTAAATGCATTAAATTTGTCCAAATTTAATGCTCTCTCATTTAATAAAACTCTTTTATTATTTTTATTCAGAATTTTGTTAATTACTTTAATTAACAAACATTCACATAAACCCCCCTGCAACATTTCAATATTACATGCAGAACCAATTTCAGCAATTTCACCCGAAATAGTTTTGGTGTCTATTGAAATAATTCCAGCGCTTTCTTAAATCTTTATCTGAAACATATTTGCTCCAAATGGTGTCGGTATCCCTTAAGTGTGTCACCCTACGGTTCACGAATAATGCAGACATGATCGAGACCCCTCTCAGATCAATAATCAGAAGCGGGACCTGGAGATCCATACTGACTCCTACACATTCAACGATGACTTCTGTGATCGTGAGAACCTTTAACGCTAGTAACTAAATCCCTTTGTCCCGCGATATATTACATGTCCGAGATTCGATCATCGGTATCTCCATACCTAGTTTGATCTCATTACCGACATGCACTCTTTTCTCGTTCCCGTGATATAACATTCTAGTGATCACATCACTTGCTTGCAAGCTATTTCAATGTGATATCACCGAGAGAGCCCAGAGTATATCTATCCATCATCGGGATGGACAAATCCCACTCTTGATCCATGAGCCTCAACATAACACCTTCGTAGCACTGAACCCACCTTTATAGTCACCCTGTTATGGTGTGAAGTTTGATGTTATCAAGATACTCTTCCGGTGTTAGCAATTAACATGATCTCATGGTCTAAGGATAAAGATTACTTCGTATGATGTTATAGCAATATAAACATATTGACTTTGACCGTAATGCTATACTTCGGATGAATGTTCATCACATCATTCCACTAATGGTGTGATCTTGTTATTAACAACATCCAATGTCTATGATCAGGAAACCTTGATCATCTTGTTAATCAACAAGCTAGTCTATAAGAGAGGCATAACTAGGAACCCCTTTTTGTTTATTAAACACACATGTATTGATGTTTCTGATCAATACAATTATATCATGCAAAATAAACATTTATCATAAACATGGAATAAGATAATAACCACTTTATTATTGCATCTCGGGCATATTCCCTTCAAGAGGAAGGTATGATGAGCACATAAGTAAGTTTCCCTCAGTTATGAAACCAAGGTTATCGAACCAGTAGGAGCAAGGAAACACCCCAAAGGTGTTGCTAGCTGAGCCTTTGCAGTCCGCACTACCGGTGCTAGTAGCAACGTGGAGACCTGCACAACATAACCACAGAACTTTGTCCCCAACTTGCGATGAGGTTGTCAATCTCACCAGTTTTGCTGAAAACGAAGGATTAAACGTATCGAATGGAAGGAAGTAATAGTTTGCAGAAAGTAAACACAAAGCAGTAAACAGTTTATAGATTGTATGTAAAAGAAAGGACCGGGATCCATAGTTCACTAGAGGTGGCTCTCCTTAAGATAGATAAGATGCTGGGTGAACAAATTACAGCGGGGCAATTGACAAACATCGAGAAAGCATACAAGTATATACTAATCATCTTGATTCCTTTGAGACTTGATTGGGCATTACAACATTATACATAGACTGCCATCCAACTGCATCTATGACTAATAATCCACCTTTAGGTTATCGTTCGAACCCCCTCCAGTATTAAGTTGCAAGCAACAAATTATTGCTTTACGAATTGCGTGTAATGTAAACAATACGATTGTTCTATGAACAAAGGATTGTTGTTTTCTCCCTAGTAGAAACAACACATCTAGTACCTTAGAGATTTATGTCACTTCCCCAGAATACCAGAGGCATGAACCCACTATTGAGCATAAATACTAACTCTTGGAGTTGCTAGCATCTACTTGGCCAAGATAGCTACTAACAACGGAAAGCATGCAAGATCACAAATAACAAAGACATGATAGAATCAACAATCAATCTGAAATAGCATCTCAATATCCATCGGATCCCCGCAAACACAACATGCAAAATTACAAATAGATGATCTTGATCATGAACGGAGCTCACAAGATCTAGACATGAAAGCACAAAGGAGGAGAACCAGCCATCTAGCTACTACATGGACCCGTAGTCCAGAGATGAACTACTCACGCATCACACCGGAGGCTTGCATGATGATGAAGAAGGCCTCCAGGGTGAATTCCCCTCTCTGGCAGGGTGCCGGGAAGAGCTTCAGATCCCTCCCGATCTAGGGATGGAGATGACGGTGGCTACAGACTCTTTCGTTGATTTTTTGATCAGGTACCTAGGGTTTTGGTCCCGAAGGCAATATATAGGCGGAAGGAGAGGCCGAGGGGGTGCTGGGGTCGGCCAGACCACCCCCTGGTGCGGGCCAGGCCTGGCCGCATGACCAGGTGGTGTGGCCGGGCCCCAGCCCTTCTCCGTCTCGTATTCTGGCTCTAGATGTCTTCCGGTAAAATAGCAACTTTGGCTTGTGTCCTGTCCAATTCCGAGAATATTCATTTTCTGACTTCCTGGAACCAAAAACAGCAGAAAACAGGCAGTTGGCACTGTGGCTCTTGTCAATAGGTTAGTCCCAGAAATCATATGAAAAGTACTCCAAAGTGTGGACAAAACACAAGAAAGTAGATAAAACCAAGCATGGAACATCAAAAATTATAGATACATTTGCAATGTATCACTTGGCCTAGCCGGCCACCCCCTTGCCCCTTCTCCCCTCTTGCCTTTCCCTAATGGGCCCTTTGCCCTCCGAGAATTGGCCCATTAAGCCCTTTGACCATTTAATTGATTTTCTATTTTACTAAATAATTATGAATAAATGATTAAATCAATATTTAACATTCATTCATATATTATTCAATCTCCGTGGCTATGGAACACCTTCCACCTCCACTCTGGACATCCTCCGGACTTACCGAAACCCTTCTGGTTTTCTCTCTACTATTCTTCGGCGATTCTTTCGATCCTATAAACACTCTCTAAGCATCATCAAACCCTTAAGCGTGATAACCTACGGTTCGGGAACACTCCAGACATGGTCAGGACACTCCTGGACCAATGATAGACGGAGGGACCTGGATGGCCATGTGACCCCTATGTGTTCCACGAAGATCTTTCGTCATTTGAATCGGGATAGTCATGTCTTATTCCCTTTGTCTCTTGATACTTGCATTGCCCGAGATCTGATCAATGACATCACCATGTCGTGTTCAATCTCGTTACTGAACAATGCTACTTGACTCGTTCCGACAAGTGATATCCCTATGATCAAATCACACGCTGCGTAGCTATTGGATATAACTTCTTCGAGTGGGCCCTTGAGTATCTTTCCGTCACCTGGACAAACAAATCCCGCTCTTGACATATATTGCCTCTACGGTTTCCTCCAAGTACCTGAACACACCTTTATAACCACTGTATTACCAAGTGGCGCTTGATGCTATCTAAGCACTCTTGGGAGATAGTGATCGATATAGCCTCACGGTCTAAGGAATAGTCTATGAGGATCCATTTCTAATCATCATAACTTGAACTTTGTGACATGATTGGGTCATGATGTTTAGGTTGGGTATTGGTTCATCATCTCATTCTCAGAATGAGTTGACTCCATTTCCAACTGGCATAAATGCCACATGATCAGGAAATATGATCATCTGTTGACCAATGAACCAGTGACTAGAGTTTCACTGGGAACCCCTGGTTGTTTATATATCACACGTGTATTGATGTTTCCACTCAATACAGTTATAGCATGATATAAAACTTAATCATAAACTATATGAAATATGATAATAGTCCTTATTACTATTTGTCTCTGGGGCATATTTCAACCAGTCTCCCACTTGCACTAGAGTACAAATAAACTAGCTGCATTTGTTCTGAATCATTGGCACCATATATCCGGTACCCTGAACATGCTTGCTCATGGAAGAGGTTGAGTCTTGGGTCTGTACTTTACAGTCCCAAATCCTTTGCAACTTACTAATGTCACCTTAGTTTACATTAATACTTTATCATCACATGATAACATCTGTGTGTATGCATCGTCGCTATGGCAGTAGAACGAGGCCTAATTCCAGGAGGCTACAGTGACTTTAGATCAACCTCGAGGGCTTTCTCATGGGCATTGTGCCCTGGGACACATCATTCTACATTAAAAGCGAACTAGCCCCGCCATAACATTATACAACACTTTAGATGGTACCCTTATATATTATTATAAATGTATTCATCGAAACACTAGTGCACTCTGTGCATCTTTCGACATTTTTATTCACCTCGCTTCCTACTTGACTCTAATCGATATTACGAGAGTTTCCAACATATTCCCTTATAACATAACCCTTTATGTTTTAAGATATGTCATCCTTTATGGATTTGGAAAACATGTCTGCAATTCTCTATTAGACACTACGGACAAACTCAGCTCAATGTTCTGTGATTCAAACTTAATCACTTTTAAACGTACCTTATTGGATCATATATTATGTTAAGTTATCATCATGGTTTTCTAATATATAACCTATGTCTCAACATAGTGGATGATGATCTCATCCTTTTCTTTCTTTCAACCATTGATGTTAAACTTAATACTATTCCTAACTTGTGTTATTAAGGACCAGTTCCTTAATTAACTTCTATTATGAAACCCTTTTCAGAATCCCTTAAGGAATACTACATAATATCAAAATACACTTATTATCAACTTCTACTCCTTATAAATCATTATTTATCGGTACTTGCGCTTTTATTCTTAACATGTCGAATACACACTTAAGAATCACTCCTATAAGCTCCCACTCAAAATATGTTCCCAACATATTTGGGTATGTTCGAATACACACTTAAGAATCACTACTCTTACTCAAACTATGTTCCTACATATTTGAATTTGAGACTTATATTGCTCCCACTCAAAAATATGTCATTCACATATTGTTTTAGGAAGACTTTTATAGCTCCCACTCAATTTTATTTAAATTGCATATCCACTCACTTATTTTGAACAATGTCAAAATCCTTTGATCAAATATCAAACTTGGAGTTTTACTATGAGATACTAGTACTTTTACTAGTTTTAAATCCTCTAGACATTCAGCACACTTGAATCAAATTCATTTGAATTCATCCAATACTTGACAAATTGTGCTTTTGTCATTCACCCCCTTTTCCACTATTGCTTTGCAGTCATTTGGGAAAATTCAAGTAACCCCTTTTACTTGTGAGATTCAGCAACAAATTGCTTTCTAATCTCAAGGAAATTTTGCTTTTAGGATGTCTCATAATTCTAGTTTACCATTATTTCCTTAGTAGTTCGTAGGTATGTCATATTCTGGTAATCATGAGAAATGATTCAAAAATGTCTCCATACAAGATATCGGTTACATTTTGAATCCTACTTCATGTAGGGTTATTCGATATAACCAAAACACAATGATCAATATCATTGATTCTTTCCTTTGTGAATAGAATCATTCAGGAACGTTTTCCGTTGCGCTTCTCAACACTTTGATGCAGGGTTTTGAATCCTTATCATGTTTTTCACTATCTTCCATTTGCTCCATAATCGAGAATTATCACTAAAAGTAAGTGAGTTTTCTCAAGAATGCACCAAAATCCAAGCAATACAAGTTTTGCTTCCCTTTTGGTTTTAGCTATGAATTTCGTATTCAAAGTTTCCAATGAATACTCTTCAAGAACTTATTCGCTATTGTTTTGGTTATATCGAATAACCCAAAAACTTTTACGGCGATCGATACTAGATATGGAGCCGCTTTCACGAATCCAGATGGTTCACTATATATTCTAATTGAGTGCTAACTATTTCTAACTAATGGTCTCTACATCTACACTACAACGATTTATTTGGCGCCATCTATTCATCCATTTTGATATCTAATATCACATTGCGATGCTTTGCATTTTGACATTTCAAAACGCTTTGCATTCCCCAATTTCTTTATGCCAATCTTATAAAGTTAAATTTCATTACTACTGATCAAATTGTAGTAATTAGATTCTCTTTTATATTTATACCCTTTGTTGATGAAACACTTTGATCATATCAAATAGTTTCATACTTATGTTTCCTTTGGTAAACTTCTTTACACTTTTAAACAATCATATAATGATAATTACCATTTTCATTAAAACACAATACATCGAATATGTATTTACTTTTAACAATTCATTAAACACTTTGTATTCAAGTAATACACGGTGTTCAAGTTATTTTGCCGAACTTAGGCATGCTTTAAATGTGACAAGTAATCAAATGACTTTCACATATTATCAATGTAACTTTTGAATTTAAACAATGGTTTCATTTAGTAATGAATATCATTTAAGTTGGGTATTTTTAAATACATTTCAATATTTTACAAATGTTCATGCATTATCAATTAGTTTCAAACAACAAGGATAATTCACATATAATCAAACAAGATATGAACACAACTAGAAATCATTCATACAAGTGGAACAACTGTTTGTTACAATCTGATATGAATAACCGTCTCACAAAGTGTGAGACACACTAAAGAAGTTCACAATCTTTTGATTACAATAATCATCCTAAAACATAAACTAAGTGATAAATGTTGAGGGAGAGCGTCGTTGGCCATCATCATCATGCTCGCCATCAACACGCAACGTCACCTCCTCTCCAGCAAGCAGCTCTCATGCAGAAGGACATGTTTTCAGTAAAATAGAACAAGTATCAAATATACTTAACACTGCAAATGTGTTTGCAAGATTATAACATTTATAAAATTGTATATCAAATATATACCTTTGTCATTGATGACCTCAGCGACAATGGGTTCAACCATCACATTCCTGAGATGTGATATGAACCTGTGGAATTCCATTGATTCCGCGTCGCCTCTTATAATCCAAGTCCTGACTTGTGCTTGGTAGCTAGGTGGCAGTGACCGCAGCACAACGCCATTTGCAAAAGAGCCCATCATCCAGCTATCTAGGAAGTATGCAGGCCTCATGTACACATCATGCATGCGCTCCAAGTGGTCATCAAGTGATGAGTTCTCCTCCATCTTAATGGAGAGGAAGTCTCCCATCATCTCATGCTCCCATATGCGTTCTAGTTCCACGAAATGTGTCCTAAGTTGTAGCATTACCGTACGAGGGTTGACATTACCCACGACAGGCCACAGTTCGTCCACCATTCCGAAACGTATTGTAACTGAAATGAAGGAGGCCATCTCCCGAAGGTGATAGCGGTCTTCCTGCTACTCTGGGGTCTCTAGGTCAATGGGATGATCCAAATCCATCTCGTTGAGTATGTAGTCGACCACGTCATTCTCGCTAAGGAGAACGTGGAGACGCGCAACCCACATAGAGAAGTTTGATCCATCTAGTCTGAGCTTCTCTCCTTCTAACCAATCAATCGTCAATAGGAAAGGTGGCATCAGGGAGAACCTTTTCTACATTTATAATTTGCAAAAGGAATTTAGACTAAGTTTATAATTAAATGAGTTAATAATAACTCCACTCAGAAACACCTATCCCCATAAGGGTTCCTAGTGATAACACGACCGCTTTTAGCCACATCTCCCCTGATCATCACGGCCATGGTAGACGCTAAACGTCGGTCACATCATTCATGCGACTCGTGCTCGATCTTTCGACCATCCGCATTCTGAGGCCACGTCTCTGTAACGTGCTAGGCTCTCTAACTCAACCTTAGTGTATTCACTGTGCAACATGGCTTACACCCACTGTATGTGAACGTAGATATGTCTGACACCCACGCCTGTACCGTGGACCGCCTCATACCGAAGAACTTTCTTGGTGGTGCACACTAAGGGGGAACACAAACATTGGTAATTTTAATAGGGATCATCTTATTAGGCTACCATCGAGTATCTAATACTAGCACACAATAAGATATACAAACAATAACATTGAATGTAAATGCGATGTGATATGGTCCTTCACGTCGTGATCTCCATCCGTCGTCACCGGATTCCGGCGCTAGGGTTCCGGCGCCGTAGACACCAGGGTACCGGTGTCTTTCCGGCGTGGTGTTCCATCACCTCCATGACTATCTACTACTACATAACATAAGGTAATCACTTTACCATTGCCACAACCATATCACAAAGCAACGCCCCCTGCAAAACAAAGTTACACGCCTCTACTTTATCTTTGCATGTTTTACGTGGCTGAATGGGCTTTCGCACAAGAACCGTTCTTACCTACGAACTTTCAGCACAACGCTGATAAAGTAGTTGTCTCTACTACACTCCTTTCGGGGCCCTCCGTTGCAAATGGCATACAACCTAATGCGAGAGAGACAGACACTATAACACCCTCGAATCGGCCCTCTCTAAGTTTTAGCGCTTCCTACCAAACCCGCATAGAAACGATTCAGGGACACCCACCAGGCACTTGTGTGCGGGTGGAAAACGAAGTAATACCATTACACAATAGTTCACGATGGAACCCACAGAACAGATATATATATATACAACACGACGCCATGAGTCAAGAATACAGATATACAATGCAAAGATCCAGATCACCTTGAAAACGATACAACATCCGAGTACGGACAAGATGCAAATTGGGCTAAGAGCCCTGAAGAATAACAAATGGCGTCCATAACCCTGCCCAGGCTAAGCCGAAAGGGTAACCCTTCTAACGACATCGATCTCAAACATGCTAAAATAGAAGGGGTGCCGATAAAGGGCAAAGGAAAAAGAGAGCGGTCAGTACTGAGGCAAGTACACGGCGAGGCTAGAATTTGGCGGCTCTCGCCTACATAGGTATGGTGGACTGAAGCAGCAGTGCAACATGCACTAAACAACCTATGGAGACTCGATACAACTGACGATTATTGGAGAGAGATAAGAAAGACCTATACGGAACCAACCTGATACTAACACCAATCATACCCATCCTAATATTCCCCCTCGATACCAAACGAGGAAGTCAAACCGAGGAACTCACACAGTTGGCAGTTTTATTCATTCCATTATAGTTGCAGTACTTACTAGTCAGATATAGATAGCATGAGTCATCCTGATATCATAAGCAGTGGACAGTTTTAGTTAATCATTCCGTTGTAGTTGCAATATTTACTAATCAGATACAGATAGCATGAGACCTCCCAAATCTAGCAGTTGTTGGCACTTTTATTTACTCATTCCGTTGTAGTGAAACTGATTACTAGACATGTAGAATTCAAATTTATAGCACTACTTTAGTTATGCTTATCTATGATCGAGATACTATGCTCCAAGTCATCCATAACCGCGGACACGGCTTTCAGAAAGATTTACCCTGCAGGTGTGCACAAATAGCAACACACACACGATCAACCTCGGAAAAACCAAATAGAAACCCAATGAGGCTTTCACGACAAAGCAATCACGGGATTCATAAATTATTTTAGGGGGGCACCCCACTAAGCTACCCGCAACGAAGTTGGCCGACTCCGAGACGGACCTAGGGTTTGTGTCAATGGTTGTAAATGACTGGGAACCCGATAGTGTGACTGGGCTTGTCAATACCGCGAAAACATTCCACGTTCCAAAACAGTACAGGTGCTCCACGCACAATCGTATATAAAGCAGTAAAGCATGGCATAAGTAAAAAATAGTAATAAAGCCCCAAACTACTTTGTGTCCCCAAGAAATAAGAAATGAATCAAGCTCTAGCTAAGGGGATTCATGGTCCCACATGCGGATAATGCGATAGTCAAGAAACATGTATCAAGTACTCGGGGCCTACGGGACACAAGTGGGCGGTTAAAAACCAAATATTGACTGTTAACCACCGGTGCCTCTACATTATATCTATTTTCAGCATTTTAATTGACAAGTTATATTGAGAGTTATGAACATCTCCACCATTAAACATGTGCCAACCTTCCAACAACGGTGGAACGACAACAACGTGAAGCAGCCCCTGATCAAGCAACTTCGGCTCGCATGACCGACTATCTATCAAACAACATGCAATAGGATGTGTCCAATGCAATATAGAGGCTGCAAGGAATATAAATGGTGCACAGAAACTAAAGCATCACAACACGGATAGCAATAGATCAATAGGAGGAAGTAAAGACTATAAATGCAAAAATAGGAAGAAAGGGGGAGATGCTCGCCTAGGAAAACACTGTCGAAGGTTCACCAGAGATCGAGTCGACACTCGCATCCACTCATCAGCCTAATCCGTGAAGTAGCAAAGAACTAGAAGAAACACCTGATGCAGTATTTAATACTACGGCAGAAGATCGGGCATGATGCATGTCATGGCAAGGTTGTGGTGCAATTAGGCAACATTAAGCGGAACCGGGGTTACGACAATTAAATAATAGGTTAATGTTGTTTAACTACCCTGCAATTTAAATGTTGTCTTGATAAGGCAAAACAGGGCATTCGCTACACAAATTTAAATGGAGCCAAGTATAGGACTAAAATAGCCCGCCTATATCTCCATATTTAATTTAGGTGTATCGTCTAATTATCCCCAAACAACCACAATATGTATGCAAGAATGTTCAATTCATATGCAACAAATGATAATATCATATTATATAAAAACATAGGGTCTCAGATAGAGGTCACACATTGGTGTTCGACACCGACGATCTTGGGGTTTGGCGCTCGTGGTCTCGTCTTGTGTCGGTCTTGATCTCACGTTGGGGATCTTGTCGAGATGGGTCTTGAACAACAGAGCCCACATCACCACTTCTACTCACAGCAACAACATCACCACATCTGAACACCGGAACCACATCACACACATACTCCACCATCACCACTTCACATTAACAGAGAGCACGGTTGATAGGAGGATTGTCCCGTTCAGACTTTACCTCAAACACCTAGTGGATGACGAGCTCGGGCGGCGGTCGAGGGAAGCAGCAAGACATGTGGAGCCGGAGGCACGCGCGTGGCAAGAACCAGAGCAAGGAGGCGCGACACACACATCACTGGGAGGAGCGACAGACGATGCCACAGACAGGAGGGGGTCGCGTGTGAGCAGCTCTTGCGGAACAACATGGAGGCACGGCTTGGGATCCCGAGCTCCGCCTGCGATTACAGGGCAGGTTGAGGAGGGGTCGAGGGAGACATCGCCGGGCAACCAGAGGCGAAGCAGGACAGCGACCAGAGTAGAAGGGGCCTGCAGCAGCGGGGCAGCCATGGCGCAGCGATGGCAGAACAGAGATGGGGGAGCGATGTGGCGGAGGTCGAGGCGCCAAGATGGGCGATGTCAGCAGGAGGCACGGCTCCTACGGGCAGCGGCGTGGTGTGGCTCGGCTCGCAGGGCCTGGTGGCGGTTGCGGGACACGGGAGCACTGGAGGCGGGGCTCGCTGGGAGGGTGACGACGGAGACGGGCGGAGAGGGACTGCGGGGCAGCGGTGCAGACTGATGGGCGGTGGTTTCACAGGGCGGCGGTGGATGACGAGGTCAGGCCTAGGAGGATCGAGGCGAGGCGGCGATTTTGCGGGAGGAGGTGCGCGAGGGTAGTTGGGGATGGGATCGAGGGAGAGAGCGGGGAGCGCGTCGGTGGTTGGTTCTACAGGGTGGGGCCAGCTTCGATCAAGAGTGGGGCACGGGATGGGTCGTGATGCTCGCCGCTCGCGTGCGTACCGTGTGCCGCGGTAGCGTGGCGTGCTGGTGGGGTGCGGCTACGGTGCACCAGGGTGTGGTCGGGGTGTGGGGGTTGGGCTAGGGTAGGATTAGAATTAGGGTTTGATCCGGTTTGGGTTGGGCCGAGGTTGTAGGCGGCCTTGTCTATGGGCCGGGCTGCCTCCCCTAGTCAAAACATTTTTATTACTTATTTATTTATTTGTTTTAAAAAGACTTTTGTAAATAGTTTTTAGATAAAATAAAAGATCTGGAGAGACCAGGGTTTTTGATTTGAAATAAAGGCGGGGGATATTTAGAAAACAAAGATAGACTTTTAGAAATAGTTTTAGGCGAACTTATGCATGATGACATGATGATGCTCAAATGCAATGTGTTATGATGACATGAGCATGCGGTCATCATGATGCATAAAACAGAAACACCAAGCGATTTTCTAGTAGTGATTTTACAGGGGTGCTATAATTCGACACCACTAACAAGGGATCTCGCCCTCGAGATCCAACTCATGGTCCAGGGGGAAGGGCGACGACCAGATTCTTATCGCTTCATGTAGATCCTCGCGATACCACTAACAAAGATTATTTCTCCATCTTGAAATCGGCGACACCACCAACAAGAGGTCGTTGTTCACGTTCAACGTGAGAACACTCCGGAGAAACAAAGACGAAGGTAGAGGTCCCAAAAGGTAAGGCCACCTCTAACTTCTATGGAAGGAGTAAAATTGCATATATCCCCTAATTCAATGTACAAAAGCGAATGATAAGAGTACTCGGATGGGGATCAGTCCATCGCGCATGCAAAACATTACTCTGCACATGAATAAGAGAATTATGCAACCCACTCTCGAATTCAAACTGAAGATCTTGACGAGCTATGTTCGGTAACAAAGGAGTGATGCAGGCTCTTGACCGGATCTGATGTAGCTGATGATGATGTCGTCACGTTGGAAAACACCGAAAGATAAAAAGAAAGATTTCAGTGGATTTTGATCCACTGAAAGGTACAACAGATGAAGGGTTCCTTAGATAGCATCAAGACCGGATATTGTAACACCATTGCAACAAGAAGGATTAGAAACCCTGAAGGTAAGACGGAAACCCAACCACAAGAAATCCTGGACTTAAAGAAAGGTAAGAGAACAGATTCAAAACACGCAAAGGTAAGAGGAGAATAGCATAGGGGTAAGGAGTAAAAATAGACCTAATCAGATCGATCCAACCGATTTTGTAAAATAGTTTTGACACTCTACTTCGTCCGTTAGCTAGGTTATCCTACAGGCTAGACCAGTGGGGTATCGCAACTGCTGAGCTCCGATACCACTTTGTAACACCCTCAAATCGGCCCTATGCAAGTTTTAGCACTTCCTGCCAAACCCGCATAGAAATGATTCAAGGACACCCACCAGGCACTTGCGTGCGGGTGGAAAACGAAGTAATACCATTACACCATAGTTCACGATGGAACCCACAGAACAGATATATATATATATATATATATATATATATACAACACGACTTCATGAGTCAAGAATACAGATATATAATGCAAAGATCCAAATTACCTTGAAAACGATACAACATCCGAGTACGGACAAGATGCAAATTGGGCTAAGAGCCCTGAAGAATAACCAATGGCGTCCATAACCCTGCCTAGGCCAAGCCGGAAGGGTAACCCTGCTAACGACATCGATCTCAAACCTGCTAAAACAAAAGTGGTGCCGACAAAGAGCAAAGGAAAAAAGAGAGCGGTCAGTACTGAGGCCAGTACACAGCGAGGCTAGATTTCGGCGGCTCTCGCCTATATAGCTATGGTGGACTGAAGCGGTAGCGCAACATGCACTAAACAACCAATAGAGACTCGATACAACTGACGGCTATTGGAGAGAGATAAGAAAGACCTATGCGGAACCAACCTGATACTAACACCAATCATACCCATCCTAATATTCCCCCTCGGTACCAAACGAGGAAGTCAAACCGAGGAACTCACACAGTTGGCAGTTTTATTCATTCCATTGTAGTTGCAGTACTTACTAGTCAGATATAGATAGCATGAGTCATCCTGATATCATAAGCAGTGGACATTTTTAGTTAATCATTCCATTGTAGTTGCAATATTTACTAATCAGGTACAGATAGCATGAGACCTCCCAAATCCAGTAGTTGTTGGCACTTTTATTTACTCATTCTGTTGTAGTGAAACTGATTACTAGACATGTAGAAGTCAAATTTATAACACTACTTTAGTTATGCTTGTCTATGATCGAGATACTGTGCTCCAAGTCTTCCATAAACGCGGACACGGCTTTCAGAAAGATATACCCTACAGGGGTGCACAAATAGCAACACACGCATGATCAACGTCGGAAAAAAATAGAAACCCAATGAGACTATCACAACAAAGCAATCACAGAATTCATAAATTATTTCAGGGGGCCACCCCACTAAGTTACCCGCAATGAAGTTGGCCAACTCTGAGACAGACCCAGGGTTTGTGTCAATGGCTGTAAACGACTGGAAACCTGAAAGTGTGACTGGGCTTGTTGATACCACGAAAACATTCCACGTTCCAAAATAGTATAGGTGCTCCACGCACAATCGTAAATAAAGCAGCAAATCATGGCATAAGTACAGAATAGTAATAAAGCCCCAAACTACTTTGTGGCCCTAAGAAATAAGAAATGAATCAAGCTCTAGCTAAGGGGATTCATGGTCCCACATGTGGATAGTGCGATAGTCAAGGAACAGGTATCAAGTACTCGGGGCCTATGGGACACAAGTGGGCGGTTAAAAACCAAATATTGACTATTACCCACCGGTGCCTCTGCATTATATCTATTTTCAGCATTTTAATTGACAAGTTATATTGAGAGTCATGATCATCTCCACCATTAAACATGTGCCAACCTTCCAACAATGGTGGAATGACAACAACACGAAGCAGCACCTAAGCAAGCAAGTACGACTCACATGACCGACTATCTATCAAACAGTATGCAATAGGATGTGTCTAAGGCAATATAGAGGCTGCAAGGAATATAAATGGTGCATGGAAACCAAAGCATCACAACACAGATAGCAATAGATCAATAGGAGGAAGTGAAGACTATAAATGCAAAAATAGGTAGAAAGGGGAAGATGCTCGCCTGGGAAAACACTGCCGAAGGTTCACCAGAGATCGGGTCGACACTCGCATCCACTCATCGGCCTAATCCGTGAAGAAGCAAAGCAATAGAAGAAACACCGGATGCACTATTTAATACTACGGCAGAAGATCGGGCATGATGCATGTCATGGCAAGGTTGCGGTGTAATTAGGCAACATTAAGCGGAACCGGGGTTCTGACAATTAAATAGGTTAATGTTGTTTAACTACCCCCCCCCCCCCCAATTTAAATGTTGTCTTAATAAGGCAAAATAGGGCATTCGCTACACAAATTTAAATGGAGCCAAATATAAGACTAAAATAGCCCACCTATATCTCCATATTTAATTTAGGTGAATTGTCTAATTATCCCCAAACAACCACAATATGTATGCAAGCATGTTCAATTCATATGCAACAAATGATAATATCATATTATATAAAAACATAGAGTCTCGGATAGAGGTAACACATTGGCGTTCGACACCGAGGATCTTGGGGTTCGGTGCTAGTGGTCTCGTCTTGTGTCGGTCTCGGTCTCACGAAGGGGACTGGGGATCTTGTCGAGATGGGTCTTGAACAACAGAGCCCACATCACCACTTCTACTCGAAGCAACAACATCACCACATCTGAACACCAGAACCACATCACACACATACTCCACCATCACCACTTCACATTAACAGAGAGCACGGTTGATAGGAGGATTGTCCCGTTTCAGACTTTACCTCAAACACCTAGTGGATGACGAGCTCGGGCGGCGGTCGAGGGAAGCAGGAAGACACATGGAGCTGGAGGCGCGCGTGTGGCGAGAACCAGAGAAAGGAGGCACGACACACGCATCACTGGGAGGAGCGACAGATGATGCCACGGACAGGAGGGGTCGTGTGCAAGCAGCTCTTGCGGAACAACATGGAGGTGCGGCTTGGAATCCCGAGCTCCGCCTACGGTTATAGGGCAGGTCGAGGAGGGGTCGAGGGCGACGGCGCCAGGTGACCAGAGGCGAAGCAGGGGCGGCGACCAAAGTAGAAGGGGCCCGCAGCAGCGGGGCAGCAATGGCACAACGATGGCAGAACAGAGAGCAGGGAGCGACATGGCGGAGGTCGAGGCGCTAGGATGGGCGATGTCGGCAGGAGGCGCGACTCCTGCGGGCAGCGGCATGGTGTGGCTCGGCTCGCAGGGCCTGTTGGCGGTTGTAGGACATGGGAGCGCTGGAGGCGGGGCTCGCTGGGAGGGTGATGACGAAGACGGGCAGAGAGGGACCGCGGGGCAGTAGTGCAGACTGACGAGCGGCAGGCTCGCATGGCGGCGGTGGATGACAAGGTCAGGCCAAGGAGGATCGAGGCGAGGCGGCGATTTTGTGGGAGGAGGTGCACGAGGGTAGTTGGGGATGGGATCGAGGGAGAGAGCGGGGAGCGCGTCGGTGGTTGGTTCTGCAGGGTAGGGCCAACTTCGATCGAGAGTGCGGCATGGGATGGGTCGTGATGCTCGCGTGCGTACCGTGTGCCGCGGTAGTGTGGCGTGCTGGTGGGGTGCGGCTACGGTGCACCAGGGTGTGGTCGGGTTATGGCGGCTGGGGTAGGGTAGGATTAGAATTAGGGTTTGATCCGGTTTGGGTTGGGCTAGGGTTGTACGCGGCCTGGCCTACGGGCCGGGCTGCCTCCCCCAGTCAAATTTTTTTATTACTTATTTATTTATTTGTTTTAAAAAGACTTTTGTAAATAGTTTTTAGACAAAATAAAAGATCTAGAGAGACCGGGGTTTTTGATTTTAAATAAAGGCGGGGGATATTTAGAAAACAAAGATAGGCTTTTAGAAATAGTTTTAGGCGAACTTATGCATGATGACATGACGATGCTCAAATGCAATGTGGCATGATGACATGAGCATGCGGTCATGATGATGCACAAAACAGAAACACCAAGCAATTTTCTAGTAGTGATTTTACCGGGTGCTACAGACACCCCCCTAAGCCACTTTATACGGTACAAGCCGTATGTCAAGCATGAACCAATCTCGTGAATGAACTCATAAAGTCGGTTGGGGGCCGCTTCATCAAGCATTACTGCGGTATACACAAGTACACGTGGGAGGGTAACAACTAAAAGATCAACACCCACACGCTACATCTCGTGTGTTCTACCCGTACTAGCATTACTACGCATAGATCTAGCTCTGATACCACTGTAGGGGTTCTGCATATGAAAACAATAATTTTTACCCTACGCCCCTGAACCCCTGATGTTGCCAGGACCTATCTATTAGTAATACAGTAACGGGAGGGGATTTTCGCGAACTTACCCTTGAAGACCAAAAAGCATTGTCAACGCTCAGGAGAGTGTGGTTAATGTAGACGAGCTGAAGTCGACCTCAAGGTCGTGATGAAGTCCTTGCGCTCCAATGGCTCCAATGACTTGAGTTCCTCAAGTGCGACACCTCGCGGGGAGTTACACATGTCCGGTGCCTGACGATGACTCTCGATTATCCGATCCAGCAACAGTAGCGGAAGTAGAGCTCCTGGATCCGAATCTCGTAGCGCGGCGGCACTCCGCGGTGAAGATGTCTCTCGTTCGCGTAGTCCGAACTTGAGACCACGGTCACGAGAGAGAGAGAGAGAGAGAGAGAGAGAGAGAGAGAGAGAGAGAGAGAGAGAGAGAGAGAGAGAGAGAGAGAGAGAATAACAATTAGAGGTCTTACCCAAAGTGAGAAGACCTTTATTGAATAGTGTGTGTATTTATCTGGCCAAATACCCCCACTATATATAGGGGAGGGGAGGTATTACCTCCCTCAAAGTCTTGGGGTGGGACTAAAGGAGAGGGAGAGGGGGGGCACCGCTGGCCAGCCCTAGTGGGCCCCACACGGGGGGCTTGGCCCAGCCGGCCACCCCTTGCCCCTTCTCCCCTCTTAATTTCCCCTAATGGGCCCTTTCCCCTCGGAGAATTGGCCCATTAAGACCTTTGACCATTTAATTGATTTTCTCTTTTATTAAATAATTATGAATAAATGATTAAACCAATATCTAACATTCATTCATATATTATTCAATCTTCGTGGCTATGAAACACCTTCCACCTCCACTCCGGACATCCTCCGGACTTACCGAAACCCTTCCGGTTTTCTCTCTACTATTCTTTGGCAATTCTTTCAATCCTATAAACACTCTCTAAGCATCATCAAACCCTTAAGCGTGATACCCTACGGTTCAGGAATACTCCAAACATGGTCGGGACACTCCCGGACCAATGATCGACAGAGGGACCTGGATGGCCATGTGACCCCTGTGCGTTCCACGAAGATCTTTCGTCATTTGAACCGGGACAGTCGTGTCTTATTCCCTTTCTCTCTCGATACTTGCATTGCCCGAGATCTGATCAATGACATCACCATGTCATGTTCAATCTCGTTACTGAACAATGCTACTTGACTCGTTCTGACAAATGATATCTATGTGATCAAATTACACGCTGTGCAGCTATTGGATATAACTTCTCCGAGTGGGCCCTTGAGTATATTTCTATCACGTGGATGGACAAATCCCGCTCTTGACATATATTACCTCTACGGTTTCCTCCGAGTACCTGAACACACCTTTATAACCACTGTATTACCAAGTGGCGCTTGATGCTATCTAAGCACTCTCGGGAGACAGTGATTAATATAGCCTCATGGTCTAAGGAATAGTCTACGAGAATCCATTTCTAATCATTGTAACTTGAAGTTCGTGACATGATTGGGTCATGATGTTTAGGTTGGGTATTGGTTCATCATCTCATTCTCAGAATGGGTTGACTCCATTTCCAACTGGCATAAATGCCACATGATCAGGAAACATGATCATCTGTTGACCAATGAACCAGTGACTAGAGTTTCACTGGGAACCCCTGGTTGTTTATATATCACACGTGTATTGATGTTTCCACTCAATACAGTTATAGCATGATATAAAACATAATCATAAACTATATGAAATATGATAATAGTCCTTATTACTATTTGTATCTAGGGCATATTTCCAACAACCCGGACATCGATGGTTGAACTAACCAATGCCGAGATCCGGAGTTGGGTTAAGGCCATCGCCAAGACCAAGATGGCCGAGGAATGGCAATGGGGAAAAGTTCCTTACGACCGAGATCATCTAGCACATGTGGTAAGTGCTGAGATAATTTCGTGACCGACTTTCATTTGGTGCTAACATAACTTTTATACCGGACAATTTTATTCCTTCATGTGACTTTAGCCTATGAATTATGCAGAAGTTTACCCAGCAGGTTGTGGAAGAAAATTTTGATCACTGACAAAGCGTTGGCTAAAGACCGCGAGGATTCAGATGTTGAGGATCTGGATTCCGAGGACTTTATGCTGATCCTTGATGCCGGTGTCGGCCCAGCTCTGTGTAAGGCCCCTATTTGAGATATCCTACGAGATTGGCCTGATGATGATGACGATGATTGTGTAATTTTAGAGGTACTTGACCCTATGACCATTTCATTCATGTATCCGCTGAACCCAACCCTAGCTGACGCGGGGAAGTAGGTGGCGGATACGGCGCCTCTTGCAATGGGTGTTCGAGCTGGAGGAAAAAGACAAGCCTCTTCCACAGCCGGGAGACCCACGGGGAATAAACGCAAGATCGGGATCCGTAAGACCAAGGCTAAGCCGATCATAGATGGGTAATGCTTTGTGTTGACTTATATTTTCACTTATGTATTTCTTGTTTCTCTCTTTCTTCTATTACTCGAAATGCTTCTAATAACATGCTTCTATTGTAGTTCCACGCTGGATGCTAACCAGAGCCAACTTCATGGAGTCACAGTTGGATCAACCTTCTCCCGCCGACACTCGAGTTCCAAGTCCGGCGAGGGAGAATGTTTCTCCTGGTTCAGTGGACGAGATGCTCATACGGAATCGTGTTGGTGACATCAATCCCATCACCCCAACCAACGAACCTATGCTTGATGCAAGAGAAGATATATCGGCCCCAAGCCAAGATCAAGATTCCGGCACCGGAAATGTGGGTGCCGGTGCAGAAAACACCAGGACTTTGGAAATTCTGGAGCACACCCAATCTGAGCCGCCAACCCAGCAATCTCAACAACCACCAGAGCCAACAGTGCAGCAGAAAGCAGCTTCGCTGAATAGCCGCTAGCCTCCTCGAAGAAACCTCAAGCTCCAGCGCTTTCAACTAAGCAGCAAAAACAGAAGAACCCACCAGTCAAAACTAAACAAACCTCGGTTACTAATATGCTGAACAAACCTGCTGCTACCTCTAAGGTGACCTCGGATAAGCAAACGACGTTACATACGAGCAAGTCAGTAGCCCGAGTCAGCTCCAAGATCAATACTACTGACAATAGCTTCATTTTGTGCCAAATACTGAGCAGAAACAGCTTGGCATCTCTCAAGCAACATTGCATGGATTGGAACGATACCGACTTATGCAAGGTGACCTCCGGGAATCCTCACTCGAAACAACAGCTGGTAGGGCCAAGCACCATTGCCCAAAGGATGATTCAAGCCAAAGCGGCTATATTCAAGGCCGACAAAGCCATTGAGGTAAATTCCAAAACTCATGTAAGACATACGTAATCCTAGTCCCCAAGGTTCCAGGGAGTAACCTTTTACTCGGCCGGAAGCTATTAGATCATATTTTCTTAGTTTGTAGCTTATTAGCTTCGAATCTCTATTTCCCGAGGTTTAGGTCGAATTACCATAAATCGGCTCGAATCTTTTCAAATTCAAATATCTATTTCCTAAGATTTGGGTTGAGTTGCCATAACTCATCTCTAATCTTTTGACTTCGAATATCTATTTCCCGAGATTCAAGTTGAGTTACCATAACTCAGCTCGAATCTTTTAAATTGGACTATATATTTCCCGAGGTTCGGGTTGAGTTGCCATAACTCAGCTCGAATCTTTTAAATTCGAATATCTATTTCCCAAGATTCGGGTAGAGTTGCCATAATTCAGCTCGAATATTTTAAATTCGAATAACTATTTCCCGAGATTCGGGTTGAGTTGCCATAACTCAGCTCGAATCTTTTAACTTCGAATCTCTAACACTCTTTTTTGCCAGAGCTTCACCAACTCTCGGACGCAAACATACCGGAAGCTTCCGCTGGATCATAACAAACTCTCCGACAACAGTAAGAAGTTGCTGGTTGAGCTGAAGAAAAAAGGTAAGCCCAGACTATCTTTGCTTTGATCTTTTTCTTTTCTCATTTGCTGACTTAACCTTCTGGCAACATTCACAGCTAGGACAGTGTAACAAAATTAAGAGCTCCTGAAGAGGAATTCTAACCTCAACGGTATGTCATCCTTTGTTCTTTGATTTGAACAAATTTCATTTTACTCGCATCTGTATTTTCATCTCGGCTCAGCTAAGAAAACAGCTCTTGCAGAAGAACACCAAGACTACATAACTCTGCCGGAAGTGACAAAACACATGCTAGAACAAGCAGGGGAACATCAGCTTCAGTTAAAGAAGGAGAGGGAGGAGGTATCCTGGCTTCAAGCTAAGATTGAGGAGATGAAGAAAGGGCACAAGGCCGAGCTTGAGCAGGTGTCCCAGGAGTTTGCTAAAGAGAAAGATCATCTAACTAGCCAAGTCCATAAAGACGAAGATTTGCTTAAGGAGGCCGAGATAGCGGTTAACTCAGCCCGAAAAGAGTTGGAAAATCATAAAGGCAAGAGCCAGGTTTGGCTGTAAGACCTTACTCGGATTAGTAGTGAAATGAATAATAAGTTTCTTTTCTCATGCTCTTCCTTGATGATATACGCTATATATCGACACATTCCTAACTTTGCTTCTTCTGGTTGTATTTTTTAGCTCACTTTCCTGAGTCAATTCCTGCTGCATCAACAATGGTTGCCAAAGCCTAGAGGAGGAGAGCCAACACCAGCCCATTGCCTGATGAATGTGATATAGATGACCATTTGCTATGGCGGCCCGGGTTAACCCCCTCAAGGTTTTTGGTTTGGATATGCTCAATCTTGCATCCGCGCTTTCAAGGCTTTCTGGCCCGGGGTTACTGCTCCCAAATGTCCTACCGACTTAGCCGAATGGCTGATGGAAAGTGAGGAGAGGCTCAAATAATGGTGGGAGTCAGTTGCCCGAGTTGGTGCTGATGAGGCATTGAGTTTTGTGCTCGCCTGGTACGAGGGCATCAATCTCGACGTTCTTTAGACTCAGCGCTGGGGTTCAAAATGGATGACAAACCCGGACCTCATCCAATGACGCTAGGCAAGAGCTTATTCCTTTGTTCAATATGTTGTCGTCGACACCTTTGTTGGGGATCCAGATGCGTCAGATGGCGAGTAAGAGGAAATGACAAGACAGTTGATGAAGAAACTGGAGCCGACAATGTTGCTCCTTTAGCTACGACTGCCAATCCGGAAACCGGTGCCTCTGCCCCTCCAGTTGATCCTTCTGACCTTGGCTTAGCTGCTTAGGCTTTGAGAAATAACTGAATTTGTTAAATCCAAAGTATGTCAGGCGCGGATGTAATATATACAATTAAGTTCTTTTGTAGCTAACCGACTTATGCCGGATTTCTTTGGGTTAAGTCCCTGAGTTTATTTTCTTGTTTACTCAACTTCATAACCTTGGCTCTTGTCTACCATTTTCGGCGTTCGATGTATGAGTCACAAGGTCACAAAATCAAATTAACAATACTCAAAACAACGAGATCTAGCTCAGATTCATTCGGGATAACAAAATGAACTGAAATAAAAGGGTTAGTCAAAAAACAAATATCGGCTCGCTTATTTTTCTTTCCTTAACCATATTTAATGTGTATAGCAATCTCTAGCTTTTGCTCTTGCTTGTCATGAAGCCGGGTTGCGGACCGCAGAAAGTCAAAGAGTGGGCTTTTGGTGCTGACACATTACTAACCTGGCATAAGGGAAAAGAAACTTAAGTCAACCGACATAAAAATAAAATTACTGAATTGACATTACGACGAAGGAATTCCCCGAGTTTCTTCTCGCGGTGCTAGAATTTCATTCATAGCTCATTACCGGCATGCATATCTGATATGAGTTCGAGATACATACACTCTTTCCTAAGTGTAAAAGGGATGAAGTAATGCTATGTTACATGGCTTCTTGGTTTCTTCACATGAACTGTCCACCTTGTTCTTCTCCTATGCTTGAGCATCTATTAGATAGTACGCATCATTGTGCAGAGCTTTGCTCACGATAAATGGTCCTTCACATAGAGGCAATAATTTGTGCATCCCGACAGCGTGTTGCACTAGCCGGAGCACTAAATCTCCATGTTGAAACACATGAGGGTATATCTTAGGCTATGATAGCGTCAGAGATTTTGCTAATATATAGCAGATCTGGACAATGCCAGTTGTCGTGCTTCCTCGAGCAAATCAACATCATTTTATCGGGCTTCATTTTCATCGGCCTCAGTATATTGACTGATTCTTGGTGAGTCATGTTGTATGTCAGATGGTAAAACAGCTTCTGCCCCATATACGAGGAAAAATGGCGTATAGCCGGTTGAGCAGTTTGGAGTTGTCCTTAGACTCCACAGTACTGCCAGGAGTTCATCTATCTAGCATCCTGCTAAACGTTGTAGTGGCTCAGTGAGCCGAGGTTTTATGTCGGACAGTACCATTCCATTGGCTCTTTCCACTTGACCATTTGATTCGGGATGTGCGACTGACTACATCAAGTCTTATCCTCTTATCCATAGAAAGCCGAGCAAAAGCTCCCTCGACAAAATTTGGGCCATTATCTATTATGATGCTATGTGGATATCCATATCTCAAGATTATATCTTTCAAGAATGACACAGTTGTGTGACCGTTACATTTCTTTATTGGTTTTACTTCTATCAATTTTGTGAACTTGTCCACCATAACCAAGATGTGGGTCATATTGCCACGACCTAGCTTAAATGGTCCCACCATATCCAAACACCATACAACAAATGACCACGTAATTGGGATAGTTTTAAGTGTTGAGGCCAACATATGAATTTTGCTTGCATATCTTTGGCACCCATTACACTTATTGACTATCTCTTTAGCTTCTTGTAAAGCACTTGGCCAAAAAAACATGATGTAATGTCTGGGCAACTAGGGCTCTTGATGAAGCATGATACCCACATTATCCTTGATAGATATCTAGGAGTATTTCTTGTCCTTCTGCTGGTTCAATGCAATGTTGGAGCACATTAGTTACACTTATCTTGTATATTTAACCATTGATAATGGTATAAGCTTTCGCTCTTCTCTGCACTTGCCTGGCCGAGATTTCATCACTCGGCAAACTTCCATTCTTCAAAAACAACATAATCGGCTGTGCCCAATATGGCGCAACACGCATAGGGAAAATTGCTTCATCAATCAACATTGGTCCTACCGACATAGTTTCTGGCGGCATTGGCTACGCAGTCCCCGGGTTTCTCGGAGCAGTCCCCGAGTTACTCGAACCACTTCCCATATCTATGTCCATTGGGACAACCTCTAATTCAGATTTGCCAAGATAAAGATTGACTCAGATTTAGGCAATGGTTCGATCGACCATTTCTAGATGCTCGAGGGATAAGCCGGCTGGGATTAATTGCCGAGAAGAACCTAGTTTGGACAATACATCAGCTGCTTCATTCTAGGCCCGAGGTTGTTGGGGGATACCCCCAGGTAGGGTCCCGCTGGGGTATAAAGGCCATTTTAGCCGAGGTACAGCAAGGTCAAAGCGTATGATGGCTGACTCTCCTCGAGGCAGGCCGACTTACGCTGTGACCTGACTTGAATGATACTCGTCTAACCTTGTCCTGGCCGACATATAGCGTATGTCGTCTAGCCTTTTGGAACTTGTTTGTAGGTACCCATGTGGCCGAGTTAGCCAGGCGCTAGCCGGGTTATCACTTAGCTTACAAGAGAAGAAAGGAATCTCACTGGTCAAATGGTGGTCTCGGTCCACTATTGCGTGAGTGAAGCAGACAGAGGGAAGGACCAGCGGGTAGTGGCTGACCAATGTCGGATGACACCACCAGTGTCGGATGATGCCACGCCGTAGAGGGGCTCGGGGAGGCTTACGCCTTTAGTCCAGATCAGCCTGTTAAAGTGTAAAAGATGCATCTTGCTTTGCCGAGGAGCATATTCGAAGAATATGCCTCCACGTATGTCCTAAATTGTAACCTAGCCCCACCCTATATAAGGAGGGGCAGGACCTCCATAGAGAGGGTCTGCCATCTTTACTAAGGGAGAACCATAGGGTGTATAGGTGGGTAGTAAGAGAACTAGTCTCCTTCCCATGAACATCTCAAGGAGCCCTTGTAATCCATCATCAACAAGAGAGAAATACAAACATCTGTGTGTGGAATCACCACACTATCCCTCCCTGGATTCCTCTAGTGCACATTGGCCCCATCTTTAGCCTATACATGGCATCTTCCATGCCACCACCACGATAGTTGGCGCCCACCATGGGGCAAGCGGCGCTAGCAAGAGTAAAAATCCAGACGGGAAACATCATCGGCACTGACGAACGCATCGTCTCTAGGATTGTTCAGTGCTTTGGAGCACTAGACTACGTCAGCGACAACGTTGGTAGCTTCGGTAGGCGCCCTCCTCTGTGCAACGGCCACTTCATCAATCTTGGTGCCCACAAGATCTACATCGGCGTCGACGAGTCCTTCGTTGACCCGCAGCACATCGTCGAGGGAGGTGAACCACCTCTCAGCACAGCTCGTGGCTCGCGTATCACTCGCCCCACTAGCTGCGCTGAGGTCATGATGACGGCGCCTAACGCAGGAGCAAGCAAGGACCCAGCGCTAGATCCAGATGCTACGCCGAAGCAGGCAAGATCTAGATTCCCTCCACTAGAGAGGCCATAGAATATACTACAGCAGGCAATAGATAGCTTAGCAACACCCATAGCGCCAGCAGCAGACCTGGCTTAGGCACATGCCGAGTTAGAGGATACTAGGCAGAAGATGTTAGCTGGGGCGAAAAAAGTAGCTGAGTTACAGCAGTCAGTGAACATTACTCTATGGGAGTATGCGAAAGCAAACCATATAGATGGAGTGAAAATCAGAGGTAGAAACTTGATCACTGAGATAGACAGAGAGTATGTGCCTAAGCTGGGTCACACCACTACTCTAGTAACAACAGGGCTAGAGAGGTATAGCACCCCGGAGAAAAACCTCAGTGCTGCCAACGCAGCGGCATCCGAGTTAGATGGTTTGACCGGAGAAGCCCGAGAAAGGCAGTAGGAGAGAGTTAACCATTTGTTAAGGGTAGCATGTCAACAGAATAAGGAAATAAACAAGGAAAACCCGGCACAACCTGGAGCTTTGCACGTAGTTCATTTGGCAAGGAATAACCCAGCGAAGTCCGTTGGGGCTGCGTCGTCGCCTCATGATGGCCCTAGAAGAGAGGAAGTGGTAACCTCGGTGAGAAAAGACAAACAGATGGTCCCATATGACCCGGTAAGGGCATGGAAAGGAAAATCAGTGCAAATTGATTAGGATCGTCACAGTGCAAGCCGGGTTGAAGCTGGCCAGGTAACCGTGACCAAGGCAATGCACGTCGAGGAAACACTGCCAACAACAATGTTGGACAACGTAATTCGGCGGGAGCAGGACAAAATGTACCTCGGCAATAGCAGCAATATGCACCTCGGCAGGAGAGAAGTGCTGGCCCAGCAATGCAACAACAAAATGCTCATCCGGGTCAACATAGATACAATGATGGTTACTCGGCAATGGCTGATGCCGGATTCCCTAGACCAAAGCACCATGTGATTGGATCAAGATTGGGGAATAGGAATTTGCAGCCAGATGATGCAAGGCTGAAGTTGGACCGAATCTATAGGTCGGAAATGATTGAGGTGCAAGGTCCTCTGGGTCCAGCATGTTTCGTACCTCGGATCATGAGGGAGTCACCAGTGCTGAACTTTTAGTTGGCCCGAGGAACAAGGACATATGACGGTAGCACTAAGCTGGATGATTGGCTCATTGACTATGCTACTACCGTTAACATAGCCGGAGGAAATTTGAGATGGGCCTTGAGGTATGTATCACAGATGTTAGAAGGGCCAGCAAGGGTCTGGTTAAATAATTTGCCAGAGGGAAGTATCACCTTCTAGATAGACTTCGAGGAGATGTTCATCAGCAACTTCTCGAGCACGTACAAGAGGTCGAATAGGCCACAAACTCTGGCACTATGCAGGCAAAGACCGAATGAGCTAGACCAAGAATTCTTGACTCAATGGTGCAATGTGTGCAATTCCTATGAAGGGGTAATTGAATCACAAGCTATTGCATGGTTTGCCCAAGGTTGCAGGTATGGGAGTATGTTGTGGCAGAGGTTGCAGCAAGATATGCCAACTACCTTGGTAGAAACAATTCGGATTGTTGATTCGTACGCCTTGGGTGATCCAACCCAACCTCGGATGATGTCAAGTGAGGCAAATGAGGAGTACTACAACAGAGATGGTCCCGGGTCATCCTGGAGAAATGATTTCCGTGGTAAAAGAAGAGATGATCGACCGGATTACCGGTACAGCTCGCAGCAAGTGGTAGCTATGGATCAAGATCAACCCAATGCTGGTGCTAGCCAGCGTTAGAAAACGAGAGGGCAACAGTGGCAAAAAAAGGGTGAAGGCAAGAAACCTTGGACGCCAGAGCAGAAGAAACAGTGGAAAGAAAGAAAGGATAGGCCGAGATACACATACGAGTCTATGATGGATCAGCCGTGCAAGTTCCACAAGCCAGGTCCAAATAACCCGGCAAATCACACGACCCGGCAATGTGAGTGGATAAGGAAGATACATCAAGGTGGCTCAGGGAATGCTCAAGCACCTTGGCATGAAGCACCTCGGCATGATGGACCTCGACACGAAGCACCTCGGAACGATGCACCTCGGCAACAACATCTCACTGGGGGAATGTACAGCAACTGATGTTGCCTCCACCTCCACCGAGGTATGAGAACCATGAGATAAGGGATGTAGTGCATCAGGTGAATAATAAGCAGCAACAAGACCAAGGGTATCATGGCAATGGCAGCAGGAGTGAATACAGAGAGCATCACCAAAGTTACTGTGTGTTCACCACAGAGGAAACTGATAGAAAGAGCTTGTAGTGTCGACATATGGAGGTGAACGCCATAATGCCAGCTATAACAAGGTATATGCCTTGGCCAGAACATGAAATCACTTGGAGCATCAAGGATGACCCCAGGCTCATGCCGAGTCCTGATCATATGCACTGGTGTTGGATCCGACGTTCATTGGGCCGAATATCAATGTGAGATTTTCCAAGGTGCTTATAGACAACAGTAGTAGCATTAACCTCATGTACAAGGATACCATGCACAAGTTGGGAATATTAGAGAACATGCTCCAAGCAATAAAGACCACCTTCCACGGCATCGTGCCGGGTATCTCATGTGAGCCCATTGGTAAGGTCCGGGTTGACGTGTTATTCGGCACAAGGGACAACTGCTAGACTGAGAACTTGGAGTTTGAGGTTGTGAACTTGGAAAGCACGTATCATGCGTTACTCGGCAGGCCTGCTCTGAACAAGTTTATGGCGTGTACTCACATCATTTACTTGAAGATGAAGTTGCCAGGGCCAAGGGGAGTGATCACCATATAGATAGAGACTTCAGGCGATCCATTGAGTGTGCTTTAACTGGGTCTAACCTGGCCGAGTCACTTGTGATTGCTCAAGTGAAGAGGAAAATTCAAAAGGTGGCAGCATTGGCCTAGTCCGTGCAGTAGCATATGTCGGCTCTGACTAACCTGCATGGGAATGTATCATTCCAAGCAACGAAGGATACGAAGAAGGTGCCCATTGATGATCGGGATATCATTGGTGCCGAGTTAAGCAACAAATAGGAAAGCGAGCTTGTCAACTTCCTCCGTGAGAATCGGGATGTCTTTGCTTGGTCTATACAGGACCTACAAGGTGTGCCAAGGGAGTTGGCCGAGCACTCTTTGAATGTAAGACCCGGAGCAAAGCCGGTGAAGCATCCTTTCCTCCGCTTCGCCGAAGACAAGAGAAAAGTCGGCTCCTTCCAGTCGGGTTTATCATGGAAGTACTTTACCTGGATTGGCTCTCTAATCTAGTGCCCGTGGAGAATAAGAAATATGATCCGAATGTGGCAGTGGTGTGGCGTATGTGTATCAATTACATGAACCTGAATAAGGCATGTCCAAAAGATCCATCTCCACTACCAAGGATAGACCAGGTCATAGATTCAACTGATGGGTGTGAGTTGTTATCATTGATAGATGCTTATTATGGCTTCCACCAGATACCTTTTGAACCCGGATGATCAAACAAAGACCCTGTTTATCACCCTGCATGGGGCTTATTGCTATCGCACCATGCCGTTTGGTTTATGTAATCTAGGAGCAACATATCAAGATGCATGCAAAAATGTCTACATGATCAAATTGGTCGAAAGGTGCAAGTTTACATGGAAGATGCTGTAATAAAAACTAAGGAAAGCAAAACGCTCCTTGATGATATCCTACAAACATTTGCGAACCTAAGAGGGTTCCGAATGAAGCTTAACCCAAAGAAATGTACCTTTGGTGTGCCAGCAGGGAAATTACTTGGTTTTCTCGTATCCATCCAAGGTATCTAGGCCAACCCCACAAAAATCTGAGCCATTGAAAGAATGGAACTGCCGAAGTGTCTTAACAACGTGCAAAAATTCACAAGTTTCCTGGCATCGTTATGTCGGTTTGTATGTCGGCTGGGAGAGAAGGCATTACCCATCTACCAGTTAATGAAAAATGCAGATAAATTTATATGGACACCGCAAGCTGCTAGTGAATTTCACTAACTAAAAAAGATGCTAGCCTCGGCACCATTGTTAGCCTCGCCACTATCCAAAGAACCAATGTTGCTCTATATAGCAGCGACCAACCGAGTCATAAGTGCAGTAATACTAGTGGAGCATGATGAGGAGGGTAAGTCGATGCAGAGGCCAGTGTATTACCTAAGCGAGGTATTGTCAACTTCAAAGCAGAATTACCCTCACTATCAGAAATTGGCATACATCGTATATATGGCAGCCAAGAAGCTCAAGCATTACTTTGAGGAACACCCCATAAAAGTGCTATGCGAGGCGCCCATATCCGAGATAATGAGCAATAAAGATGCAAGGGGCCGGATTGCAAAATGGGCAATTGAGTTAACCCCATATGCACCACAGTTTGATAGGAGAGATGCCATCAAATCTCAAGTAGTGGCAGATTTCTTCGTGGATTGGGATGAGATGCAATATGAACCACCTTTGCCGGACTCAAATGATTGGAGGATGCACTTTGATGGGTCAAAGTTAAAGGAAGGACTGGGGGCCGAGGTAGTTCTTACCTCACCCAAGAAAGATAAGCTGAAATACGTCCTCCAGATCCATTTCAGAGCATCAAATAATGTTGCCAAGTATGAAGCGCTCGTGCATGGACTTAAGGTGGCAAATGAAGTAGGGATACGTCAGATACAATGTTTTGGTGATTCGGATTTGGTGGTGTAGCAAGTGTCTGGCAATTGGGATGCTCTAGATGAAAACATGGCCCTTTATAGATTCCATGTTCAAAAAATAAGTGGGTTCTTTGAAGGATGTGAATTCCACCATGTACCTCGACTTGAAAATGAGGCAGCTGGTGTATTATCTAAATTGGGGTCCTCTCGACAGCCAATACCACTAGGCGTTGCTTTGGAGCACTTGAGAAAACCATCTATCACACCTTCACTGGAATCCGACTCAATCTATGTCCCGGCTCACTCCGGATCATAAGCTATCCCTATGGATATAGATTGGGGGAGCACCTTAGCAAACCCGGGGACTACTTCGGCAGACCCGGGGACTATTCAGCTTGATTCGGCCAGAGTTATGTTGGTGGAAGCAACGGAAATTGACGAGGAACTTTTCCCTGTTTGAGCTATACCTGCATGGGAAAAGCCAATATTTGAATTCTTGAAAGAAGGAACCTTGCCGAGTGACGAGATACTTTCAAGGAAAATCCAAAGGAGAGCAAAGGCATGCACTATTATCAATTCTAAACTATACAAGAGGAGTGTCACAAGTGTTCTACAATGATGTGTTGACCTGGGAGAAGGTCTTGACATTCTCCGAGATATCCATTAGGGGGAATGTGGGCATCATGCATCATCTGGAGCATTAGTGGCAAAAGCTTTCCAGCATGGATTTTACTGGCCATGTGCCTTGGAACAAGCAGAAGATCTTGCAAGAAAATGCAATGGTTGTCAAAGGTATGCCACCAAGACACATATGCCTATGTCAGAACTGAAAACTATCCCTATCACTTGGCCATTTACGGTACGGTGTTTGGATATGGTCAGCCCATTTAAGCCGGCAAAAGGAAACATGACCCATATCTTGGTTATGGTAGAAAAATTTACCAAGTGGATTGAGGTAAAGCCAATTAGGAAATGTGATTAGCCAACAGCTGTGACATTCCTCAAAGATATAACCTTGAGATATGGCTATCCTCACAGTATCATAACTGATAATGGCACAAATTTTGCTGAAGGAGCATTTGCGAGGTTCCGCCGAGAAAAGAAGATCCGGCTTGATATTGCATCAGTATCCCACCCCACATCAAACGGGCAAGTGGAAAGATCCAATGGACTAGTTTTGTCCGGGATAAAGCCCCGGCTCATTGAGCCGCTGCAAAGATCAGCGGGGTGCTGGATAGAAGAACTACCAGCGGTACTGTGGAGTCTAAAAACAACTCTGAATCGATCAACAGGCTATATGCCATTCTTTCTGGTATCTAGGGAAGATGCTGTATTACTAGACGACATAGAGCATGACTCACCCAGGGTTGCCCAATACAGAGAAGCCGAAGTGCAGGAATCCCGGCAAAATGATGTCGATCTGCTGGAAGAAGCGAGAGAACTGACCTTGTCTAGATCCACCATATATCAGCAAAATCTCCGATGCTACCATAGCCGGAAATAAAACCCCCCGAGTCTTCCGGGAAGGTTATCTGGTACTTCGGCTGGTCACAGCGCACTACTGGCATGCATAAGTTATCCCCCATGGGAAGGACCACTCATTGTAAGTAAAGTGTTGCACAATGATTCCTATTACCTCATTGATGTGCAGCCACAGGAGAAAAACAATGCGGACAGGTCTGGTGAGGAATCTAAGTGTCCATGGAATGTAGCTCTACTCCGTCCATTTTACACTTAGTGAAGAAGTGTATGTATTTGAATCTCTCATATGTCGGTATGTATGCCGGCAATGAGTTTATCAATGAAACCTCGGCACCCCAAGCAGAAACTCGGGGACTCCCTTAATAATTATATTTTCTGTATTTACTTTTTATATGTTGGCTAGCTTAAATTACTTACACCTTAGCCGGTTTAGTAGTGTGTAGGAACCAAAAACCTAATTCTTCGACTTGCTGCTGTCCAACAAGAATTGGCTTCATGGAAAGCAAGAGAACAAGTTTGGAATTGCAAAGCACATGAAAAACGACTAAGGAAAGGAACGTAATCGAGCCGACATTTGTTATTCATACTAACCCTTTTTTATTTTATTTATGTTATGTTGAATTACTTTGAGCTAATCCTAAAGTTTCAAGTATTTTTAAGTAAATTTTTTGAACCTCGGACTCGTAAGTCAAAAAACCGAATCAAGGTAGACACGAGCCGAATCATAAAATTGAGGGAACAAGAAAATGGAACTCGGGGACTACGCCCAAATTAATCTGACATAAATAACTTAGCAGCCAAACACAACCATTGTGCTTGATACATCTGCACCCGGCATACCAGGATCTGATAAATGTTAAAGTGTTTTTTCACTCTAAGGAGCAGCAGCGCCCGAGGTATCAGCCGTAGGAGGAGGTAATTTGGCATCTGTGGGGGGGAGCTTCGGTCTCTGCCTCATCTTTCGGGTTGGCACCAGCATGCTCTGGATCTTCAGTATCCTCGCCAAGCTCCGAGGCCTCTTCGTATTTGTCGTCTGTTCCATCCGAGACATAGTCGTCATCGACATCGTCGAGGAAGCTAGGTCCTTCGTTCTAGCTGTGGACAGAGGCATACTAGATGAGGTTGTAAGTGCAAGCCTTATGACGAGCTATCCACTCTAGATCATTCATCCACCTAGATCCGGTATGCATGCGATCGAGAACCTTCAGATCCAAGCCCTCGTACACGGATAGCACGAAGCTTAGCGTCGTGTCAGCTCCAGCCCGTGCAGCGGATTCCCTCCAGAGGTTCAGCTAGGTCTCACACTCCATCAGTTTTGCAATAAAAGAAGTGCTACCTCTGGGAGTGGGGTTAGTCGGCCAAAGGGCATTGAAGATCTGGGAAGTTGCATTCATGATGCCTGCGCCATAATTCTTCATAGTTTCAACCCGGGTAGCGAGGCTCACCAGCATGCCCTCCATATCATAAGGAATAGGCTCAGCACCAGGACCAACTAGAGTACCTCTCTACAGCCGGAATTAGGCAACGGTAGCAGAAGCAATGGCTTCGCTCTCTAGAAATTTTCCTAGAAACAAAACAAATAACATCAGTAAGTAAGGGCGCATGACCCGGATGAAAAAGTTGGCAGAAGGAAAAGAACTGATGAGATATATAACCGAGGATCCGGGTCAGCTCCTTGAGACAGTCAGCATTCCTCTTTTTGAGCTTCTCGTATTCGGTGGTCACCGACTCAAATTTGATGTCGGCTTCCTTCAGCATATCTTGGTCTTTTTAAAGCTGAGTTTTCAGGCGCTCCTTTTCCTTGGAGAATTCTTGATCAGCCTTGTCCAGCACAGCTTTATGGGAGTTCTTCAGCTTTTTCATTTCGGCGTTCAGCCGAGTAATCTCATCATTTTTGAGCCGCAGTTAGGTGATCTCATCATCCTTCTTCTTCAGTTCGGCCTCATGCTTCCCTTATTGTTAGAGAAAGTGAAGCATCATATTAGGCAATGGCATGCTATCTTCAAGGGACACTACAAATAATTTGTTGACCCGGCAGAGCTGAGGTATAATTATCTGCCGAGTCAGGATGGAAAAGGGTAAAGGTTGAGTAGCCAAGGCGAGTTACCTCTGATATCGGCCAAGTTCTTCCTCATGAGGATGTTCTCAGCTTCAACTTCGGTTGTGCAATTCGGATCGCAAGTTAGTTCAGACAACAAATGAGGTAGAGCAAGTAAGACTAAAAAATACTGAGTGAGAAATTTCTTCAGCTAGGCAAGCAATTTAATATGCTTTGAGTGAAGATCCTTGTGTGTGTCCAGAAGACGCTGGAATTTAGCAGTTCGGCAGTTGGTGGTGATCAAAGAGGCAAGTGTTAGTTCAGGAGTAAGAAGGAATATTTGAAGTTTACAAGATCTGGGCCAAGTGGAACTTAACCCGGCTCTAGCTGTGTGAATATTCGAAGTTTACAAGATTCAGGCCAAGTGGAACTTAACCCGGCTCTAGGTGTACGAATATTCGAAGTTTACAAGATCCGGGACAAGTGGAACTTAACCCGGCTCTAGGTGTGTGAATATTCGAAGTTTACAAGATCCAGGCCAAGTGGAACTCAACCCGGCTCTAGGTGTGTGAATATTCGAAGTTTACAAGATCTAGGACAAGTGGAACTTAACCCGGCTCTAGGTGTGTGAATATTCGAAGCTACTAAGGAACTATGCTAATTTTCTAGGAGCATCCGGCCGAGTAGCAAGTTACTCCCCCCGGAGACTCGAGGACTAGTGGATATATCTCTAAGTACTTACGCTTATTAAGGGCATGACAAAAAGGTTTACCTCCATCATTCGGCTGGTAAGGGAAATAGCCTTGGTCGCTGTATTCATTTGAGCGCTGAACTCGGCGGGACCAAACTTCGCCGGGAGATTGTCATTGGGGTTGATGAACTCGGCGGCATTCCAGTTGTTGACATACTCGATCAAAGTCGGGCCATAATGCTCCCCGCTGAGCGTTTGGTTCGCCACCAAGCCTTTAGCATGGGCCTCTTTCCTCGCGATCTAAGCAGCAGCTCGGCTAGTGTGAAGAGTGAGCTGCTTGCTGCCAGCAGACCCGGAAGCAGCAGGGTCAGAGGCGGCACTCCCTTCTTTATCATGGATGTGATAGTACACTGTCTAGATTCAGATGTTGATCCCTTGGGGATTTTGGCGGCCTCCGCAGGTGGTTCGCTCTTAGGGGCATCATGCCATTTCTTGGCCTTGGTGCCAGGTTTGGCCTGAGTTTTCTGCTGGAAGATATCCTTGGCAAAAGTTGTAGCCGCTGGAGTTTTGGCCTTTGGGCTGGGCTGAGCTTGGTCTTCTCGCCGAGTCTTGGAAGACCCAGATGAGGCAGGAGGAGTTGGTGCGGAACCTGAAGTTAGTACTAGTGTTGGTGCTGGTACTGGTGTCGGTGCTGGTGCAGGTGCAGGTGCAGAAGAAGTTCAGATCGATGCCGATGTAACTGGCGCCTCGGTGATAGCAGGTTGCGGCAGAGTCGATGAAGAATTGGGGAGATCCAGCATAGTATCCTCGGCAATTCCACTTCTCCCCCGCATCGATGTTACCCTCCTCATGACAAGGTGGGCTAAGATTCGGAGCAGCCTCGAGCTCTCCTGAATAGGGCTCAGCGGGCACGTGTCTTCATTGCGAGGGGAGAGGGGGCACTCCGGATAGGTGAAGCAATGCTGGAGCCGCTCTGGGAGATCTCCCTGGCAGCCCTGCCGAATCAGACAACAAACAACAAGATATAACAGAAAAAGAGAAACACGAAATACGTGAAGATAGTGAGGTACAATCCAAAAAATGGACCAGGAAGGAACAAAGACTTACTCAGATGAGGTTGGAGGTTCCCTAGGCCTGGGTGCTCTCCGGACCATGGTCTTGACCTTGGGCTCAGGTTTGCTGGCACCCTTGATGCCGGGTTTCTTTTGCCTCTTCTTAGCTGGGGGCGGCTCGGAAGAAGCAACCGAGGTAGCAGCACGCTTCTTGGAGGGAGCAGGAACTGGGTCGCCCACGGCAAGAGGAGGATCCTCGTGGACCTGCTCAGCCGGATTAGCTGAAGCCAAGTCAACCGGAAACCCGTAAGAAATGGGCACCGGATCAAGTACCTCCATAATCTCAATATTGGAATCTTCATTGTCAATAGGCCAATCCCTTAAAGAAGAGGCCTTACTAGAAGTTCGTCTAGAGACATACGGAGTGGGAAAGAACATTTCTGAGTCCGGCGAAAAATCTCAGTGTTATTGAGCTCGAAGGAGGAGGTTCGGTTGGGGTAAAGATGCCCACTTTTATGGCAAATCTTGTGGGTGTGTTCCTGTAGGGAGAGATCCGGCTATGGACGAAGGTGATCATCACGTCCTCACTGCGTAGCCCTAGATGGTTCAGCTCCTTGATTCATTTGTCCACCTGATTCGCCAAGGCAGTTGGCTGCCTTGGGATTCGGTTCCACAAAGAGGTATCCGAAACCTCCAACTTGAAGGGGCGCATGCGGATCAGGTCTTCATCCGTGTTGTTCCTCACATAGAAGAATGTCCGGGCCCAGCCTTTGCAAGACTCGAGGCCAGTGACCCGGGGGAATGCAAAGTTTTTGCGGGGGAGATAGAGGCTCCACCGCACTGGGTTAAGGATTTGTTGACAGGGGAAGAAAAGGATCAGGGATGACATTCTTGCAGAGTCCGAAGAACTTGATCCAGAGATCGTTGGTGGGCCAAAGGCCGACATACCCTTCTATGCTGGAGGCAAAGGAGGAAAGGGAGGTGATAGCATTCGTCGGAAGATGATGCGATTGGAGCTCATATGCATTGATGAAATCATGGAAGAAATCACTGACTATGAGACCAAAACTGCGTTGGAAGTGAGAGAGGAAGACCACAAACTCACCCAGATTGGGAGAGGGAGCGATCTCCTGGGCGGCGAGGTGGCAGGTAACCCCTTCGGGGATGCAGCAGGTCCGGTAGAGCCAGTCAAGATCATCTTGATAGACCTAGGAGCCGGCCCAGCTGCCGCGTTCATGCGCTTTGCCTTCCCCCTCCTCCGTTTCGACAATGGCAACTTTCTCTTTTGTCATCTCCAAGTCACTATCCTCACAGAACCAATCTGGGGTGGGGGACAGTGGCCTAGACTGGCGAGGCCCAATAGTGGCGAGGTTGCACGGGAGCAGCGGTACAACTATAATGGAAAAGCAACAAGGCACGGTGGCAGCGGTGCTACGAGGAACAGAAGCAGTGGTGACGATGGCGCTGTTGTGGGAAAGAAGGAAGAAGAAGAGCAGACACGCGTGCAAAGTGGGGGAAGAGCAACCAAGGCGCGCCTCCTTCCCTATTTAACCATGCCCCTAAGGGGGAAGTGCGATCCAGCGGTGCGGCAGAGCCACACGGTGTGGCCGTGTATTTGCCGGATCAGACAATCAGAGGCAGGCCACATGAAGGGCCACAGGAAGCAGCAGATCCCACGACGCGACGTGGTGATACAGTTAACGAGGAGGCAGCCACGATGTGATGTTTGCAGCAGTTATCCATGATAGTAAATATAGTAACCGGCACATTAACTGGCGCAAGCCCTTAAAATGAGGCAAAACAATGATTACCCTCCACGTAGGATATGGGGAAGCGTACGAGACAAGGAAATTTGACCCAGATAAATAGAAAGTAACCCGGTCAGTGAGTAATATCTCGGATGGAGCCAAGGGAATGTCAAGCCATAAGAGCCAAGTTACAGGATAACTCGGTGAAGAGAGCATAGATCTTGGTAGGTTGAACCTGTTGTGGCCTTATCAGCTGAAGTTGCTAAGACCGTACCAGCTTCAGGGACTAATGTTGGGGGGATACCCAAGGGTAGGGTCACGCCGGGGTATAAAGGCCATGTTAGCCGAGGTACGGCAAGGTCAAAGCGTATGCTGGCTGAGTCACCTCAAGGCAGGCCGACTTACGGAGTGACCCGGCTCGAAGGATACTCGTCTAACCTTGTGCTGGCCGACATGTAGAGTATGTCGGCTAGCCTTTTGTAACTTGTTTGTAGGTACCCACGTGGCCGAGTTAGCCAGGTGCTAGCCAGGTTATCACTTGGCTTACAAGAGAAGGAAGGAATCTCGCTGGTCAAAAGGTGGTCTCTGTCCACTATAGCGTGAGCGAAGCGGACAGAGGGAAGGACCAACAGGGGAGTGGCCGACTAGGATGACATAGCCAATGTCGGCTGATGCCACCAGTGTCGGATGATGCCACGCCATAGAGGGGCTCAGGGAGGCTTACACCTTGAGTCCAGACCAACCTGTTAAAGTGTAAAAGAGGCATCTTGCTTTACCGAGGAGCATATTCGGAGAATATGACTCCACGCATGCCCTAAATTGTAACCTAGCCCTCTCCCGCCCTAAATTGTAACCTAGTCCTCCCCCATATATAAGGAGGGGCAGGACCTCCATAGAGAGGGTCAGCCATTTTTACTAAGGGAGAACCCTAGAGTGTAGCGGTGGGTAGTAAGAGAACTAGTCTGCTTCCCATGAACAGCTCAAGGAGCCCTTGTAATCCATCATCAACAAGAGATAAATACAAACATCTGTGTGTGGAATCACCACACTATCCCTCCCTGGATTCCTCTAGTGCACATTGGCCCCATCTTTAGCCTATACATGTCATTTCCCGTGCCACCACCATGACAGAAGTATATGATGGAATTCACACTTCTCGAAGTACCCACAAATTTTCTAAACATGAAAACTGTATAGGGCCATGTTGGAATCAAGTGCATCCCAATTACCAAAAACTTGTTGGACAACAAGATCTGAATCACCAAAACAAACAATCTTGCATATGCCAATCTCTTTTGCCACTTTAAGTCCATGCACCAGTGTCTCATACTTAGCTACACTATTGGATGTTGCGAAATGGATCTACAGCACATATTTCAATTGATCTTTCTTAATTGACCTGAGAACTATGCCGACACCTAAGCCCGTTTTCATTTTGGATCCGTAAAAGTGCATTCCCGATAGCTCCATGATGACCCACAAGTATAGGGGGTGTATCGCAGTATTTTCGAAAAGTAAGAGTATCGAACCCAACGAGGAGCAGAAGGTGTTGGCGAGTGGATTGGAGCAGGAATTCTCTTAAATACTTAGCAAATGGATTTTTAGGAGTTTTTGATAATGCAGGTAAATAAAATACGAGTAAATAAAAGACAATGATAATAAATGCAACAAGTGTCCCAATCCTTTCTTTAGCAAAGGACAAGCCGGTTGTATTACTTAAGATGACCAAATGTTCTCGAGGACACACAGGAATATCATCAAGTGCTTTCGCTTCATATAGTTGATTAATCTTCTTTAGTTTGCTAAGTGTTGTGTGGGTGAACCTGTGCTAATGTACCGACCTTCCTAGGACTAATACATACTTGTGATTATACCCCTTGCAAGCATCCGCAAGTATAAGAAAGTAATTAAGGTACAAACCTAACCACAGCTTTAAACTCTAAGACCCTGACATCCCTTGTGCAAAGGTTTCCTAACGGGGGTTCAGGTTTCTGTCACTCCAGCAACCCCTATGATTAGTAGCCAAATACATAATGCATTCCCCTACGCCCATATAGGTGAAGTGTCATGTAGTCGACGTTCACATGACACCACTAGAAGAAATACACCACAACTTAAATATCAAACCATTGAATCTTTCTCAACACAAATCCACTACTAACAACATGACTTCTTCCATGTCCTCAAGAACTAAACAAACTACTCACAAGACATCATATGGATCAAGATCAGAGATGATATAATGATATGCAACAATCTGAACATAAACGATAATTCAACGGTTCACTCAATAGCATCAACTATAAGGAGTAATCAACACCGGGAAAATTTCCCCTAAGAACTATGCAAGATTCAACCCAATTGTTACAGCGGTATGGAGTGGTGATGCTGCTGCTGGTGGACATGATGATGGAGATGATGATGATGATCCTGATGAAGTCCAACCTGATGGTGGTGTTGATGGCGACGATCTCCCCTTTCCGGGATGGAATTCCCCCGGTAGAATTTTGTCTGCCGGAGAGATCTTTCTCTCTCTGTAGTTTTCCGCCCCGCAGAGGCAGCGGAATATTTCTGTGGTCGCTCCTCAGGTTTTAGGGTTTCGAGGAGATAATATACACCAAAGGGGAGAGCCTAGAGTAGGCCAGGGTGGCCACACCACCTGCTGGCGTGGCCTAGGGCTGCCCGCGCCAGGGGGTGGTGTGGGCCCCCTGTGGCCCATCTCCACTCCCCCTTCTAGAAATCTTCGTCTTCTAGAAAAGTAGAATTTTCCATGTATTTTCCCAGATTTTCTGAGCTTTGCGAATTTCACCTCCAAACAACCCCTTTTCCATTAGAATCCTGACTGCAGCGGTCCATGCTCCAAAAGTCATCAACCATGCAAAACAGATGAAATAACATAAGTATCATCTCTGAATATGAAATATATCACTGAATAATAGTAAATTATGATATAGAATAGTGATGCAAAATGAACGTATCACTCCAAATTCCAACAATTTTTATCATTGTTTTTCCTTTTATTTACTGCCAGATTTCACTGAAGTTTACCCTTTTTACTAATGTTAACATTGCAACTAGGGAATTCTTGGTTTTCTGTAATGGTTTTCAGACAATGAACATTTTTGCAAGATTTGATAGCATTTATGGGCTAATTACACCTTAAGAAACAAATCCTCAATTGAAGCCCCTCACATTAGAGGCGTTCAGAGTGCATAATGACCACTGGTACGGTCAGGGTACGCCTTTACGGCCTGCCGCCAGCTCCGCTATATCAATACAAGCAACTTTCATGAAGGAGAGATGACGAAAATCACAACACAGTCACCGCAAACTCATCTAGAAGAGGAGAGATCAGATCTGGAGAAGGAGAAGAACACTGTCTCATTCTTCGACGATCTCTAGCGTCTAAACCAGCATACCCATCATACCCATTTGTACCTAGAGAGAGAGAGAGAGATTGGCACTTGTAAGATTAGGGTTTGATAGTTTGATCTAATTTGGTTTGTATTTGATTCGGTCTTCGAACGGTATTGTGGCTTGCTACGATAACTTTTAGATGATTTCCATTTGTAATACAATTATGCCTTTGATTTATCTTCCTCTCATGTCTAGGTAAATCCCCATAGGCATGGGCGATGTAGGGGATTGGTAAGATGTGTTGTGCCTTTTTTAATTCCATCCATTTGTGATTGTTGTAGTGTTTATTGAATTGTGAGGATGAATATCTATGTTCGTATAATGCTTGTTATCCAATTTAAGGGCCCAAGTAACATTATCCAGAGATCTCATAGGTATGAACTTCTATGCTAGCGAATCGGCGACCCTCGAGTGACACGGACGATATCAATGAGGAGCTAGTACTACTCGAGGATAACAAGGAACCATCAAGATTAAAGCCTTGATCCGGTCGAAAGACCTTAATTAATGTCTTGACCATTACTATGGTAACATGCAGATGGATCATTGGGACTAGGAAAAATTGTCCATGAGGAATCCCAGTCGGTATATGGGTTGCTTGCCTACTCACTTACAAATAATAAATATCACAATCCCTTATTCCATATTATTCATCTAGAACCTTCACTATTACCAAGAACCATTTCTTCCCACACCTAACTTCTCAATTGCAGGAACCTCGAACACCTTTTTCACCTTTACTTTTATGTTATTTAATTCTCGCTTTTTTCCTTTACACAAGTTTCCTCTATTATTCACTCACCCACCTTCCACCTTCAACAATTGCAGTCAACTCACTCAAAAACAGGTGACACATTGAGTGCGATAGAAATGCCGCATAAAAACACTTACCTAAGCTCCTTATTGGGATCAATATAAAAACTGGAATTAATACTTCCGTGAAAACATGCTCTGACAAATCTGTGCACTTGCAGGCCATCAAGCTATTGAATACATAGGTACCACTCGTTCTGGAAAAACTTATTTACCTCCATATATTGACTGTATTCCAACTAAAAGACGCCTAGAATTTATTGAAAGATTTTCTAATTCACATACTATAGACATGAATAGCTCGATTCCTTTGATGGTAGACTTAACCATCACCCGGGGGGTGAAGAGCCAGAGCTACCATTGGGAGAATATGGGAATCCATCTTGGCACTTGAGAAAAATGCCTATTCTTTGTCCTGATCTTGAAGGCCGGGAATTTGAAATATATCCTAAGCTAATTTATATGATAAAATAAATTGCTTTCGCAGGAAAAGAAGAGGAAGATCCTAGTGATCACTTGACAAAGGTCTATGACCTTTGTGCTACTCTTAAACCTGCAAGTTTACCAATAGAGTCTATGCTCCTTAAACTTTTTAGCTGGTCTCTGAAAGTTAAAGCTTTTACTTTGTTACAATCATTACCCAATCAAACTATAAAAAGTTGAGAATATTGCATCCGAGAATTTATGCATAAATATTGCTTGTGTACTAAAATCATGCAGATTAAACGCAGCATTACAAACTCCCTTCAAATAGTTGGAGAAAACTTTTATCAAGCATGGAATAGATTTTATGGAATGATTATGAAAGTCCTGAATCATGGTTTCCATGAGCAGTTAATTATCTAATATTTTTATAATGGGCTTAATAATGATACAAAAGAAATGATTGACTCATCTACATGGGAGCTATTTGCAACTTGACGTTGCCAGAATGCGTAAATTTTTTTGGGGTAAGATCCTTCAATGATGAACAATTTAATCTGTTGAGGATGTTAAACCACAAAAAAGTATGTTTCATATACCCCAGGAACTTATGCCTGAATTTAAGAAGTCCATGAAAGAAAAAGGAATAGGGCGGAACTTGTTGAAGGAAATAAAGTAGATATTCTTCAATCTTGTGTTATAGAAGATGAAATAAATCTTGTGATGCAGAAGTTTAGATATCAACAAAAGCAGTTCCGTGAGAAATATTATAAATGATTATGGATTCAAGGAAAGAACATAAAAGAGCTAACTAAAGTTTTTGATGACTTAGGACGACATGTCACGAGGCATTTGGATAAATACTTGAGTATGGTTAAAACTCAATGCGATCAGATAATTGAGACTCAAGCTTTTATTTTAGACCAAGGTAATTTTAATTACAATACTATTTCTACTAACATTGTCACTAGACGTGGTACAAAGACACAGGAACCCAAGGGGCCACCTTGGTATCAAGAAGAACATGCCCACAAGACAAGAGAGACTCAAGAAATGAGTCAAGAAGAAGAGGACCTTGTGGATCCTCAAGATGATATTGATTACAAAGCTCAGAAAAAGAGAGCATGAGACTTCTAAAGATAAAGAAGAAGAAGAAGAAGAAGAAGAAGAAGAAGAAGAAGAAGAAGAAGTAGGAGATAAACATAAATAATATGATTTAGATACTGAGACAATAGACTCAAGAGAAGAGGCTGATCTTAGAAAGGAACAAGAAGATAAGGCTATCGCCTCAAGTGAAAAATGTGTTGATAAGCAAAAACCTTCAGCAAAGAAGAAAACTAAAAAGAATGTTGAACCAGTGGCAAAGGTAAAGGAGAAGGTAATCTCTACTACTTATAAAAGCACGAACTTTCGTGGGAAAATTGAATCCGCACCGTCCAATCACGAAGATCATATGGTCTAGATTAGTTTGTTCTCCCCCTCACCCAAAGAAGTTCATGTGTCCTTCCATCTATGGACTTCCATCCCAGCCCCGAAATCAGGAACAAATAACTACCACGCTAATCTCGCCCATCTCTCACGCTAAAATATCTTAGTCCATAAAACACCCCCTAATCTCACGCGCGATCTTCTCCAGCTATACCGTTCCCTGACATGATTAGCCCGCAGTTCTGACCCTAAGTCGTTCTCACCGGTCATCTTGTGTTCATCGCCGCAGCCTACCCGCCCCCTTGTCGTCGTGGTCTACTGCCGGCCGTTGCACCCCGGCCGTCCTCGCCCCGCAGTTGGTTGTGCTGCATATGACACAATTGTAGGCACAAAGGTGAAAGTATCGAAGACCTGATATGGTAACCACAAACTGACCCTGATGATCAGGGAGTGCAGGTTGCTCTTTTTCATCGTTATCGGCATAAGCCAATCAGCTGAGTCAAAAATATCTACCTTTTTTCTGCTTATGGTGTTTTCTTCATCATCGAAAGATCCTCCTCTTTGATATACTTACGTGTTGGGCAATATGTTCTACAGTATTTGAATCACTTTTTTGTTTGTTTTAACACGTCATTTAGTGCAGTTTTTTTTCTATACACGTGTAAGGGGAATGGCAGCTAGAGAGGTAATGTTTTATATTGATCTAATAATGCAGATGGCAAGAAAAAAACTCAACAGCTTGCATTTCAGCAGGGGTAATTTCAAGCTTCTATTAGCTTATCACACCTTGGCTGACTTTGTTTGCATATGCTAGACTGCATAGTGTCCTGAAAAAGATGTCGGAAGTTTGTCTAAATTTGGATGAAATATTAAATAGTGTCTACATACATTTGAATTTAGACAAATTTGCGACATTCTTTTTAGGACGGAGGGAGTACTATATATAGTAACACGATTCTCCACCATGGTGTACAGTCAATGTATTGGCAAGAAATTATTGGATTTCTTCTACCACAGAGAGGTTGGAGATCGTGCTTGCTTGCATGCCTCATCAAGTGACTTTCTACTGCTAATCTGGAAAAGGCTTCTCAAAAGTGGCAAAAGATCAAAATTGATGCCTATCAGGAGTGTCGATGACAACCAAGGAGTTGCAGCTTCAGGTATGAGACTCGGATGTGCATGGTTCTTAGCTTTTTCTCGAATGTTGTTTCTTGTGCTTACGTTTATTATACTCCTATGTCTCAAATTAGTTGTCTAAGACTTGTCTAGATAAAAATGTATCTAAATACATTCGTATCTAGGCAAATATAAGACAACTGATTTGAGACGGAGGAAGTATAATATATGCATGGGTTATTATACACGAATGTGGAGAAACTGGTTTTGAAATTGACTCAGTTTAGGTATTCAGAAAATAGTATATTGTCCACTTCAGGCTATTTGTTCAAATAATAAAATCAAGTGGCATGCTTTTATTTGAATACAATTTTATTCATTTGAATCTCAAATTTAACACAGCCTTAGGAGGAGCATTATTATATCTTGGAAAGGTTCGGCTTTCACCAGCAGTACATGGACTCGCTCAGCCCAAAAATTCAGTAAGCATTTTAGTCATCAGAGACTTTGCAATTGTGGCGTTCTAATCTTTGCTTTCAGATAGTCATCGCAAGGATGATGTTATTGCAAGTTATCTATGACTATGCAATACAGGTCGTTGCATATATGCTTAAATGGCCATATATTGTTCCATTCATAATGAACTTTCGTTATATTACATTATTTTAATTGGTCTAGGAAATTTTGATCCAGAATATCCCCTATCAAATTGCCCTTCAAGGAAAATACGGATCAATATATTTAAAAAATATAGCCTCAAAGTTCCTTGCTCTTTTAGTATGTTTATGTTTAATTTTAAAAACTATTTGTGGAGACGTGCGTTGCACGTGCATGATTACTAGTACCCACTAGAAAGAAATTTCCTTATTCTCGTCGTGTTCAATACGAACCGGATAAAGCCATTTGTGATTCTTTTGCCGAAGCACTGGGAAGCCTTGGTTTAGAACTTCCTTTAACTGATGCTATTCAAGTTCCTAATTATAAAAAGTTTATGCGAGATATTCTCAATAGAAAAAATAAGGTATTTAAGACTGTAGCAGTAAGCTGCCTGCTAAGCTTGGGGACCCAGGTATACCAACCATCTCTTGCGTTACTGGGAAAACTAATATCCTTAATGCTCTTTATGCCCTAGGGGCAGGTGTTAGTGTCATGCCTTATTACTTGTTTAAGAATGTGAACATTGGAGAGTATTCTCCCACTTAAATTACTTTGGAAATGGCTAATAAGACAACTAAACAACCTATCAGTATGATCGAAGATGTATTATTTAGAATTTACGAACATGTTATACCCACTAAATTTATCATACTAGATGTTCCCGAAGATGACAAACTTTTAATCATCCTTGGAAGCCCTTTTCTTATCACTGCTGGAGCTAATGTCGATTGTTCTAGCGGTAAGATTGTTTACAATATTTATGATGATCAGATTGTTTGTTATTTTTCGAAAAAACAGGAGCATTGTGACAAATATGTTCCACCACCTAAGCGTATCCAAGAGGTTAAAGCCATCAATGAAGGGCACCTTGAGGTAAATGCTAATGACACAAAGGTTGGTTGATAAGCTAACTCTCCTTAATAAAATGCTTAATGAGAGTCAACCCATTCTTAGTAGTTAAAATTTTATTTTGTTTTGTTTTATTTTTTGTGTGTCTTGATAAATTTGTTTAAGCTTTTAGACTTGCAGAGAATTTATACTTTAGTGAATTTTAAAGAAAAGCGAAAGGAAGAACCAAATAGGGTTCAGACTATGTAACAAGCAGTAGTATGACCGGAGGTGACTGTACCACACGCACGTACCGTTGAAGAGAAATCAGTCGTGAATTTTTGTTTTATTTAGTGCTCATGACAAGCACCGGTACGGTTGGAGGTACCCGTACCGCCCGCCCGTACTGAACATTGATGATTTGCTTCAAATCTTACTGCCGTGATAACAAGCACTGGTATGGCTGGGACACACCCGTACCATCCGCCCGTACCAGACCTCTAGGTTTGATCTCATAAACCTAATCTTGATCCAATGGTGACGACCACCGATACGGGAGGGACGCGCCCGTACCACCCGCCCATACCAACTACATCGCCAGGTAAAGGCCGATGGCGACTGGCTCACAGCCAGCCCCTTTGTTCTTCGTCCCTCATTCTTTCTTCCTCTTTCTCTCTCCACCTCAAAACCTAATCCCCTAGAACCTTTGATTCCTCATTGATTTCATGTTTTTGAGTGGGGGAATCTTCACATCGGTAAGTTTCTTATCCGATCCATGCTTTATTTTCTAAAATCCATGGTTGAATTCCTCACATTGACTATTTAGATGAGTTCATCATATTTTGAGATTATTATTGATTCGTCATGTTAGGATTTGTAATTTCTACCTATAATCGTTTGTTTGTATGATAGAAACCTGATTCCTATAGTTTTCTTTGAAAATTTTGCACCACAATGCATAAAATTGGGAGGATTTTGTGCTCGAGCAAGGGCTCAAGAACGGCAGGGGCCTCGGGATCCCCCAGGCCACCCGGCTCGAAGAAGAGATGCTCGGAGGTAGACAGTTTGATAGATGCCATGAACAAGGACTATGAGAGGGTGAGACAATGCAAGGTTTTAATCACTAAGTGGGCAAGCCGTGAGTTTATCACCCACCAAGGTTTGCTGGAGGAATTTGACTTGATGACCATGCAAGCTGGCATGGTCTTTTTCTCCTACCCCTCCATCGACACCTACGAGCTCGCCACATATGAGTTCATGTCATCGTTCCATGATGACCTTGTGGCCCAAGAGCGTAATTGCACTGTAAGTTTTGTGCTCAACGGGTAACCCCATAGCCTCTCTTTCTATCAATTTTGTGATTGTTTCGGCTTCTCTTATGTGGGGGGCTCGATATCAATGATAATGTCCATATAGAGACATTGCATGATGATACGTCGTAAACATATCTATAATTTTTGATGCTCCATACTTGTTTTGTATCAACTATCTTATGTTTTGTCTACACTTTGAGGCATTCTTATACATTTTCTGGAACTAACCTATTGACAAGATGCCGCAGTACCAGTTGCCTGTTTTCTGCTGTTTTTGGTTTCATAAAACTAGTAAGGAAATATTCTCAGAATTTGACGAAACAAAATCCAAAGTTCCTATTTTTTCCGACACAAGACGGAGTCCAAATCATAGACACAGGAGGGCACCGAGGCGACCACACCCTATGGTGGCGCGGGTACCCCTAGGCGCGCCACCAGGTGGTGTGGGCCGCTCAGGCCTTCACCGACCTTGCCCCTTCGCCTATATATTCCCCCCGAGACAAAAACCCAAAAGATAAGATCAGAGTTCCATGAAAAGTTCTGCAGTGCAGCCGCCATTGAAGAGGAGATTCGGGGGACAGAAGTCTCTGTTCCAGCACCCTGCCGGGACGGGGAAGTGCCCTCGGAGCCAACTCCATTGACTCCACCGCCATCTCCATCACTATTGCTGACTCCCATGATGAGGAGGGAGTAGTTCTCTCTCGAGGCTAAGGGCTCTACCGGTAGCTATGTGTTCATCTCTCTCTATGCATGATCTTATTGAGATCATGAGCTTTGTAATAGATCTATTCTGCTACTCAAGTGCTTTAATTAATCTCTGCTTTTCCCCCATGTGTGTGAAGTTGACAGGGTGCACACCATGTGGCACTTAGGCTAAGGTTACAAAAATACTTATCATGAGTATAATTTGAGTTGGGTGTCTCTATGATATTGTGGTGTTTTTGGAACCATCTAGCGCTCAAGGTGATAGTGAGGGGTTATCTAGATGGGGAATGCGAACTTTAAGGTGTGCTGTTATAGCCCTACATCGTCCAACCGCAAAGTAGTTCAGGGCAGCATAATGAAGAGAAGATATTTATATGAGAGTGTCCACTAGTGAAAGTATGATCCCTAGGCCTTGTTTCTAAGCATTGAAACACCATTTACAATCAGTCCTGTTACATGTTTGCTTGCTGCCACTCTTATTTTAGATTGCAATTACCACTTATAATCATCCATATTACTTGTATTTCACTATCTCTTCACCGAACTAGTGCACTTATACACCTGACAAGTGTATTGGGTGTGTTGGGGACACGAGAGACTTCTTGTATCTTGATTGCAGGGTTGCTTGAGAGGGATACCTTTGACCACTTCCTCCCTGGATTCGATAAACCTTGGGTGATCCACTTAAGGGAAACTTGCTGCTGTTCTATAAACCTCTGCACTTGGAGGCCCAACACTGTCTACAAGAATAGAAGCATGTGTAGACATCAAGTTATTTTATGGTGCTGTTGTCAGGGAGGTAAGGTAAAAGGTACTCACATCCTCTGGCTGCTAAGCTATCTTATAGTACTGTTGCTAGTGTGTGAGTGCTCAAAGTTATTTCCTTTAGATTTTGCAATTATATTTTTTTGTTTCTTGTTTTTATTTTCACTAGTTAGGCTTAATGGAAAACAAGAATAAAATTGGAGAGCTTTATAGTATTTATCTTGAGTTAGGACATGAAGTGTTTGAAGAGAAAATTTAAAAACCTATGGGACTTTATTTGCATGCTAATAGCAATGCTATTAGTATGAATTCTTTGAACACCATTATTGCTAATGCTATGGAAAATTGTAAGCTTGGGGAAGCTGGTTTTGATGAGCATGATATTTTTAGTCCCCAAGAACGGAGGAGAAAAATTACTTTGATGATACTATACCTCCAATATATGATGAATACAATGATGAATATGATATTTTCAGTCCACCTACTATTGAGGAGAAAATTTATTATGATTACAATATGCCTCCTATATTTCATGACTATGGTGATGAGAATAATAATGATAGATATTTTGTTGAATTTGCTCGCACTACGATTAATAAGAATGACTATGCTTATAGGGAGAGTAATAATTATTTTATACATGTGGCTCATGATAAGAATGTTTTATGTGATATTTATATTGTTAATTTTACTCATGATGCTACTTAAAGTTATTATGAGAGAGGGGAACGTGGTTTTATGTATCTCAACAATATTAAGTTTCCCCTCTTTATGTTGAAATTTTTGAAGTTGCACTTGTTTTGCTTTCCTATGCTTGTTGCTTTGTGCTTTCATGACTTGTTTCTTTACAAGATTATTTTTCATAGGAAGTGGGTTAGACTTAAATTTGTTCCATATTTGCTTCTTGATGCTCTCTTTTACTTCAATTCATATTTCTTATGTGAGCATCATCGAAATTATCATGCCTATCTTAATGGCTATAAAGAAAGAGTTTTGGGAGACAACCCATTATATTTTTACTTTCAGTTTATTTTTGTTTTGTTGAGTCTTGGAAGTTATTTCCTCTGTAATAACCTCTCCTTATCATTTTTGTCTGGTTTTTGTGCCAAGAATAACCTCTAATGAGAGGGAAGTAAGATATGGGGAAGTTGCTGTCCCGAAACAGATTTCTGTGCGTCACTGTAAAAATCATGAAAAATATCAGTACGTCGGATTGAGCTGTAATTTTGTGTGCTTATGACCTAGGTTATTACCCAACTTTCTATAGTTTTGGACTTTTCTATTTGAGCAACAGAAGATTTTCAAAACAATCGGTCTTTACCTGCTGGTCTGTTTTGACAGATTTCTGCCATTATTTGCATTTGCCTCTTAATCGGTTTCTTTTTGAGTTCTCTTGGATCCTTTGAGATTTTAAAAGAAATTACTACAGTAGCTTATGTTTTAATGGATGATTTACTTGAGTTGAAACTGAATCCAAAGGATTATTATTTTGAATACACTAGTGTTGCTAATGAAGATTGTGTGAAGTTTTGTATGAAGGAAGTTTTCAAGTGTAGGGAGAGAATCATGTGATGAGATGAAGTATGGAAAAAAGCTCAAGCTTGAAGATGCCACCCATGTCACCCCAAGAAATATTCAAGAAGTACAAGCATCAAAGCTTGGGGATGCCCAAGGCATCCCCGTCTTCATCAATAATCTCAGGTCCTCTTTCAAGACAATTTATTTTTATTACCTTATGCACTATGTGTTGTTCTTGGAGCATCTTTGTTTTTAGTTTTATTTTGCTTTCTTTGCCACAATAAGTTGGTTGGATCCCAACACACTTATTTTGGAGAGAGACACACCCGGTTATTCATTGCCTAGGATACTCTAGTTTTCACTCTTATTGTTCTGTGAGTGTTCTCCTTTGCTAGCACTATGTTTAGCTTTAGTTTTCTTATTTTTTGGCTTAGAACTTTTTAGTTCTTCTTTGTAGATGGGTGAGACATGCTCTCTGGTATTTATTGATTATTATCTTTGAGAGTTGTTTCAAATAAGTCGATTTGTGTTGGAAACGAGTAGGAAGTTTCATGCTTGTAGTGGTACAAAAGGAAGCTTGTTTTGACTATGACTTAGACTTTATCATGTCATGCTAGATGTTGCTTTGACCATATGCTTAGTAATTATTGTTGTAGCATGACTTGTTTCAAACAATTGAGATTGCTTAATGTGTCTTGAAAGAATCATGCGTTATTTTAGCATACAAAAGCATAATATTGTGGTATTCTCCTTTGATGCTTTATTTGGGTTGACTTGGCACATGCTTACACCATGTTAAGACTATGAACCAGTCACCATAGCCTTTATTATCATTTATTTTTTGACTTGCAATATCACTTTATGCTTTAATTAATAATGTTTTGTCGCTTTGCATGATTATGGCCATTATTGCTCTCTTAGTTGGTCGCTCCCAGTCTTTTGCTAGCCTCCACCTGTATTGAGTATGAGTTCCACTCATCCATCCAACCTCCAAGAAAACCAAGTTATTCCAAAGAGTCCACTATAAATTCCTATACATGGTGTGTTACACCATTCCAAGTAAATTCATGTTTTTATCTACCTTCCAAATTAAACTTGTTATGCGAAAATTAGTGATTAAAGCTCTCACAAACTTGATGGCACAATTTATTTTCTTGCACTTAATAAACTTGAACCATTGTGTCCATCTATGTTTCTTATATGCTTGCACTTTATAAGTTGTGAATTAGCAGAACCATGATACCATGGGGAACGCTTTCAACATTGCACTTATTATTGAGTTGAATCATGTTCTTTTGTTTATGGATCCCGGCGGTGTGAAATAAAAGGGGAGCTTGTAAGCTCATGGAGTTTGTATGTGTGTTAGAGAAATGCCTGGGCGGCTAGCCTAAGCCATGCCTAATCATGGTGGAAACTTGCAGCATAACCATACTGAGCATTCTATGAAGCATCCTCAATAAAAACTTATGCAAATAGAAAATAAAAAGATCACTGAGATGCTCATTGTTTGTTTCCTTGTCATTTTGATATGGGAAAGCTCCTGTGTCATGGGGCAAGGGGTACCCCGTTGGAGGTTCTCCATGATACACATGTACTTACAATGACAAGAACTTACTTGTGACTAAAGTTGAGTAGCATGAGGTTTGGTACTCATAAGCAAGGGGCATGAGATTTTCAACTTATAACTTGTCAAGCATATCCTCATATTTGTGTCACTTTAACCTTAATCACCTCAAGAGGCTTATGATAGGGGCAATGAGAGCTGAAAGCTAATGAGTAACATAATTTTTGGAAGATCTTTATGAAACTTGAAATCCCTGCTTCCCTCTGTGAAGTGCCTTTCTTTTTACTTTTTATGTTGAGTCTCTGTCTTCTATCTTTATGCACCAATTAAGAGAGCATAGTTGTCATTCTTAGTTCAATGTGCATTGTCCCAAAACTTATTGATTTATTCATAATTTTGGTATTGCTTGCTCTTAAATTATTTGTATCTAGTCACCCTTATGAACTTTGAAGGTGTCCTATGCATTTATGTTTTGCTATACCATGAGGGACAAGCTGAATACCACTCTTATTATGTTTTCTATATGTGAAACAAACAAACATCTTTCAATGCATTGTTATTCATGATCTTTTGTTTGTACCTTTTCATATTACAACATAGTAGCTATGTCTTATTGTTAGAACTATATCTTTCATGTTTCTGTTAGAGTACTATGATCCTAGCTATCAATGTTTTACAATACCTTGATCCATATTGTGATGGTGCATGTCACCTAAAAAATTATTCTTTTTATCACTTACCTACTCGAGGACGAGCATGAGTTAAGCTCAGGGATGCTTGATACGTCGTAAACATATCTATAATTTTTGATGCTCCATGCTTGTTTTGTATCAACTATCTTATGTTTTGTCTACACTTTGAGGCATTTTTATACATTTTCTGAAACTAACCTATTGACAAGATGCCGCAGTGCCAGTTGCCTATTTTCTGTTGTTTTTGGTTTCAGAAAATCTAGTAAGGAAATATTCTCGGAATTGGACGAAACAAAAGACGAAGTTCCTATTTTTTCCAACACAAGACGGAGTCCAAAGCAGAGACGGAGGAGGGCACCAAGGCGGCCACACCCTATGGTGGCGCGGGTACCCCCAGGCGTGCCACCAGGTGGTGTGGGCCCCTCAGGCCTCCACCGACCTTGCCCCTTCGGCTATATATTCCCGCCAAGACGAAAACCCTAAAGGTAAGATCAGAATTTCAATAAAAGTTCCACAGCACTGCCACCACCGAAGAGGAGATCCAGGGGACAAAATTCTCTATTCCGGCACCCTGCCGGGATGGGGAAGTTCCCCCGGAGCCATCTCCATTGACCCCACCGCCATCTCCATCGCCGTTGCTGACTCCCATGATGAGGAGGGAGTAGTTCTCTCTCGAGGCTGATATGTTGCAAACGTATCTATAATTTTTGATGTTCCATGCTTGTTTTATATCTACTTTCTTATGTTTTGTACACACTTTGGAGTATTTTTATACACTTTCTTGGACTAACCTATTAACAAGATGCCACAGTGCCAGTTGCCTGTTTTCATCTGTTTTTTGGTTCTAGAAAAGTCAGAAAATGAATATATTCTCGGAATTGGACAGGACAAAAGCCAAAGTTGATATTTTACCGGAAGACACATGGAGTCCGAGGAAGAGACGAAGGGGGCCACAAGGCGGCCACACCACCCCTTGGCGTGGGCAGCCCTAGGCCATGCTAGGGCATGGTGTTGGCCCCCTGGCCGGCCACCGACCTTGCCCATTCACCTATAAGAAGCCCCTAGGATGAAAACTCTAAATCCACCAGCCTCCAGCCACGAAAAGTTCCGCAGCGCCGCCACCACCGAAGGGGAGATTCGGGGGACAGAAAGTCTCTATTCCAGCACCCTGCCGAGACGGGGAAGTGCCCCTGAAGCCATCTCCATCAATCTCCACCACCATCTCCATCACTGTTGCTGATTCCCATGATGAGGAGGGAGTAGATCTCTCTCGAGGCTAAGGGTTCTATCGGTAGCTATGTGCTCATCTCTCTCTCTCTCTATGCATGATCATATTGTGATCATGAGCTTTGTAATCAAGTGGATCTACTTTGCTACTCAAGTGCTTTAATAGATCTCTGCTCTCCCCATGTGTGTGAAAGTGACAGCATGCACACCATGGTGGCACTTAGGCTAGATATTACAATTACTTGTTATGAGTTACATTTGGAGTTGGATGTCTCTATTAAATTGTGGTGTTTGTTGGAACCATCTAGAGCTCAAGGTGACAGTGTGGGGTTATCTAGATTTGGAAAGCAGACTTTGAGGTGTGCTGTTATAGCCCTACCATGGATTAGAGTGTCCAACTGAAGAGTAGTTCAGAGTAGTATCATAAAGAGAAGATATTTATATGAGAGTGTTCACTAGTGAAAGTATGATCCCCAGGCCTTGTTTCTAAGCATTGAAACACCATTTGCAACTAGATCTGTTACATGTTTGCTTGCTTCCATCTTTATTTCTTTTTGCCTTTAGTCTCAACCACGCACCATCAAAGCTATTTTCTGGCACTGTTACCACTTATAATTATCTACACCACTTATTTCACTATCTCTTCGCCGAACTAGTGCACCTATACACTTATACACCTGACAAGTGTATTAGGTGTGTTGGGGACACAAGAGACTTCTTGTATCTTGATTGCAGGGTTGCTTGAGAGGGATACGTTTGACCACTTCCTCCCTGAGTTCGATAAACCTTGGGTAATCCACTTAAGGGAAACTTGCTGATGTTCTACAAACCTCTGCACTTGGAGGCCCAACAATTGTCTACAAGAATAGAAGCGCGTAGACATCAAGCTATTTTTTGGCGCCGTTGCCGGGGAGGTAAGGTAAAAGGTACTCACATCCTCCGGTGTGAGTGCTCGAAGTTATTTCATTTAGATTCTGCAATTTTGTCTTTTTGTTTCTTTTTTTCACTAGTTAGGCTTAATGGAAAACAACAACAAAAATAGAGAGCTTTATAGTATTTAGCTTGAGTTAGGACATGAAGTTTTTGAAGAGAAAATTAAAAAACCTATGGAACTTTATTTGCATGCTAATAGCAATGTTATTAGTATGAATTCTTTGGACACCATTATTGCTATTACTATGGAAAAGTCTAAGCTTGGGGAAGCTAGTTTTTATGAAAACGATCTTTTTAGTTCCCCAGCTTTGGAAGATAGATATTCTATTGCTTATGATGATACCAAACCTCCAATATATGATGATTACAATGATGAATATGATATTTTCAATCCACCTACTATTGAGGAGAAAATTAATTATGATTACAATATGCCTCCTATATTTGATGATTATAGTGATGAGAATAATAATGATAGCTATTTTGTTGAATTTGCTCCCACTACAATTAATAAGAATGACTATGCTTATGTGGGGAGTATTAATTCTTTTATGCATGTGGCTCATGATAAGAATGTTTCATATGATAGTTATATTGTTAATTTTATTTATGATGCTACTGAAAGTTATTATGAGAGAGGGAAACATGGTTTTATGCATCTCAATAATATTAAGTTTTCCCTCTTTATGTTGAAAGTCTTGAAGTTGCACTTGTTTTGCTTTACTATGCTTGTTGCTTTGTGCTTTCATGACTTGTTTCTTTACAAGATTCCTATGCATAGGAAGTGGTTTAGACTTAAATGTGCTTTGAATTTGCTTCTTGATGCTCTCTTTTACTTCAATTCATATTTCTTATGTGAGCATCTTCTCAAACTATCGTGCCTAACTTAAAGGCATTAAAAAAAATACTTATTGGGAGATAACCAAAAAATTTTAGATGAGTCTTGGAAGTTATTACCTCTGTAATAACCGCTCCTTATCTTTTTTATTTGCTTTTTGTGCCAAGAGTAACCTCTAACGAAAGAGAAGTAATGCTTGGGAAAGTTGCTGTCCCGAAACAGATTTTTGTGCTTCACTGTAAAAATTCGTGTAAAATCTCTGTACCTCGTTTTGAGGCGTAAATTTTTGTGCTTCTGCCCCAGGTTGTTATCTAACTTTCGTTAGTTTAAGACTTTTCTGTTTGAGAAACAGAAGGTCCTCGAAAAAATTGGTTTTTACCTACTGATCTGTTTTTACAGATTTCTGCCATTATTTGCATTTGCTTCTTGTTGATTCCTTTTTGGGTTCTTTTTGGGGAATTGAGCTTTTTGAGGAAAGTGCTACAGTATCTTGTGTTTTAATGGAAGTTTTACTTGTGTTGGAACTGAACTAAAAGACTTATTATCTTGAGTACACTAATGTTGGTAATGAAGATTGTGTGAAGTTTGGTATGAAGGAAAAATTTCAGGTGTAAGGGAAGAATGGTGTAATGAGATGAAGAATGGATAAAATCTCAAGCTTGGGGATGCCACCCCGTGTCACCCCAAGAAATATCCAAGAATTACAAGCGCCAAAGCTTGGGGATGCCCAAGTCATCCCCTTCTTCATCAATAAAAATCTCAGGTCTTTCTAGACACTTCATTTTTATTATTTCATGCATTGTTGTGTTGTTCTTGGAGCGTATTTGTTTTTGTTTTTGGTTTTCTTAAGTTTTATTGAATAAATTGGTTGGACCCCCTCTTTCATACATTGGTTTTCAAATAGTTTGGTTTGGATTGGAAAGAGTAGGAAAGTTCATGCTTAAGTGGTAAAAGGAGCTTGTTTTTTACTGTGGCTTAGACTTTATCATGACATGCTTGATATTGTTTTGGCTTTATGCTTAGTGATTTTTGCTGTAGCATGACATGTTATAAACAATTGAGATTGCTTAATGTGCCTTGAAAGAATCATGCGTTGTTTTAGCATATTAAAGCATAGTATTGTGGTATTCTCCTTTGATGCTTTATTTGGGTTGACTTGGCGCATGCTCACACCATGTTATGACTATCCCAAGTCACCATAGACTTTATGATCCTTTAGTTTTCGACTTGTAATATCATTTTATGCTTTAATTAATGATGTTTTGTCGCTTTGCATGATTATGGACATTATTGCTCTCTAAGTTGGTCGCTCCCAGTCTTTTGCTAGCCTCCATAACCAAGTATGAGTTCCACTCATGCATCCAACTCCAAAGAAAACCAAGTTATTCCGAAGAGTCCACCATACATACCTATTAGCATTTGCTATTCCAACTATATTCATGTTTTTATCTATCTTCCTAATTAAACTTGTTATGAGAAAACTAGTGATTAAAGCTCTCACAAACTTGATGGCACACTTTACTTGTCTTGCCCTTAATAAACTTGAACCATTGTGTCATCTACGTTGTATATGCTTGCACTTATATGTTGGGGATTAGCGGAACCATGATGCCATGGGGAACACTTTAAACATTGAACTTGTACTTTGTACCTAGTTGATATCATGCTCTTTTGTCTATGGATGTCGTCGGTGTGAAATGAAAGGGGAGCTTGTAAGTCCATGGAGTTATGTATATGTGTTAGAGAAACGCATGGGCCGCCGGTCTAATCCATGCTGTCATGGTGGAAACCTGCAGCGTAACCATAATGAGCTGTCTATGAAGCATTCTTCTGATAAAAAAAGGTCAGGTATTGAGAAAAAAGAGAAAAGGAAAAAAAGAGATATGAGAAAAGAGGAAAGAGAGAAAAAAGCACCATTTTCCCATGGTAAATAAGAAGATTGCTGAGATGCTCGTTGTCTGCTTGCCTTGTCATTTTGGTATGGGGATTCTTCCGTATCATCGGGCAAGGGGTACCCTGTTGGCGGTTCTCTATGATACACATGTACTTACTATGACAAGAACTTATCGGTAACTAAACTTGAGTAGCATGAGGAGCGGCCCTCGTATTCAAGGGACATGAGATTTCCAACTTATACTTTGTCAAGAATATACTCCATAGTTTGTTCACTTTAACCTTAATCACTTCAAGATGCTTATGATAGGGGCAATGAGAGCTGAAAGCTAATAAGTACCATAATTTTTGGAAGCTCTTTATGAGACTTGAATCCCTGCTTCCTTCTATGAAGGCCTTTCTTTTACTTTTATGTTGAGTCACCATTTTCTATCTTTATGCACCTATTAAGAGAGCATAGTGGTCATTCTTAGTTTAATGTGCATTGTCCCAAGACTTGTTGATTGATGCATAACTTTGATATTGCTTGTTCTTAAACTATTTGTATCTAGTCACCCTTATGAACTTTGAAGGTGTCCTATGCATTTATGTTTTGCTACACTATGAGGGACAAGCTGAATACCATTCTCATTGTGTTTTCTTTATGTGAAACAAACAAACTTCTTGCAAAGCATTGTTGTTCATGAATCTTTTGTTTGTGCCTTTTCATGCTACAACATAGTTGCTATGTCTTATTGTTAGAACTTTATCTTTCATGCTATGTTGAAGTACTATGATCCCAGCTATCAATGTTTTACAAATACTTTGATCAAGTTTATGATGGTGCATGTCACCTAAAAAATTATTCTTTCTTTTTATCACTTACCTACTCGAGGACGAGTAGGAGTTAAGCTTGGGGATGTTGATACGTTGCAAACGTATCAATAATTTTAGATGTTCCATGCTTGTTTTATATCTACTTTCTTATGTTTTGTCCACACTTTGGAGTATTTTTATACACTTTCTTGGACTAACCTATTAACAAGATGCCACAGTGCCAGTGGCCTGTTTTCTTCTGATTTTGGTTCCAGAAAAGTCAGAAAATGAATATTCTCAGAATTGGATGGGACAAAAGCCAAAGTTGATATTTTACCAGAAGACACATGGAGTCCGAAGGAGAGACGAAGGGGGGCCACATGGAGGCCACACCACCTCTTGGCGCGGGCATCCCTAGGCCGCGCCAGGGCATGGTGTGGGCCCCCTGGCTGGCCACCGACCTTTCCCCTTCGCCTATAAGAAGCCCCTGGGACGAAAACCCTAAATCGACCAGCCTCCAGCCACGAAAAGTTCCGCAGCGCTGCCACCACCGAAGGGGAGATTCGGGGGACAAAAAGTGTCTATTCCGGCACCCTGCCGGGATGGGGAAGTGCCCCCGGAGCCATCTCCATCGATCTCCACCACCATATCCAACCGTTGCTGATTCCCATGATGAGAGGGAGTAGATCTCTCACGAGGCTAAGGGTTCTACCGGTAGCTATGTGTTCATCTCTCTCTCTATGCATGATCATATTGTCATCCCGAGCTTTGTAATCAAGTAGATCTACTTTGCTACACAAGTGCTTTAATAGATCTCTGCTCTCCCCATGTGTGTGAAAGTGATAGCGTGCACACCATGGTGGCACTTAGGCTAGAGATTACAATTACTTGTTATGAGTTATATTTGGAGTTGGATGTCTCTATGAAATTGTGGTGTTTGTTGGAACCATCTAGAGCTCAAGGTGACAGTGTGGGGTTATCTAGATGGGGAAAGCAGACCTTGAGGTGTGTTGTTATAGCCCTACCATGGATTAGAGTGTCCAACCAGAGAGTAGTTCAGAGTAGTATCATAAAGAGAAGATATTTACATGAGAGTTTTCACTAGTGAAAGTATGATCCCTAGGCCTTGTTTCTAAGCATTGAAACACCGTTTGCAACTAGATCTGTTACATGTTTGCTTGCTTCCATCCTTATTTGTTTTTGCCTTTATTCTCAACCACGCACCATCAAAGCTATTTTCTGGCACCGTTACCACTTATAATTATCTATACCACTTATATTTCACAATCTCTTCGCCGAAATAGTGCACCTATACACCTGACAAGTGTATTGAGTGTGTTGGGGACACAAGAGACTTCTTGTATCTTAATTATAGGGTTGCTTGAGAGGGATACCTTTGACCACTTCCTCCCTGAGTTTAATAAACCTTGGCTAATCCACTTAAGGGAAACTTGTTGCTGTTCTAGAAACCTCTACACTTGGAGGCCCAACAACCGTCTACAAGAATAGAAGTGCGTAGACATCAGAGGCTAAGGGCTCTACCGGTAGCTATGTGTTCATCTCTCTCCCTATGCGTGATCTTATTGAGATCATGAGCGTTGTAATAGATCTATTCTGCTACTCAAGTGCTTTAACTAATCTTTGCTTTTCTCCAAGTGTGAAGTTGATAGTGTGCACACCGTGTGGCACTTAGGCTAAGGTTACAAAAATACTTATCATGAGTATAATTTGAGTTGGATGTATCTATGATATTGTGGTGATTGTTGGAAGTATCTAGCGCTCAAGGTGACAGTGAGGGGTTATCTAGACGGGGAATGCGAACTTTAAGGTGTGTTGCTATAGCCCTACATCGTCCAACCGGAGAGTAGTTCAGGGTAGCATAATGAAGATAAGATATTTATATGAGAGTGTCCACTAGTGAAAGTATGATCCCTAGGCCTTGTTTCTAAGCATTGAAACACCATTTACAACCAGTAATGTTACATGTTTGCTTGCTTCCACTCTTATTTCAGATTGCAATTACCACTTATAATCATCCATATGACTTGTATTTCACTATCTCTTCGCCGAACTAGTGCACCTATACACCTGACAAGTGTATTCGGTGTGTTGGGGACACAAGAGACTTCTTGTATCTTGATTGCAGGGTTGCTTGAGAGGGATACCTTTGACCTCTTCCTCCCTGAGTTCGATAAACCTTGGGTGATCCACTTAATGGAAACTTGCTGCTGTTCTACAAACCTCTGCACTTGGAGGCCCAACACTGTCTACAAGAATAGAAGCGTGCGTTGACATCACATGCTTGGGAACAGATTGCTATCCATAGGAACACCGATTATTTGCACAAAAAGAGTGCCACCATCTAGAATCCCACTATCTGTTATTTTGCCACCTTCTTGGTGAATTCTATTTTTGGGAAAGGAGATGTCAGGGCAATGACAGGCCCCGAGATAAGTGTAATACATATGGCTCCGCATCCTGAGATGGAGCACAAGGTAAACTTGGGTGCTTTGCTCATCCAGCACTTCCGCCGCCAAAGGTCGGTTTCCTTAGGTGACATCCGCTATGGTGGCTTGATCACATAGATCGCCTACGCAAGTGAGTTTGTCATGCCCCAGGAGAGAGTTGTGGCTGGCAGTAAGATTCTGGATGACATTTCACATGGCTAGCACCAAATTCATGGGGGTCTATAGACCTCAACACTCCCTCCATGCTTATCAATTTTATTTTGAGCCTAATGGTGATCTCCACCAAGTTTTTCTTATTTTTTTCCAAGCTTTTGGTTTGCTAGGTAAACAGAACTGGGTCCTCAATGAGGAAGAATTCCAGCAGACATTGATCTCCTCAGGGAGGATTGCACCATCGGAAGGTCATCCCAACTAGGAGGACGCAGCCGCTGGCCAACAGTAGTAGGAGCAAGGTTGAGAGGATTGGAATGCAGCAGGTTGGGATGACTACGGTAAGCAGCATCATCACCAACAATCTTTCCCTCAGCACCAGCAGCAAGGTATGCCTCCACCTCAGTCGGGATTCAACTATGCCTCGAGGAGTGATTTTGACCAGGTTGTGCATCACATCGACAACATAGAAAATATGTCGCACGATGTGAACATCAACATAGTTAACCTCACCCAAGACTTCACCTCCTTTGTGACTGACTTTCCAAGCCGCTATCCGAACTTCCCATACCAGCAGCGGCCACCTGGTGATGGCGGCAACATTTGATTCGAAATAGGCCAAGAGCCTAAGCTTGGGGAGGTTGAAATCCTCCCCACCTTTTGCATTCATTTTTTCCTTTCTTATTTTGATTTATTTGTTTTCATTCTAGTGCACATTTACTATGAGTTTGCATTAATAAAAGAAAACACAAAAATATTAGACTAGCTTTTATCTTGATTTGTGCAAAGTTCTCTCGTCTCTCGTTGATTTTCTGTAGGTTATTCACTCTTACTGACTTCACTATAGAGTCGAACGCAAGGATTTGACCCAAGTGGGAGATGAGAAAGCAAGAGGAGGTACCACATTCTTATTTTCCCTCTTATAGTAAGATTATTCATGAACATATTGTGTCTATTCGGTTGCATTTGAGTTCCACTCCATGTTTAGCTCGTTATCTTTTAGGACTTGATCTCAAAGGTTAATGTCACTACTTTGGTTTAGACTTATGAAAATTACTATTGATTAGAAAAACAACCCTTTGGATTAAGTTCCAAACTTTTGAGAATAGAAGAAAGTGTCTGTTGACAACTTTGGTGCCATGTTTTTGTCTTAAGGGCTTAATCTTAGTAGTACTCAACCCCGCATCTTAATCGTTGGACTTGATAATACCTTCTGAAAAGAATTGTTTGATGGAACAAACTTTTTACGGTGGTTGTGGGAGATGCCAAACCTGTTTTTGATCAGCTGAAAAGAGATACTTTGTGAGAAAAAGAATTATGAGAGTATCCAAACTTCATGGAACTAACAACTCCTATGGCCTACGAACAATCTTGAGTTCATCTCAGATTTTGGTTATGAGTTGCTTAGACATTGACAACATTTCTAAGATGGGATTTTTTTTAGCTCCATGGGCCAAGTACTCGAGTAAAAAAAGAGGGAGAGAAAGAACTATCGTCGAGATATGAGCTGAAAATATTCAATTCTTATGACAACATTGGTATCACGTCACCACCTAAAATGAAGAAAACCAGAGTTCTTGAAAAACAAGGAAGAGATGGGGTGTTAGATAGCCACGATTTTTGAAGTGGGTGTTAATGAAAAGTTCTAATTTTATCCTTCTTTTGACATCTACTTGTGCACCCTTAATTTTGATAGAAAGCATCCTCGCTTGAAAATATTTTTACTCTCATAAAAGAGGGGCACTGAAAAGAATTGATTTGCAAGCCTAGCCAAATTTTTGACAGTTTATTTTTTAGTTTTAAGAACTATTAGCTAGCGAGTTACTTGCGGTTAGGAATAGAACTTAAGTGAAATTATTTAGATATATTATGCTCATGTTTAAGGATGTAGGATTTGAGACAAAGGAATATGATACAACCTCGAACTTATGAGTCTTTCATCTTGACTCAGTTTCTCGCTATTACTCGTTATATCTTTTTTCACTTGAGGGCGAGTAACAACTAAGCTTAGGGAAGTTTGAAAGGCCCAACTTTGGTCGACTAGAGGGGGGGGGGGTGAATAGGAGACTACCAATTTTTATTCTTTTCTTGTAGTTTTAGGTTTTGCACAAAGTAAAGTTCACTATAGATGCAACTAGATGAATATCCTATATGGCAAATAATACGATAAGTAAACAAGATGGTAATTGTAAGAAGTATAGGAGAGGAACGAGTAAACCAGCGAGGGGGCACGGAGATGTAATTCCTGTAGTTCACTTCCAAGGAAGCTATGTCTATGTTGGAGAGGTGTCGGGCCACACAAGGTCACCCGAGCGCCACAAAGGCCTCACCTTCTTCTCCGGTGAGCACCACCACAAAGGTGGCCTCACAATCCACAAACCGGTGACCTTGAAGGCGCCAACCAAAACCTTTACAACAAGGTTGAGGGGAGACTCCACAACTCAATTGGAGACCCTCAACGACACCATGAAGCTTAACAACAATTGCCCCAGCTCTGAGGATGCCCTACACCGTCTAGGGTTCCAAGAACCCAAGAGTAACAAGATCCACTAAGGATGGGTGGGGCAAATCACGATTCCTTTGGTGGAAGTGTAGATCTAGGTCACCTCTCCCAGTCCTCAAAAGCTCAAGAGGTTTGAGTGGGTAGGGAGAGAGATCTAGGCAAGTCAAGCTCTTGCATTAATGGAGGAGAGAGAAAAACAAAGAGATAAGACAAGAGGAGGAAGAAGGGGCCCTTAAATAGGCACCCTTCAAACAGGCAGAATCTGCCCCACCCTGACGCCGCCCGTACTACCAGTGGCGGGCCAGTAGTTCCGACGAGCGGACCACCAACGGTCCGAAGATGCCCACGGAATAGTCAGGTTCACCAGTCAGCGGGCCCCCACAAACTGACTGGAACTAACAGCCCTAGTTCTCGTCCAACTACTGGCAAATAGGCATTTCGAGGCAGAGACATGCTGAGCCAAAACGCATAGTTGCCGGAACATGGTCAGGAACTAGGACCGGAAGAACAATGTCGCCAGGGGCTGACCGGTACTACCAGGACGGGAGCGGAACTACCGCTGAAGGGGACTTGGGCTGGATAGGCAGGATCTAGGCGGTACAACCGATACAAGTTCTGGTGCTAATTACGACAAATAGGCAAAAGGATACATAAGTATCACTGAGCCAGAATTTGGTTTGCCGGAATTAGGACCGGAATTTCTGTCGGAAGTTCCGCTCGATCATCCCAGAAAACACCCTTGGGCGGTACTACCGCCGCCTGGCCGGTACTACCGGTCAGGGCAGAAAACACTCGAACACCTCGGGGAACTCTCTCTCATAGGAAAACTGGGAAGGCTATGGATGTGCTGATATGGTCAGTGCATGAAATGGTGATTTCCCACAACCTTCCAAGGTGGACCCCCTCTTGATAGTATGGTAGCCTAAAACACAAAACAAGAGAAAGTGTAAATAAATGCCACCGTCTGCAAGCTTCTTCTAGAGAGAAGTCCACCAATAAACACGTCCGTAGATAAACCCTACAACATGGACATATAGTTAAACCACAAATGTGTTGGAGATATGCCCAAGAGGCAATAATAAAGTGGTTATTATTATATCTTTATGTTTATGATAAATGTTTACATCCCATGCTATAATTGTATTAACCGGAAACATTAATACTTGTGTGTTTTGTAAACATAAAAGAGGCCCTAGTAAGCCTCTTGTTAAACTAGCTTATTTATTAATGGATGATCATGGTTTCCTGATCATGGACATTAGATGTCGTTAATAACAAGATCATATCATTAGGAGAATGATGTGATGGACACACACCCATAGTAAGCGTAGCATAAGATCAAGTCATTAAGTTCGTATTGCTATAAGCTTTCAAATGCATAGTAACCTAATCCTTCGACCATGAGGTTATGTTAATCACCATCACCGGATGGGTACTTTGATGACATCAAACACCACTTCGTAACTGGGTGGTTATAAAGGTGTCATTGGGTATTCTGAAAGTATGTGTTGAAGCGCATGGACCAAGATTGGGATTTGTCCATCCATATGACAGATATATATGCTCTGGGCCCTCTCGGTGGAATGCCATCTAGTTAGCTTGCAAGCATGTGACTAGGTCACAAGGGATGACATATCATGGAACGAGTAAAGAGTACTTATCAGTAACGAGGTAGAACTAGGTATGGAGATACCGACGATCAAACCTCGGATAAGTATAGTATCGCGTGACAAAGGGAATTGGTTTTCATATGTTAAATGGTTCTATCGATCACAAAGTCATCGTTGAGTATGTGGGAGCTATTATGGATCTCCAGATCCCGCTAATGGTTATTGATCGGAGATGTGTCTCCATCATGTCTACATGTTCACGAACCGTAGGGTGATACACTTAAGGTTCGAAGTTGTTTTAAGTAGATATGGAATGTGCATTGGAGACCGAATGTTGTTCGGAGTCTCGGATTGGATCCGGGACATCACGAGGAGATCTGGAATTGTCCAGAGAATGAGATTCATATATTGGGGATCATTTTCTAAGTTAGGAAATGTTCCGGAGTATTTGTATGGGGATTCTAGAAGGTTTCGGAATGTTCCGGAAGGTTCTAGTAGATTTCTTGGAGTTTGCTTGAAAACCAAGAAAGGATCAAGGAGTCTTTGTGGGGCAAGACACGGATTCGTGGGGGAGGAGGATTCCTCCCCCCTCCCAATCCGCCGGCCAGGGAGGGAGGGGAGTCTTACTAGGACTCCCCCTCCCATGGCGCCTCCCTCCTTTAAATAGAGGGGAGGGGGCGCCACCCCCTAGAACTCTCCCATAACAAACCCTAGCCGCCGCCTCTCTCCTCCTCCTTCGCTCTGCTCCGGCTTAGGCGAAGCCCTGCAGAATTCTCCACTCCACCACCACCACCACACCGTCGTGCTGCTGGGATTCCGTGGAGAGATCTACTACCTCTGCTGCTCGCTGGAACGGGGAGAGGAAGGTCTGCTTCAACTCCGCACGTGTGACCGACTGCGGAAGCGCTGCCGGAACATGGCGCCGGAAGGATCGTCCACACGATCTTGAGATCGGCAAGTGATCGACTACATCAACCCCGAGATCTAATCTCGTAACGCTTTCGGATCTACGAGGGTTAGTACAGATCTATCTCGTTGCACATATCTAATAGATTAGATCTTGGCTTTTATCTAGATTAGCTCTGGGTTATGTTCATTCTTGCGGTAGAAATTTTTTGTTTTCCATGCTACGAACCCATCAGTGGTATCAGAGCCGTGTGGTTCAGTTTCGTAGGTAAGATCCGTTCCTATTCGAAAGCCCCAAACCACGTAAAACATGCAAAGAAAATTAGAGGCGTCTAACTTGTTTTTGTAGGGGTTTTGTGATGTGATATGGCCATCATGTGATTGTGATTATATTTGATGTATGCAATGATCCTTGTTGTAATATGGCAACCGGCAGGAGCCTAATGGTTGTCTTTAATTCTGTTAAGACCCGCGTGTCTATTCATCTTGTAATAGCTTTATTCCAAGTAGTTGTAATAGTTGCTAGTGATGATGGACAACCATGAAGCAGCGCCACTGACCTTGACGCAATGCTGGTGATGATGGAGATCATGTCCGTGCTTTGGAGATGGAGATCAAAGGCATAAGAAGAAAGGACCATATCATATCACACTAATTATGAATTGCCTGTGATGTTAATCCTTTATGCATCTTGTATTGCTTAGATTGCGACGGTAGCATTATAAGATGATCCCTCTCACTAAATATCAAGTAATAAAGTGTTCGTCCTTAGTAGGCACCGTTGCTAAGACTCGTCGTTTCGAAGCATCTCGTGATGATCGGGTGTGATAGATTCTACGTGTGCATACGACGGGTGCAAGCCAGATTTGCACATGCGAATACTAAGGTTAACCTTGACGAGCCTAGCATGTACAGACATGGTCTCCAAACACGGAATACCGAAAGGTAAAGCATGAGTCATATGGATGATATGATGAACATGTTGATTGTTCGCCTTTAAAGCTACATCATCTCACGTGATGATTGGACTTGGTGTAGTGGATTTTGTTCGTGTAATCACTAAAACAACTCGAGGGATGTTGTTTTGAGTGGGAGTTCATTTGTAATTTGGATTAGTCAAACTCAATTTATCATAAACACAATCAAAGTGAATTTGCATAGTTTGTTGTAGTCATTGGCATCCGTTCACCACCTTACGCTTAGTTATAGTTGAGATAGTAGAACTATAGAAATTCTGGATATTTGCTTTACGAACTGGTATCGTATTGTTTTGAGTGTCAATCTAAAGTTTAAAAGTCATATTGCAAACTTTCAGCAAACTCCGTTTACTCTGTGAAGTTTAATAAACAGTATTAAATCAAGAGTAACAATTCCATTGTTAGTATCTAATGTATCATGTTTGTCTCCATGATTCTTGATACTCAAAAGATTGTTTTTAATATCAAGTTTATCTAAGAGCTGAAAGCAATGTTTCAGACCATCATATGTGAAAGGTATTGCGATATCTAAAACAATGTGTTGGTTACAACATGATAGAGTATATGTTCTCATATTTGATGAGAATTTGTGAAGGTTGGAGACGCTAGTCGTCCTAATCCTCCAAAAGGTTTGGAAACGAAACATTATACTCGCAATTCACCTTTATAAGCTATAGCAGCTTGATCATGAAAGTTTTCATGATAAGGATGAATAGAAGATGTAAGTAAAATGTTTACTACACTAAAATATTACTAAAGAATGGAACTTTGAAAGAATGCCAAACATTTGATGAAGGTGATCCACTTCAAAGTGCAAGTCCAAAGGTATTAGTATTTGACTATACACACTTTGTACTATGTGTCATGTGAATGACACCACCATTGATGTTGATAGATTCTTTTAAAAGAAAAGGAATTGTTGAAAGAGAATCTATAAAATATTTGGCAGAAAAGAAAAGATTGGAGATGTCCAACTTAGGTATATAGAAGATACATGTTATGGCTGTATTCCTTGGTTGTTAAACAATGTGGTTCTGCGGTATTTGATACCAAATTGGTTGGTATGAAGTGTCATAGAGGACAACACAATTCATGAACTGCAATGGCCTAAGTAACTAGCAAGAGAATATGTGATGATGTTCATCGAAAACAAACAAAGGGTTGTTGTGTTGCTCGTTAACATCAAAGCTTACCTTCAAGATTTGTTTCAATAATTGTTATTTTGATCAGGTATTATGACGACAAAAGGTTGTTCAAATAATTACCGTATTCCATAATAGATGGATGATATACAATTCTGGTTGGAGAAACAACGACCATAAAACTAATGCTAAAATGTCGCAAGACAAATAATTGAAAGATCACTTGCAAAGTGACATCACCGTTTAAATTATATTAGGGATACATGAAGAAACTCCATGTTGATGGATTTTTGGAGTCTTTGATTTTGATCAAATGACGCTTGTGATACTTTCCTGGAGATAATTAAAACTCTGTTAGTAGGCCAAAAGAGGAACGGACGACTAACTGATTGGAATTTGTACATATTGATGTATATAGTCCATTATGTGTAGTCGTGGGCGATGGATTTCAACTTCATATGCTTTCTCCGAAGATTTGAGTGAGTATATGTATATACTTACTCAATAAGGAAGAAGTATGAAACATTTGAAAATGTTCAAAGACTTTCAAGATGAAGTGGAAACTTATTGTAACAAGAAAATAAAAAAGTTTATGATTGGATCATAAAGATGTTTGAGTTACAAGTTTAGCAAAACACCTAAGATTTGAGGAATCGTTCCATGGATTTGCATTTCCCAAAAACACCATAAGAGTATGGAGTGTTCAAGATATGTAATGAAACCTTGTTTGACATGGTAAGATCAAAGGTGTCATTTATAAAACTGCCATTATATTTTAAAGATTAAAGCTTTAGTGACTACCGCTTTTACACTGAAAAGAGCTCCACCGTGATCCGTTGAAATGACACCATATAAGTCATGCTTTGGGATAAAACCCAGGTTGTCCTTTCTTAAATTTTTGGTATGCTAGGCATAAGTAAAGTGTTTACACCCAAAGTCGGATGAGCATGTCTTTGTAGGTTATTTTGAATAACCATTGGGTATTCCTCCATAACACCGAAGACAAAAGTGTTTGTCACTTAGAATGTCGAGTTTCTTAAGAAGGAATTTTGGGTGAAAAGTTAAGTGGGAGGACAATAGAACTTTGAAAAGGTTGTTGAACCTTGGCTAATATGTGTTGAGTTGCGTAGCACCGGAAAGTGTCCCAGAGGCAGCACCAATGCTCATGGCTCACGTGCCTCAAAGGTTGTGGTCACGGAGATCTAAGTTACTATTGAACCAAGTAGGTCGGGTAAGTAATCAAATGCCAAGATTTGAGAGTTAAATCATTGTTGTTTGACAATGACGAACCGACTACATGCAAATAATCAATGATGCGCCCTGACTTCGTTAAGTGGCTTGAAGCCATAAAATCCGTGATAATTCCATACACGAGAAATCAAGCTTTGAATTTGAAAGACCCTCTGGAAAGGTGCAAGACCTTACAGTCGTATATGGATCTATAAAAAAATAGACATGGATGTTTCACATCTATGAAATAGTCGACATGTCGGAAAGAGATTACGACAATGTTCAAGGAATTGACTATGATAAGATTTGATCTTTCATAGCGATATTTAGTCTGGACGGATTAATGTAGCAACCACTACATATATTTTGGTATATGGTAGTTGAACAAACAAAACAAGTTCTTCTAATAGAATGGTTACCTAGGATGTGTCCATGACACGATCCAAAGGGTTTTGTTAATTCAAAGGATGCTAAAAGAGTATGCAAAGCTTCAATGGTTGAAGTGAGCATCGCGGAGTTGGAATCTTCACCGTGATGAAACCGTTAAAAGGTTTAATTTCATCAGAGATGATGAAGATGCTTGCATTTTTGCAAGAAATTAAGTGGGAGCGCTAAGACATATTTCTAAATACATTATGTGAAAGACATATCGTTGATTAGAAATGATGTATCTTTTATTGACACAGGTTAAGAATTTCATTTCGATGAAAGACTTAGGCATAACCCAAGAATTAGGAATCAATGTCTATATGGATAGATTGAGGCGCTAATATGGTTTTGCCAAATGTACATAGATAAGATGTTGAATGAGTTCAATATGGAAACAACAAGAAAGGTTCTTGACGCACGGAAAGGACTGAATCAAGATTCAAGTATGTTGACACGAGATTCAAGTGTTTTGACACTTGGTGAAATCACAAGAATATTTTGATCAATCTTTGAGATGTACACATCCAGATATGTCCTATGCTCTAAATGTTATGAGCATATACCAGAATGACTCATAAGATGATCATTGGACAATAGTAGGGATATTCCTATGATCTTTGGAAGAACTAAGAATATAATAGTGGTGATAAATAGTTCATTGTAAATTGTTGCATTGATACTAGTTTTGTCACAAATTAAGTTTATCTCAATTTAAACTATGGGTGGCACAATGTAATGGAAAGGAAGTTCCATAACAGATTTGGTTGAGTACCAAAGTTAAAACATTGTGACAGATACTACAACAAAAGGCTAAGTATATGACTGCTATTGTAGCAACAAATGAGGGCATTTGCGTCAAGTAGTTTGTTATCAAACTAGGTGTGGTTCATAGCGGGATAATACTATGAAGATACATTGTATGACAATTGTATCAACATGATTTAATCCCAAGGAACTAAAGGTCTCACCAAAGGACCAAATTTATACAATGCCATCTCATTAGAGAATGAGTAATGCATAGAGACGCAAGGAAATGCAAATACACACGGACCTGGAAGTGTCAGACCCGAAGATTATGTTTACCACTAGCAATAGTGTCTATACAACACCAGAAAGCCATAGGTGTTGAATGCACAAATTTTTAACTAGATTATTGACTCTAGTGCAAGTGGGAGACTATTGGAGATATGCCCAAGAGGCAATAATAAAGTGGTTATTATTATATCTTTATGTTTATGATAAATGTTTACATCCCATGCTATAATTGTATTAACCGGAAACATTAATACTTGTGTGTTTTGTAAACATAAAAGAGTCCCTAGTAAGCCTCTTGTTAAACTAGCTTGTTGATTAATGGATGATCATGGTTTCCTGATCATGGAAATTGGATGTCGTTAATAACAAGATCATATAATTAGGAGAATGATGTAATGGACACACACCCATAATAAGCATAGCATAAGATCAAGTCATTAAGTTCGTATTGCTATAAGCTTTCAAATGCATAGTAACCTAATCCTTCGACCATGAGGTTATGTTAATCACCATCACCGGATGGGTACTTTGATGACATCAAACACCACTTCGTAATTGGGTGGTTATAAAGGTGTCATTGGGTATTCTGAAAGTATGTGTTGAAGCGCATGGACCAAGATTGGGATTTGTCCATCCATATGACGGATAGATATGCTCTGGGCCCTCTCGGTGGAATGTCATCTAGTTAGCTTGCAAGCATGTGACTAGGTCACAAGGGATGACATATCATGGAATGAGTAAAGAGTACTTATCAGTAACGAGGTAGAACTAGGTATGGAGATACCGACGATCAAACCTCGGATAAGTATAGTATCGCGTGACAAAGGGAATTGGTTTTCATATGTTAAATGGTTCTATCGATCAAAAAGTCATCGTTGAGTATGTGGGAGCTGTTATGGATCTCCAGATCCCGCTAATGGTTATTGATCGGAGATGTGTCTCCATCATGTCTACATGTTCACGAACCGTAGGGTGACACACTTAAGGTTCGAAGTTGTTTTAAGTAGATATGGAATGTGCGTTGGAGACCGAATGTTGTTCGGAGTCTCGGATTGGATCCGGGACATCACGAGGAGATCCGGAATTGTCCGGAGAATGAGATTCATATATTGGGGATCATTTTCTAAGTTAGGAAATGTTCCGGAGTATTTGTATGGGGATTCTAGAAGGTTTCGGAATGTTCCGGAAGGTTCTAGTAGATTTCTTGGAGTTTGCTTGAAAACCAAGAAAGGATCAAGGAGTGTTTGTGGGGCAAGACACGGATTCGTGGGGGAGGAGGATTCCTCCCCCCTCCCAATCCGCCGGCCAAGGAGGGAGGGGAGTCTTACTAGGACTCCCCCTCCCATGGCGCCTCCCTCCTTTAAATAGAGGGGAGGGGCGCCACCCCCTAGAACTCTCCCATAACAAACCCTAGCCGCCGCCTCTCTCCTCCTCCTTCGCTCTGCTCCGGCTTAGGCGAAACCCTGCAGAATTCTCCACTCCACCACCACCACCACACCGTCGTGCTGCTGGGATTCCGTGGAGAGATCTACTACCTCCGCTGCTCGCTGGAACGGGGAGAGGAAGGTCTGCTTCGACTCCACACGTGTGACCGACTACGGAAGCGCTGCCAGAACGTGGCGCCGGAAGGATCGTCCACACGATCTTGAGATCTGCAAGTGATCGACTACATCAACCCCGAGACCTAATCTCGTAACGCTTTCGGATCTACGAGGGTTAGTACAGATCTATCTCGTTGCACATATCTAATAGATTAGATCTTGGCTTTTATCTAGATTAGATCTAGGTTTTGTTCGTTCTTGCGGAAGAATTTTTTTGTTTTCCATGCTACGAACCCATCAAAATGAAGTTGTCATCAACACCAAAAACACAAGGAGAAAACAATATCCGTTCAATCTCCCCCTTTTTTGTGCTTGATGACAACCTCAGAAGATTTTCATAAAGGATAACAATAAGGAGAAACCGTAGGCAACAATAGAGATGAGAAGCTCCCCCTATATGTGTGAAAGACATAGGAACAAGAGTTTATTGAAGCAACAAGCACATAAAGGAGAGAGCTCCCCCTTACAAGACAAATCAACAAGGGTGCAAGGAACTAAATGTGAGAGAGAGGGAGACTCATACCTTCCACCAATACCATTGTGGTGAGATAATATTTGGATAAGCGAATATAGCGAATATACCTCCATGAGATAACTTAGCCCACAACAGCCAACCATAAGAACTTCACATAGATACCTTAATACATAGTCTCACCAACATAGTAGCAAACAAACATGGGGTCCATAGATAGATACATAACGGAGGTCCACAAGCATAGATAACGGAAGAAAAGTGTGCATGAGCATAAAAAGGATCAAAGAAACAAGGAAAGAGCGAGCTCGTGACACAACCCATGCAAATCCCGAAGTCCTAACGGAACACTTTCTCCCCCTTTGGCATCAAGACGCCAAAAAGGGACAAATTCGACAACCTAAGCGCCCCACCCACCAACGAACGGAGGAGGAGGCTCGGGGTCCCAAGAGGCAGAAACCAAAATTTGGTGCATCGGAAGTTCTGCCTGGCTGCCGAAAGTTCCGGTGACACGATGCGCACCGGAAGTACCGGTCGTGCCCCTACCGGTAGTACCGATGGAGAGGACCCCACCGGAAGTACCGGTCGAGCCTCACCGGTAGTACCGGTCAGGGCACAAGCAGAGCAGTTGATAAAAAATCATAGATTAGCAGATGTAGGTGCACCAAAGGTTGGAATCTAGTCAATGTATCGGGGCAATCTGATCTACAAATGAATTTTAGCCCTACCACGATCTCCCAATGTAGTTCTAGCCAAAGAAGGGCCCGAGACATAGCATGTCCTACTCAAGCACAAAATTGGCCAGATCTCCATGAATGGAGGGTGAGAGGAGCAAATACCAGGGTCCATGGCGAGATATCGAGGTGGGGAAGAATCCCACGGAGCATATCAGAAGAGGGATGGCCGGAATCGGTGGTGCCGGTGGCGCCACCATGGAGAGCTTCCTGGGTATGCGAGTTGGTAAGTGGGGGTCATGGGCAAGTAGGGAAGAAGACCCCATGGCCCCATGGCCTGTAACTTAAAGGTCCCTTGCTCGACCGGTAGTACCAGCCATGGCCGGAACTACCGGTGACACGAGTAGTTCAGGACGGTGTGGTAGTACCGATCCGAGCATAGCTTCCCGGAAGTTAGGACCGAAGCGGTAGTACCGGCCAGTGACCGGAACTATTGGTGACACTAGGAAAGCTGTCCAGATTTTGACTGGCAAAGAAAGGACCTTGTGCAGGAAAGAGAGGGTTAAGGGGAGGATCAAAGGCTTGGGATAGATGGCACAAATTGTGAAGACCAAAATAAGATCCAAATACGAAAAACAACACCCAAAAACATGGAAGACAAGGGGAAACAACATAAATAAAAAGCAAAATAAAACACACAAAGTTATGAGTATATTTGGCTTGACACCGCGAAGATGTATCTTGGGTTCATTACCAAAACTCATCATTTAAGCTCATTTTGTCTCCTTGAGAGACCATAGAGAATGAATACATTAATATGTGCATAATAGAAAGAGTGTTGGTTCATATGAGGAACTACACTCCCCCTAAATCCATGCGTACATCCAAACAAGATATTCTTTGAGACCCGGGTAGGTGTGCAAGATACTCAAACCATGTTGCTCGAATCAACGATATTTAGTTCATGCCTCAACTCCCGGAACCTTGCTTCATCAATTGGCTTCGTGAAAAGAGCCGCAAGATTGGCCTTGGTAGGAACATACTCCAAAGAAATGTCTCCTTGATGACCCACAAGTATAGGGGCTGTATCGCAGTATTTTTGATAAGTAAGAGTGTCGAACCCAACAAGGAGCAGAAGGTGTTGACGAGTGGCTTGGAGCAGGAATTCTCTGTAAATACTTAGCAAACGGATTTTCAGGGATTTTTGATAATGCAGATGAATAAAGTACGAGTAAATAAAGGACAATAATAATAAATGCAGCAAGTGGCCCAATCCTTTCTTTAGCAACGGACAAGCCGGTTGTATTACTTAAAATGACCAAACGTTCTCGAGGACACACGGGAATATCATCAAGTGCTTTCGCTTCATATAGTTGATTAATCTTCTTTAGTTTGCTAAGTGTTGTGTGGGTGAACCTGTGCTAATGTACCGACCTTCCTAGGACTAATACATACTTGTGATTATACCCCTTGCAAGCATCCGCAAGTACAAGAAAGTAATTAAGATATAAACCTAACCAAAGCTTTAAACTCTAAGACCCTGACGTCCCTTGTGCAAAGGTTTCCTAACGGGGGTTCAGGTTTCTGTCACTCCGGCAACCCCTATGATTAGTAGCCAAATACACAATGCATTCCCCTAGGCCCATATAGGTGAAGTGTCATGTAGTTGACATTCACATGACACCACTAGAAGAATAACACCACAACTTAAATATCAAACCATTGAATCTTTCTCAACACAACTCCACTACTAACAACATGACTTCTCCCATGACCTCAAGAACTAAACGAACTACTCACGAGACATCATATGGATCAAGATTAAAGATGAAATAATGATAAGTAACAATCTGAACATGAATGATAATTCAATGGTTCACTCAATAGCATCAACTACAAGGAGTAATTAACACCGGGAAAGTTTCCCCTAAGAACTATGCAAGATTCAACCCAACTGTTACAGAAGTATGGAGTGGTGATGATGGTGCTGGTGGAGATGATGATGGAGATGATGATGATGATCCCGATGAAATCCAGCTTGATGGTGGTGTTGATGGCGACGATCTCCCCTCTCCGGGAAGGAATTCCCCCTGCAGAATTCTGTCTGCCGGAGAGATCTTTCTCTTTCTGTAGTTTTCCGCCCCATAGAGGCGGCGGAATCTTTCTATGGTCCCTCCCCATGTGTTAGGGTTTCAAGGGGATAATATACGCCAAAGGGGAGAGCCAGGAGTGGGACAGGGTGGCCACACCACCTTCTGGCACGGCCAAGGGTGGCCTGCACCAGGGGGTGGTGTGGGCCCCCTGTGGCCCATCTCCACTCCTCCTTCTGGCATCCTTCGTCTTCTGGAAAAATAGGATTTTCCATGTATTTCCCCGGATTTTCTGATCTTCGCGAATTTCGCCTCCAAACAACACCTTTTCCATCAGAATCCTGACTACAGCGGTCCATGCTCCAAAAGTCATCAACCATGCAAAAACATATGAAATAACATAAGTATCATCTCTTAATATGAAATATATCAATGAATAATAGTAAATTATGATATAGAATAGTGATGAAAAATGGACGTATCAACTCCCCCAAGCTTAGACTTCGCTTGTCCCCAAGCAAAAACTGAGCTCAATAAACATGACCTCAGGTTTATGGAGTGAAAAGTCGATAAAAGAATACGGACAAGAAGAATCACATTCATCAATACACAAATCATAATAGAAGAAAACTCACTATTATATAAATTAACTTGCAGTAAGTAAAGGAAACACAATAAAGATACATAAAGTAAATCATAATTGGTAATGGCAAACCTTGCTTTTTGTCAAAGAATAGTTAACAAATTTGCAGGAGTTCAAACATAAAGGGTTTTCAATGATAGCTTTCAAAGTAGTATTCACTAAGATAAGAGCAATGTGCAAAACAAGGAACATAAGAAACATGATTGAATAAATCATCATATGAACGAATGAAACACAACAAATCAAAATACTTGCTGAGGTAGAAGGGAATAGGTTTACTGACTCAACTAAAAAGTAAAAGAAAGGCCCTCTACAGAGGGAAGCAGGGATTTCAAGTTTCATAAAGAGCTTCCAAAAATTATGGTACCTATTAGCTTTCATCTCTCATTGCCCCTATCATAAGCATCATTAGGTGATTAAGGTTAAAGTGACACAACTAAGAGGATATGCTTGACAAGCTATAAGTTGAAATCTCATGCCCCTTACTTACGAGTACTGAACCTCATGCTACTCCACTTCAGTCACAAGTAAGCTCTTGTCATTGTAAATACATATGTATCATAGAGAACCGCCAACGGGGTACCCCATGCACATGATACAAGAGCTATCCCATAATCAAAATGACAAGGCAAGCAGACAATGAGCATCTCAGCGATCTTTTTATTTGCTATTTGCATAGGTTTTTATTGAGGATGCTTCATAGAGTGCTCATTATGGTTATGCTGCAAGTTTCCACCATGATTAGGCATGGCTTAGGCTAGCGGCCTAGGCGTTTCTCTAACACACATACAAACTCCATGATCTTACAAGTTCCCCTTTTATTTCACATCACCAGGATCCATAAGAAAAAGAATCATGATATCAATGGAATAATAAGTGTAATGTTGAAAGCATTCCCCATGATACATGGTTCTACTAACTTCAACTTATAAAGCGCAAGCATATACGCAACAAAGATGGACGCAATGGTTCAAGTTTATTAAGTGCAGGAAAGTAAAGTGAGCCTTCAAGTTCGTGAGAGCTTTAATCACTAATTTTCACATAACAAATTTAATTCGGAAGGTAGATAAAAACATGAATTTACTTGGAATAGCAATAGTTCTAGTAGGTAGGTATGGTGGACACAAATGGCATAGGTTTTGGTTTTAAGGATTGGATGCACGAGAAGTAGTCCCTCTCAGTACAGGTTTTAGGCTAGCAAGGCTGAGTAGCAAGCATAAGAGTTGAAGGAAATAAACAAACATACAAGTGATAAAAACAAACATGCAATCTTCCTTGGAAGCACAAAAGATCTTAACTAGAGAATACTAAGCTTATGAGCAAATCAAGAAAGATGATGATGAAATTATATTTCTTTAAGAGTACTTTTATCTTTTTCATTCAATTCTCTAAATAGTGTTACTACTGACCGAGCCAGGTTTTCCAAAACCAACTAAATTTACTCAATAATCCCAAAGTGATACCAATACTAACAACAAGATCAATCATATAACATAAATTGAAAACTAATATGAGATATGCAAAAGAGTAAATGATAGAACTTCTCATTAATATTCCATAACGGCAACTCACACCAAGGGATACATAGATGTCTAATGAGAGGAGGGATACTTCCATAATGCAAACCATCCTACATGATAACTCCTTTATTCATGATATGACTCTAGTAAAAAGGTAAAAAAAGATAGAAGATAATGATGTGATACCGTGGCACTCCCCCAAGCTTGGAACAAACCAAGGGGATGCCAAAACCTGATGACGAATTACTCCTTCGGTGGTGGTGGTATTCTCTCGATGAGCCTTTTAATCAATTTCCTCAAGTCCTCAATCTCGAAGGTGAGAGTACGGATCAACTCCGAGTTTTGCTCAATGCGGTTCATGATCATGTTGGGTTGTGATTCCCAGCTCGTACGATTCTTTCCCCACTCTTCCTCCTTGAAGTCTTCTTTTCCTGCATGGTTAGAACGAGGCATATCCCAATTGGAGGGTAGTTTCTCCTTCAGCATATTCTGGAATTGATGCTCATGTATAAGGGTATGGAAGGGATTCTTGGTGCATGGAGAAGGTGACCATGAAGCCAAGCAATGACGCGGAGTCTTCCCTGCAGTGGACACCCGTGCAGTATTTTTGAACCTGGTAGGGTTTGCCATCACTCCAATGCTTGCAATGGTGGTGCTGATGTGCGGATGTTGGTCTATGCATCCTCTTCAACTTCACTATCGCTCTCCTCCTCCTACTCAGAGTCGTGGAGATCTTCCTCCAAAGGCTCCTTACCCTTATCGTTGGCGTAGACCATTGTGCTTCTAAACTTTAAGAATAGTTCCTGGAAGAAACAGATTGAAACGAAAACACGATGAGAACACAATATACGAACCTTGGTGGATCCGGGGGATTATATATTACGAATTTTTACAACATATGGAAGGTACTTGGAGAAAACAGGTCGGAGACGGACTCCAGGTGGCCACACCACCTAGTGGCACGGCCAGGAGGCCCGCGCCAGGGGGTGGTGTGAGCCACCCTGGCTCCGTTTTCATCCCTCTTTTGCTTCGTTGCTTTCCTTGTTGGATAAAAACTGCAAAAATATAACTGGACAGATTTTTCGCGGACTTTTCCTTACCAGAACTGTTACCTATTCGAAAACGGACTCTGCAGGTCTCTGAAGTTGGCATTTAGTAGATTCATCTGGAGTCACCGCTTGAATAACATCAATATCTTCATCTTCATATACATATTGCTTGAGTCATGAAACCTTTCACTATCTTATTACACCATTTTCTCCACTAACCTGGAAATTTCTTTCACACAATTCTCATTAGCAACATTAGTGTAAGCGAGGTAATAACCTTTTAAGTCCAATTTCAACTGAAATCCATCAAAACATAAGCTACTGTAGCAACTCCTTCTGAAAACCCAAAAAGAATTCAAAAAGGAAATCGATTTAAGAGGCAAATGCAAGAGTGGAAAAAATCTGTCAAAACAGACCAGCAGGTAAAGATCAATATTTTCGAAAATCTTCTATTGCTCAAATCAAAAAGTGCAAAACTAACGGAAGTTAAATAACAACCTGGGGCAGAAGCAAAAAAATTACAGCTCAATCTGACGTACAGAGATCTTTCACGAATTTTTACGATGAAGCACAAAAAATCTGTTTCGGGACAGCAACTTCCCCAAATCTTAATTCTCTCTCATTAGAGGTTGATCTTGACACAAAAACCAAACAAAAGGATAAGGAGATCTTATTGCAGAAGCAATAACTTCCAAGACTCAAAGAAACAAAAACTGAAAGCAAAAGAAATATATTGGGTTGTCTCCCAAAAAGCTTTTCTTTATAGCCATTAAGATGGGCTTGATAATTTCAATGATGCTCACATAAGTATATGAATTGAAGTGAAAGAGAGCATCAAGAAGCAAAAATACACATGTTTAAGTCGAACCCACTTCCTATGCAAGGGAATTTTGTAAGAAAATAAATTGTTGAAAGCAGAGGCTGCTAGCATAGGAAGGCAAAACAAGTGCAACATAAAGACTTTAAGCAAAAAACAAGGAAGCTTGATATTATTGAGATGCATAAGAACAGTCTTCCCTCTCTCATAATAACTTTTAGTATCATGCATAAATTTAATGATGTAACTATCACAAGAACCATTGTAGCAATGATCACTTATCCTAACAGAAAACACAGGGACACTAGCTCTCATAACACTACTTTGTGAAACAATATTAGAAGTCTCCTTACAGAGGACAGTGTGTCCCTCTTCTTCATATTTAGTGACAAAGTCTTTCACATTTTCTATTACAGGTTTAGCATCCTCTTATTCATCAGGTTCAACAGCTTTATTTGTACTTTCATTAACCATACTAGCTATCATAGAATGTTCCTTTACTTTAACCGGGAAAGGTATTTTCTCAATGTAAGGTTCAGGTAAACCATGATTAGCAGTATAAACTTTAGTATTTCTTGCAGGAACACGATTAGTAATATCTATATATGGCTCATGATACTTATTCCATTTCTTTTTAGGAATTTTAATATAGGAAGCAAAAGCCTTAAAATAAGTTGTAGTAGCTTGAGAGTCAAGACCAAAAGCATTTCTAATATTTTGAAAGTCATCAGTTCCCATAAAAGATTCAATGCATTCATAACCATAATTTATACCTGACTTTCTTCCTTTGTCATTCTCCCATGCTTCAGCATTGTCTTGAATACGGTCTAGAAGATCCCATTTAGCTCCTTCTTCCATGCGTGTAAATGATCCAGCACAAGAAGCATCCAATAAATCCTTATCATGAAGAGAAAGCCTTGCATAAAAGTTATTGTTAATAATATTGTTGGGGAGCTCATGAATAGGACATTTGAGCATTAGTAACTTCAATCTCCCCCAAGTTTGGGATGTACTGTCTCCATCAAGAGGCCAAAAGTTGTATATTTGATTCCGATCTTTATGAATCTCACTAGGAGGATAAAATTTAGAATAAAAGAGAGGTACTACTTCCTCCCATTCAAGAGCTTGACCATTCTTCAGCAACTTATACCATTCCTCAGCTCTTGCTTTCAGTGATAATGAGAATAACTTCTTCTTGACTTGATCGGTTGTAATACCTGCACACTTGAACAACCCGCATAATTCATGTATAAAGATCAAATGATCACCGGGATGGACAGTTCCATCTCCAAAATAGTAGTTATCCATAACACGATCAATAATTCTTGTAGGTATTTTAAAAGTATCATTTTCAGCAGGTGGTGGTTCATCTACTACCTTAGCAGTGGTATGATACATTGCAAATGTATCTGTAATTTTTGATGTTCCATGCTTAGTTTTATCCACTTTCTTGTGTTTTGTTCCAACTTTGGAGTACTTTTCATATGATTTCTTGGACTAACCTATTAACAAGAGCCACAGTGCTAGCTGCCTGTTTTCTGCTGTTTTTGGTTCCAGGAAAGTCAGAAAATGAATATTCTCGGAATTGGACGGGACAAAAGCCAAAGTGCCTATTTTTCCGGAAGGGATCAAGTGCCAAAATACGAGACGGAGAGGGCCCAGGGGCCGGCCACACCACCTGGCCGTGCGGCCAGGCCTGGCCCGTGCCAGGGGGTGGTGTGGTGGCTCCCGGCACCCCCTCGGCCTCTCCTTCCGCCTATATATTGCCCTCGGGACGAAAACCCTAAGTACCCGATCAAATATCCACGAAAGAGTCTGTAGCCACCGTCATCTCCATCCCTAGATCGGGAGGGATATGAAGCTCTTCCCGGCAACCTGCCGGAGAGGGGAATTCACCCTAGAGGCCTTCTTCATCACCATGCAAGCCTCCGGTGTGATGCGTGAGTAGTTCATCCTTGGACTACGGATCCATGTAGTAGCTAGATGACTGGTTTCTCCTCCTTTGTGCTTTAATGTTTAGATCTTGTGAGCTCCGTTCATGATCAAGATCATCTATTTGTAATTCATACATGTTGTGTTTGCGGGGATCCGATGGATATTGAGATGCTATTTCAGATTGATTATTGATTCTATCATGTGTTTGTTATTTGAGATCTTGCATGTTTTCCGTTGTTAGTAGCTATCTTGGCCAAGTAGATGCTAGCAACTCCAAGAGTTAGTATTTATGCTTGATAGTGGGTTCATGCCTCTGGTAATCTGGGGAAGTGACAGAAATCTCTAAGGTACTAGATGTGTTGTTGCTACTAGGGAGAAAACAACAATCCTTTGTTCATAGAACAATCGTATTGTTTACTTTACACGCAGTTCGTAAAACAATAATCTGTTGCTTGCAACTTAATACTAGAGGGGGTTTGGATGATAACCTGAAGGTGGATTATTAGTCATAGATGCAGTTGGATGGCGGTCTATGTATTATGTTGTAATGCACAATCAAGTCTCAAAGGAGTCAAGATGATTAGTATATGCATGTATTGCTTTCTCGGTGTTTGTCAATTGCCCCGCTGTAATTTGTTCACCCAGCATGTTATCTATCTAAGGAGAGCCACCTCTAGTGAACTATGGATCCCGGTCCTTTCTCTTTTACATACAATCTATAAAATGTTTTTTCTTTGTGTTTACTTTCTGCAAACTTTTACTTCTTTGCATTCGATACGTTTAATCCTTTGTTTTCCGCAAAACACGGTGAGATTGAGAACCTCATCGCAAGTTGGGGACAAAGTTCTATGGTTGTGTTGTGCAGGTCTCCATGTTTCTACTAGCACCGGTAGTGCGCCCTGCCGAAGCTTAGCTAGTAACACCTTTGGGGTGTTTCCTTACTCCTACTAGTTCGATTAAACCTTGGTTTCATAACTGAGGTAAAACTTACTGCTGTGCTCATCATACCTTCCTCTTGGGGTTCCCAACGAGCTCTATGTCGAAAGTCGAGCGCATCAAGATCTTTTTTGGCGCCGTTGCCGGGGAGTCAAGGACATCTTCACAAGGGAAGTCCCTCATAACCAATCTCTTTACTTTGTTGTTTTTGTTTTGCTTAGTTTATTTTTGCTTTGTTTGCTTGTTTTGTTTATCAAAAACACAAAAAAAATAGTTTTACTAGTTTGCTTTCTTATTTGAAAACCCAAAAAAATGACTACTCTTGAAAACACTAATTTGTGTGACTTCACTAGCACCAACAACAATGATTTTATGAGCACACCTATTGCTCCACCTGTGGCTGAAAATACTTTCTTTGAGATAAAACCTGCTTTGCTCAATCTTGTTATGAGAGAACAATTTTCTAGTATTGGTAATGAAGATGCTGCTTCCCATCTAAATAACTTTGTTGAACTTTGTGAGATGCAAAAGCATAGGGATATAGATGGTGATATTATTAAACTGAAATTGTTTCCTTTCTCTTTGAGAGGAAAAGCTAAAGAGTCGTTGAATTCCTTAACTAGGAATAGTATTGATTCTTGGACTAAGTGCAAAGATGCTTTTATTGGAAAATACTATCCTCCTACTAAGATTATATCTATGAGAAGTGAAATAATGAAGTTTAAACAACTTGATAATGAGCATGTTGCTCAAGCTTGGGAAAGAATGAAATCTTTGGTAAAGAATTGTCCCACTCATGGACTGACTGCTTGGATGATCATCCAAACTTTTTATGTGGGATTGAACTATTCTTCAAGGAACCTATTGGATTCTGCTGCTGGAGGTACCTTGATGACCATTACTTTGGGTGCTGCAACAAAACTTTTGGACAATATGATGGTTAATTATTCTGAATGGCATACTGAGAGAGCTCCACAAGGTAAGAAGGTAAATTCTGTTGAGGAAACCTCCTCCTTGAGTGATAAGATTGATATAATTATGTCTATGCTTATTAATGGGAAATCCCATGTTGATCCAAATAATGTTCCTTTAGCCTCTTTGGTTGCTCAAGAAGAGAAAGTTGATGTGAACTTCATAAGAAATAACAATTTTGGCAACAATGCTTATGGTAATAATGCTTATAGGAACAATTTTGGTAACAAAAATTATAAGCCATATCCTCCCAACAATGGTAATGCTTATGGAAATTCTTACAACACTAATAAGAGTGCTCCCTCTAAACTTGAAGTTATGCTTAAAGAGTTTATTAGTAAACAAACTGCTTTCAATAAAACTATTGAGGAAAAACTCTCTAATGCTGAAAGAAATATAGCATCTTTGGCTGAAGCTCAATCTACTTTGAATAAAATGGCTGCTAAACCTAAAAATAATGATAATCCCTTTGCAACTACTAATTCTATACAAGTAAGAATTGATGAAAATGTTAGACTATTAGCTGAATTACATGCTAAGTGGGAAAGAGAAGATGAAATTGCTAGAAACATTAGTGTTTCTACTATCACCACCACTAGTGTTGAGGCTACTAATAGTTCTACTACTTTAGATGATAAAGTTGATTTTGATCTTGATGGTTGCAACATCTCTGAAGTTATTAAGTTCCTACAAAATCTTGCTAAAAGTCCTAATGCTAGTGCTATGAACATGGCTTTTACAAAACACATTACTGATGCTCTCATAAAGATTAAAGAAGAAAAGATGAAACATAAAGCTTCTATTCCTATAAAACAAGAAGATGGTTGGGAACCCATCATTAATATGAAAGTGAATGACTTTGATTTCAAAGCTTTATGTGATCTTGATAGTAGTGTTTCTATTATGCCTAGAAGAATTTATGATATGCTTGATTTGCCTCCTCTTGAAGATTGCTATTTGAATGTCCCACTTGATGATAATGCTAAAAATAAACTCATGGGGAGTCTTAATGATGTTCTTATTATGGTTAACGATTCCTATGTCCCCGTTGATTTCTATGTTTTGGATGTTGAATACAATGCTTCTTGTCCTATTACTTTGGGAAGACCTTTTCTTAGAACTGTTGGTGCCATCATTGATATGAAAGAAGGCACCATTAAATATCAACTCCCACTCAACAAAGGTATAGAACACTTCCCTAAAAAGAGAGAAAATATTTCTTTTGCTTCTCCTATGAAAACAAAATTTGGTCTTAATGCTTCTTCATTTAAGAACACTTGATTCTTTCTTTGCTTCTTATGCCTAACTTAAAGGCGTTAAAGAAAAGTACTTGTTGGGAGATAACCCAAGAGTTTTATATGAGTCTTGGAAGTTATTACCTCTGTAATAAACTCTCCTTATCCTTTTTATTTGCTTTTTGTGCCAAGAGTAACCTCTAATGAGAGTGAAGTAATGATTGGGAAAGTTGTTGTCCCGAAACAGATTTTTGTGCTTCACCGTAAAACTTTCTGAGAGAGCTCTGTATGTCGGATTGAGCTGTAATTGTTTGTGCTTCTTACCCAGGTTGTTATCTAACTTTCGTTAGTTCAACACTTTTTTATTTGAGCAACAGAAGATCTTCTAAAAAATTCGTCTTTACCTGCTGGTCTGTTTTGACAGATTTCTGCCATTTTCTGCATTTGCTTCTTGTTGGTTCCTTCTTGAGTTCTTTCAAGAAATTGAGCCTTTTGAGGGAAGTGCTACAGTAGATAGTGTTCTAATGTAAGTTTATTTGGTGTTAGAAATGAACCTTGAGACTTATTTATCTTAAGTGCACTAATGTTGCTAATGAGATTGTGTGAAGTTTTGTACGAAGGAAAAATTTCAGGTGTATGGAAGGAATGAGTAATGAGATGAAGGATGGACTAAAGCTCAAGCTTAGGGATGCCACACGTGTCACCCCAAGAAATATCCAAGAAGTACAAGCGTCAAAGCTTGGGGATGCCCAAGGCATCCCCTTCTTCATCAATAAAAATCTCAGGTTTCTTCCGAACGCTTCATTTTTATTGTTTCATGCACAGTTGTGTTTTTCTTGGATCGTGTTATTTTTCGTTTTCATTTTGGTTTTTCATTTGCTTTGGTTTGCTTAGTTTTCTTAATAAGTTGGTTGGACCCCCTCTTTCATACTTTGGTTTGCAAATAGTTTGGTTTGGTTTGGAAAAGAGTAGGAAAAGTTCATACTTATGTGGTAAAAAGAGCTCGTTTTTGACTGTGGCCTATGCTTTGTCATGCCATGCTTGATATTTTTTTAGCTTTATGCTTAGTATTATTTGATGTAGCATGACTTGTTATAAACAATTGAGATTTCTTAATGTGCCTTGTATGAATCATGCGTTGTTTTAGCATATTAAAGCATAGTATAGTGGTATTCTCCTTTGATGCTTTATTTGGGTTGACTTGGCGCATGCTCACACCATGTTATGACTATCTCAAGTCACCATAGCCTTTATGATCCTTTAGTTTTCAACTTGTAGTATCACTTTATGCTTTGATCAATGATGTTTTGTCGCTCTGCATGATTATGGCCATTATTGCTCTCTTAGTTTGTCGCTCCCAGTCTTTTGCTAGCCTCCACAACAAAGTATGAGTTCCACTCATGAATCCAACTCCCTAAACCAAGTTATTCCAAAGAGTCCACCATACCTACATACTAGCTTATGATATTCTAGGTATATTCATGCTTTTGTTTACCTTCCAAATTAAACTTGTTATGAGAAAACTAGTGATTAAAGCTCTCACGAACTTGATGGCACACTTTACTTTACTTGCCCTTAATAAACTTGAACCATTGTGTCGTCTATGTTGTATATGCTTGCACTTATGTAACATCCCAAAACTTCAATCCAAGCTTATCAAAGATCAAATCATCCAAATTTAGGATTAACAAAAACTTTTCCATAATTAAAATGAAAGCATTCATATATGTGTGCATTTAAAATAGGAGTTGTTTTGAATTGCCATGATTGTGTGATCCCTTGCTTCTAAAATGTTTCTTAGGTTATTTAAACATCATCTACATCATTCCCAAACTTTTCCTAAAAGAAATCAAATAAAAAAGAATTAAAATAAAGGAATGGTCATTTTGACAAAATTAACTCTCATACCTACTTTGGCTATTCCTAGTACTCAATTCTTAACAGAAACAATTCTTGATCTTTGGACCCCTTGCTAGTACACATAATGAGGTACCAAGGCCCACCTTTTGATCTTCTAAAAACATTCTGGAAACTATTTTAAATGGCAGTTCAAAATTGAATCTAATGCATATGCATAGATCACCCTATTTCAAAAACCATGTATTTGAGCTCCATTTTCAAAACCCTTGCAACCAGAGACTATCTAGCACTAGTGGAGATCACCCAAAATTTTTGAACTCAAAATTCAAAACTTTTTCTCTTGCGGCCATTTCATCAAACACTTGGCAGGCAGAATCCTAACTCTAATCCTAGCTCACTGTTTTGAACAGGGTTTTGCCCCCATTCGATCTCCATTCAATCCCTCTGTCCCCCTTTGATCAAACCAGGCCAATTGCAGCCCATCCCCTATGCCCTAGTGTCCATGCCAGGCCATGCCGAGAACCACCCTGGCCGGCCAACCTTGCAACCGTCGTAGCAGACCACTCCCCCTTCCCTCGCCATGTCTAGGAGTTAGCCAACGCCGCACCGCCCCTCTCTGTCCCTTGTCCGAGCCAAGAGCAGCCGTGGACCACCGAGGACAAACCGCGCCCAGTGCCACCAGACCATGCCGACGCCGCCAGCAGAGCGCGCCCTGTCCCCGCGTGCACAAGCCGCCGCTCGACACCAGCCCGCGCCCACCGCTCCGCCTCAACCTGGAGAACACCCCAGACACCCCCGTTCGCCGCCCAAAGCCCCACAGCCACCGCTCATCGTGGACACCGCCGCCTCTGCCTCTCAGAGCGCCACCTCACCCCGACCGCATACCACCGCCCCTACAGCCGCATTGAAGCGCTAGAGCACCGCCAGGGGACCGCCCATCGATCGCCACCCTCAGCCATGCTGCTAGCTCGCCGTAGCCATGTCGCCACCGTCGACCGTCCATCTCGCTCGGTCTCACCGTCGAGCCTATAAAAGGAGCCCTCCCCAACACCAAAGACTCACACCATTCCACTCCCCTCACCTCTCTGAACCTCAACCACCCCTCGTCGGAGCAAGTGGAGCAGCAGTTCACCGGAATTGGAGCCGGAGCCGCCGCCTCTGGAGAAGAAGGGTGCCGTTGATTCCGGCCACCCCAAGCTCCGCCGCGACCACGCCTCGCCTCGCCGTCGTCTTCCACTTCGTTCGCCCGCATCACCGACCCCGCTGGAGCCCTGGTACGCCCCCAGTAGACCCCCACCAAGCCGCTAGGGTTCGAGCTCGCCGGCGACCCGTCCGTCGTCGACGACGACCCTCAGCCGTAGATCTGCCCTCTAATCGCACGGCCCACAGCGCGCGTACCGTTTCGCGTTTTAAGTGCCGCTGACCAGTGGGCCCCCCTGTCAGCTGAGCCCTGGGCCGCACAGCGCCACTAGGCCGGCCCATTTCCTTTCCCGCGCGCGTTGGAAATTCAAATTAGGATTTTTCCTTTTAGCTAGAATATAGTTTCTGTCCTGTGTTTCAAAAATCAATTCTGTGAGTTTGACAAATCCAAATTGCATGAAACCAATTTTGTCTGAAAGGTATTGAAATGCTCTATCCAAGACCGTTGGATTTAATTCATTTAGAGTTATAGATTTCTCCTAATAAAAATAAGAAGACAGAAGCTTTTGCAACTTGAAACATTTTTGTAAAATCAACCAAGTTAGCTTTTGAGTTGATTCCAACTCTCAAAAATCAGATTTCATCATATCTATCCAAATCTGTAATAATATTAAGGTTTACATGCAGTGACTTTGGACTAGTACCAAAATAATGCTATATAGGCATTTCTAGTCACTTTAAATCATTAAATAATAAACTTAAACCATAGTAATATTAATCCAACCTTTAAATCTCATTCCCACATGTTAGAATATGTGGTGAGGACATGTGTCCACATGATCCCATATTTTGGTGGTGAATATTAAATCTTAGCTATTATTTCAATGAGTAGAAATTACTTTTCCAAAATAAAAAGGTTAAAACTATTGAATTAAACTTGTGATGCTTGTGATGATAATAGATCATCAATTGTGTGCTTTAGAATGCTACTTAGCCTAGTTAAGTATTGTTTGGTGATTGTGCACTCCCTATGTATTTCAAGACGATAGTACCGACCAAGCCTTCGAGGAGGAGGAGTTCTACCAAGAAGAAGAAGAAGAAAACTTCAACCACTGCACCAACCAAGGCAAGCTATTAGTGGCAAGCTAACCCTTGCAAACATGCTTTAGTAAGCTATGGTAGCAAACTAGAATAAAACTAGATAGTTTAGTAAAGATGCCTTAAGCATACTTTGCTCACACCCCCTTAGTTTACACAAAAGTTCTTAAATTAAATGTGAAGGTAGCATAAAGAGTATAAAACTTGACCTATTTAGGAACCTTTAGATGTCATTCTATGGCATGAGATTGATCCCACCTTTCCACCTTAGTGAACACTCTTAACCTAGTGTTTTAGAATAGATCAAACTTGAGTCATTTTAGATGGGAACACTTGGTGAAAATGAGTTATGAAAACCTTGGAATGATGAGTCATTCTATTGAGATGTTTTGACAGGTGTTGAGAAACACAATTGGTTTATGATGATGAAAATGATAAGGCATGAGCCTTAACCCTTTTATAAAACTGATGGTTGGATTCGGATGCGATACCATTCCAAATTTACCGTACAACCACATTACCTGAATTGGGTAAGGCTTAGCTGGAAATTTATATGCATTAGTATTAGTTCCCTCACGGGAAAGGTTTGAGCTGAGGCTACCTCTCAACGTTGTCCACCTATGTAGTGCCCAAGATGACTGATGGTCATGGTTGGGAGGCCAGGCTCATAGGAGAGGTGCTTGTACTAGGGTGTGTAAAGGGAAGGTTATGTTTGATTATCTGCATACCAAGTATGATGATTCAGGGTTATCCCTGACAGATGTATCGAATCTTGTGGTGAAAGTGTACCACCTCTGCAGAGTGTCAAACTATTCGAATAGCCGCGTCCGCGGTTATGGACAGTTGGAATGGCCATACTGTTTCGTTGTCAGATGTTTTCTAAATAACTTGAAATGAATGATGAACCTTGACTTGACCACAACAAGGTTGTGTAGATGAAAATAGCTTCCCCACTTAAGTGATTCTAGACTTTTATTTTATCTTTTCTTGTTTCAGAACTCAGTTTAGGTTTCAAACTTAACTTGATAGTTATTCTTTCAATTCAGTACTTTAACTTGGAATCATAACCCTTGCTAGTAGTAGTTTGCGAGTACTTAAAGAGTACTCATGGCTTTTGTCCCTGGCTATTATCATGGCCAGACTATGAAGGAGATTATCAAGATGATGGTCAGCAGGACGGCTATGATAACTAGGACTATCTGCCTTCGTCAGCATTGCCTGTGCCCCAGAAGATGGACCCCACCGCTACGCTATCGTTTATTTCCGCTGCTTGTTGTATTAAAAACTGGATCATGAGATCCTTATTCGTGTAAAACCTTATGTATGGTTTGTAATGGATGATGTACTATGATATCCAATCCGTTATGTCTCGCAAAAATGGTAATCCTGGGATTGCGAGGTATGGCATAACGGGCATCTGGGATTAAAAATCCGGGTGTTGACAACTTATTTGTTGGGAATTAGCAGAACCATGCTTTCATGGGGAATGCTTTCAACATTACACTTGGTACTTGTACCTAGTTGATATCATGCTCTTTTGTATATGGATGTCGTCGGTGTGAAATGAAAGGGGAGCTTGTAAGTCCATGGAGTTATGTTATGTGTTAGAGAAATGCCTGGGCCGCTGGTCTAATCCATGCTGACATGGTGGAAACCTGTAGCGTAACCATAATGAGCTGTCTATGAAGCATTCTTCTTATAAAAAAGAGTCCTACATGGAGAAAAAATAGAAAAAGAAAAAAAAGATACTATGAAAAGAGGAAAGAGAGAAAAAAGCACCATATTCCCATGGTAAATAAGAAGAATGCTGAGATGCTCGTTGTCTGCTTGCCTTGTCATTTTGATATGGGGTTCTTCCGTATCATCGGGCAAGGGGTACCCCGTTGGCGGTTCTCAATGATACACATGTACTTACGATGACAAGAACTTACCGGTGACTAAACTTGAGTAGCATGAGGAGCGACCCTCGTATACAAGGGACATGAGATTTCTGACTTATACTTCATCAAGCATGTACACCATAGTTTGTTCACTTTAACCTTAATCACTTCAAGATGCTTATGATAGGGGCAATGAGAGCTGAAAGCTATAAGTACCATAATTTTTGGAAGCTCTTTATGAGACTTGAATCCCTACTTCCTTTTACAAAAGGCATTTCTTCCACCATTATATTGAGTCTCCACCTTCTATCTTTATGCACCTTCTTTGAGAGCATAGTGGCCATTCTTAGTTCTATGTGCATTGTCCCAAGACTAGTTGATTGATGCATAACTTGATATTGCTTGTTTTAAACTATTGTATCTAGTCACTCTTATGAACTTTGAAGGTGTCGTATGCATTTATATTTGCTACTCTATTGAGGGACAAGCTGAATACTATTATGCTATGTTTTCTTTATGTGAAACAAACAAACATCTTGCAAAGCATGTTATTCATGATTCTTTTGTTTATGCCTTTTCATGTTGCATCATAGTTTCTTTGCTTATTGCTAGAACTTTGTCTTTCATGTTATGATTGAAGTACTATGATCCCAGCTTTGAGTGTTTTGCAAATACTTTGATCAAGTCTTTGATGGTGCATGTCACCTAAAAAATTATTATTTCTTTTTGTCACTTACCTACTCGAGAACGAGCAGGAGTTAAGCTTGGGGATGTTAATACATTGCAAATGTATCTATAATTTTTGATGTTCCATGCTTGGTTTTATCCACTTTCTTGTGTTTTGTTCCAACTTTGGAGTACTTTTCATATGATTTCTTGGACTAACCTATTAACAAGAGCCACAGTGCCAGCTGCCTGTTTTTTGCTGTTTTTGGTTCCAGGAAAGTCAAAAAATGAATATTCTCGGAATTGGACGGGAGAAAAGCCAAAGTGCCTATTTTTCCGGAAGGGATCAAGTGCCAGAATACAAGACGAAGAGGGGCCAGGGGCCAGCCACACCACCTGGCCGCACGGCCAGGCCTGGCCCGCGCCAGGGGGTGGTGTGGTGGCTCCCGGCATCCCCTTGGCCTCTCCTTCCGCCTATATATTGCCCTCGGGACGAAAACCCTAAGTACCGGATCAAAAATCCACGAAAGAGTCTGTAGCCGCCGTCATCTCCATCCCTAGATCGGGAGGGATCTGAAGCTCTTCCCGGCACCCTGCCAGAGAGGGGAATTCACCCTGGAGGCCTTCTTCATCACCATGCAAGCCTCCCGTGTGATGCGTGAGTAGTTCATCCTTGGACTACGGATCCATGTAGTAGCTAGATGGCTGGTTTCTCCTCCTTTGTGCTTTCATGTTTAGATCTTGTGAGCTCCGTTCATGATCAAGATCATCTATTTGTAATTCATACATGTTGTGTTTGCGGGGATCCGATGGATATTGAGATGCTATTTCAGATTGATTATTGATTCTATCATGTCTTTGTTATTTGAGATCTTGCATGCTTTCTGTTGTTAGTAGCTATCTTGGCCAAGTAGATGCTAGCAACTCCAAGAGTTAGTATTTATGCTCGATAGTGGGTTCATGCCTCTGGTAATCTAGGGAAGTGACAGTAATCTCTAAGGTACTAGATGTGTTGTTGCTACTAGGGAGAAAACAGCAATCCTTTGTTCATAGAAAAATCGTATTGTTTACTTTACACGCAGTTCGTAAAGCAATAATATGTTGCTTGCAACTTAATACTGGAGGGGGTTCGGATGATAACCTGAAGGTGGATTATTAGTCATAGATGCAGTTGGATGGCGGTCTATGTATTATGTTGTAATGCCCAATCAAGTCTCAAAGGAGTCAAGATGATTAGTATATGCATGTATTGCTTTCTCGGTGTTTGTCAATTGCCTCGCTGTAATTTGTTCACCCATCATGTTATCTATCTAAGGAGAGCCACCTCTAGTGAACTATGGATCCCGGTCCTTTCTCTTTTACATACAATCTATAAACTGCTTCTGCTTTGTGTTTACTTTTTGCAAACTTTTACTTCTTTCCATTCGATACGTTTAATCCTTTGTTTTCCGCAAAACACGGTGAGATTGATAACCTCATCGCAAGTTGGGGACAATGTTCTGTGGTTGTGTTGTGCAGGTCTCCACGTTGCTACTAGCACCGGTAGTGCGCCTTCCAAAGCTCAGCTAGTAACACCTTTGGGGTGATTCCTTGCTCCTACTGGTTCGATTAAACCTTGGTTTCATAACTAAGGGAAAACTTACTGTTGTGCTCATCATACCTTCCTCTGGGGTTCCCAACGAGCTCTACGTCGAAAGTCGAGCGCATCATGGTAGTAGCATTACAAAATAAGAAACTCAGCGAATTATCCATATTGAAATAAAGCAACTAACAGAAGTAAACAATACTCACAGTAGAAGTTTCCTTTACCAGATCCACTCTCCAATAGCGCTTCACTCCCCGGCAACGGCGCCAGAAAATAGACTTGATGGCCCACAAGTATAGGGGTGTATCGCAGTATTTTCGATAAGTAAGAGTGTCGAACACAGCAAGGAGTAGAAGGTGTTGACGAGTGGCTTGGAGCAGGAATTCTCTGCAAATACTTAGCAAACGGATTTTTAGGGGTTTTTGATAATGCAGATGAATAAAGTATGAGTAAATAAAAGACAATAATAATAAATGCAGTAAGTGGCCCAATCCTTTCTTTAGCAAAGTACAAGCCGGTTGTATTACTTAAAATGACCAAACGTTCTCGAGGACACATGGGAATATTGTCAAGTGCTTTCCCTTCATATAGTTGATTAATCTTCTTTAGTTTGCTAAGTGTTGTGTGGGTGAACCTGTGCTAATGTACCGACCTTCCTAGGACTAATACATACTAGTGATTATACCCCTTGCAAGCATCCGCAAGTACAAGAAAGTAATTAAGATATAAACCTAACCAAAGCTTTAAACTCTAAGACCCTGACGTCCCTTGTGCAAAGGTTTCCTAACGAGGGTTCAGGTTTCTGTCACTCTGGCAACCCCTACGATTAGTAGCCAAATACACAATGCATTCCCCTAGGCCCATATAGGTGAAGTGTCATGTAGTCGATGTTCACATGACACCACTAGAAGAATAACACCACAACTTAAATATCAAACCATTGAATCTTTCTCAACACAACTCCACTACTAACAACATGACTTCTCCCATGTCCTCAAGAACTAAATGAACTACTCACGAGACATCATATGGATCAAGATCAGATATGAAATAATTCAATGATTCACTCAATAGCATCAACTACAAGGAGTAGTTAACACCGAGAAAGTTTCCCCTAAGAACTATGCAAGATTCAACCCAATTGTTATAGAGGTATGGAGTGGTGATGATGGTGCTAGTGGAGATGATGATGGAGATGATGATGATGATCCCGATGAAATCCAGCTTGATGGTGGTGTTGATGGCGATGATATCCCCTCTGCGAGAAGGAATTCCTCCAGCAGAATTTTGTCTGCCAGAGAGATCTTTCTCTCTCTGTAGTTTTCCGCCCCGTAGAGGCGGCGAAATCTTTCTGTGGTCCCTCCCCAGGTGTTAGGGTTTTGAGGGGATAATATACGCCAAAGGGGAGAGCCAGGAGTGGGCCAGGGTGGCAACACCACCTTCTGGCGCGGCCAAGGGTGTCCCACGCCAGGGGTGGTGTTGGCCCCCTGTGGCCCATCTCCACTCCCCCTTCTGGCATCCTTCGTCTTCTGGAAAAATAGGATTTTCCATGCAGTTTCCCGGATTTTCTGATCTTCGCGAATTTTGCCTCCAAACAACACCTTTTCCATCAGAATCCTGACTACAACGGTTCATGATCCAAAAGTCATCAACCATGCAAAAACAGATGAAATAACATAAGTATCATCTCTTAATATGAAATATATCAATGAATAACAGTAAATTATGATATAGAATAGTGATGCAAAATGGACGAATTACTCCTCTTGCAACATGATCCCAAATGAAATGATGACGAATCTCAATGTGTTTGGTCTTGTTGTGTTGCACCGGGTTGTGAGAAATAGCAGTGGCACTCTCATTGTCACAAAGAAGGGGCACCTTGTTGAAAGAAAGTCCAAGATCCTTCAAGGTTTGCTTTATCCATAGCAACTGAGCACAACAACTTGCGGTGGAAATGTACTCGCCTTAGGCGGTGGACATAGATACGCAGTTTTGCTTCTTCGAGGACCAACACACCAGAGATCTTCCAAGAAACTGACAAGTACCGGAGGTTGACTTCCATTCCACTTTGTCTCCTGCCCAATCTGAATCCGTGTATCCAATGAGGTCAAAGCTAGCTCCCTTGGGGTGCCACAGCCCGAAGTTAGGGGTATGAACCAAATATCGAAAGATTCTCTTGACCACCAGCATGTGGCTTTCCTTTGGTGCAGCTTGGAATCTTGCACACATACGCATACTCAATATAATATCCGGTCGAGATGCACAAAGATAGAGCAAAGAACCAATCATCAAGCGATAAAGCTTTTGATCCACATCCTTACCCTTGGGATCAAGATGAATATTAACCTTTGTGGGAATGGGAGTTTTGACTCCAGTTACTTGGTCAAGGTTGAACTTCTTGAGAATATCTTGGACATATTTAGCTTGGTTGATGAAGGTTCCCTTCCTCAATTGCTTGACTTCAAAGCCAAGAAAGAATTCCAACTCCCCCATCATAGACATCTGAAAGCGGTCGGTCATGAGCTTAGCAAAATCCTCATTAAAAGCTTTGTTAGTAGACCCAAAGATAATATCATCAACATAGATTTGGCAAATGAACAAGTTTCCTCCAACTTTAAAAGAGTGGGATCAATGAGGCCTACTTTGAAACCACGGTCTAACAAAATCTCTCTAAGCAACTCATACCACACACGTGGGGCTTGTTTGAGACCATATAGTGCCTTATCGAGTTTATAGACATGGTCCAAGAAGAGAGGATCCTCAAAACCCAGAGGTTGCTGGACATACACCAATTCCTTTAAGGGACAATTAAGAAAGGCACTCTTGACATCCATTTGTTGCAATTTAAAGTTATGAGGGTAGCATAAGCAAGAATCATGCGAATGGACTCTAGCCGAGCAACGGGAGCATAAGTTTCACCATAGTCTATGCCCTCAACTTGAGAGTATCCTTGGGAAACTAACCTTGCTTTGTTGCGGACGACTATACCATTAACATCCCTCTTGTTCTTGAAGATCCACTTGGTCCCAATCACATTTTTCCAATCTTTTGGTCTCTTCACAAGTGTCCACACCTTGTTCCTCTTGAAGTTGTGGAGCTCTTCATTCATAGCATCAAGCCAATCATCATCTTCAAGAGCTTCGAAGACCTTTTGGGGCTCAACATGAGAGATAAAAGCATGATGTGAACTAAAAGAGGTTAGTTGTCTCCTAGTAGTGGAGTCCCTATTGAAATCTCCATAGACATTATCAAGGATATGGCCATCTTTGATGAGCTTGGTGAGACGGTATGCTTGACGGCGGGCTTGGGTCTCAAGATGAGATTCTTGAGCGACCACTTGTTCATCACCACTGCCTTGACTATACGCACGAACTTGGTCACTATCTTCATCAACATCAAATGTAGGAGAGTCATCATCATATGGTGGAGATACAATAGCTTGGCCTTGGTCATTGTTGGCTTGACCTTCTTTAACTCGACCTTGATCATCATTGACTTGAGGAGCTTCATTATCTTGGTGAGGTAGGGCTTGGTCGACTTGAGGTAGACTTGAGCTTGGAGAGTCATTGACATGAAGATCTTGAGAAGCAATACTTTGTCCTTGAGGTGTAAGATGGTCTTGTGAGAGTGAAGGCTCCGCTTGAGTGGAGCTTGGTCCTTCTCCTTCAGCCATAAGGGGATCCTCAATGGGGTGGAAGAATCCCACACCCATTCTTCTTATGGCTTAAGGAGGAATTTCATCACTTGGATCACGAACACCATCTTGCCTCACAAGAGACTCATGATCTTCATCAAACTCGACATTGCTAGATTTTTCAACTCTTCCTGTTGCTTTGTTGTAGACTCTCTAGGCATGGGATTGATTTGGTACCCAACGAAGATCCCTTCTTGAGCTCTAGCCTCAAACTTTGACAAGCGGACACCTTTCTTGAGGATGAAACATCTACAACTAAACACCCGGAAGTACTTGACATTTGGCTTGCACCCGGTGAGAAGTTCATATGGAGTCATGTTCTTCTTCTTGCGAAGGTAGAGGCGATTGGTTGCATGGCAACCAGTTGAAATGGCTTCAGCTGAAAATTTATATGGTGACTTGAATTCCGCTAACATGGTCCGAGCCGCATCCATCAAAGTACGATTCTTCGTTTCGGCAACACCATTTTGTTGAGGGGTGTAAGGAGTTGAATATTGATGCCTGATCCCCTCATCACTAAGAAACTCATCCAAGGTGTAGTTCTTGAACTCGGTGCCATTGTCACTTCGAATGGTGAGGATGGTAGCATTGTGTTTCTGTTGAACTTGATTGGCAAAGTCGATGACAGTTTGTTGAGTATCGCTTTTGAACTTGAAGAAGTAGACCCAAGTATATCTCGAGAAGTCATCAACAATCACCAAAGAATACTTCTTCCCTCCAAGACTATCATGAGAGGGAGGCTGCTGGCACGTGGTTGACGTGGGTGCTTGTTCCTTAAATCCACGGCAATGGCGCCAGAAAGATGCTTGTTGGCTCAAGATATGATGAGCTCGTTGGGAACCCCAAGAGGAAGGTATGATGAGCACATCAGCAAATTTTCCCTCAGTTGTGAAACCAAGGTTATCGAACCAGTAGGAGCAAGGAAACACCTCCAAGGTGTTGTTTCCAACTTGGAATCCTGCACAACACAACCATAGAACTTTGTCCCCAACTTACAGTGAGGTTGTCAATCTTATCGGTTTTGCTGAAAACAAAGGATTAAACGTATTGTGTGGAAGATAGTAGTAGCTTGTAGAAAGTAAATAGAAAACAGTAAACAATTGTAGATTGATGGTAAAAGAAAGGACCGGGGTCCATAGTTCACTAGTGGTGATTCTCCTTAAGATAGATGACATTTTGGGTGAACAAATTACAGCGGGGAAATTAACAGACACCGAGAAAGCATACATGCATATACTAATCATCTTGACTCCTATGAGATTTGATTGGGCATTACAACATTATACATAGACCGTAATCCAACTATATCTATGACTAATAATCCACTTCAGGTTATCATCCGAACCCCCTCTAGTATTAAGTTGCAAGCAACAGATAATTGCATTAAGCATTGCGTGCAAAGTAAACAATACGATTGTTTTATGAACAAAGGATTGCTGTTTTCTCCCTAGTAACAACAACACATCTAGTACCTTAGAGATTTCTGTCACTTCCCTAGATTACTAGAGGCATGAACCCACTATCGAGCATAAATACTCCCTCTTGGAGTTGCTAGCATCTACTCAACCAAGATAGCTACTAACAACAGAGAGCATGCAAGATCACAAATAACAAAGACATGATAGAATCAATAATCAATCGGAAATAGCATCTCAATATCCATCGGATCCCCGCAAACACAACATGTATGATTACAAATAGATGATCTTGATCATGAATGGAGCTTGCAAGATCTAAACATGATAGCACAAAGGAGGAGAACCAACCATCTAGCTACTACATAGACCGATAGTCCAAGGATGAACTACTCACGCACCACACCGGAGGCTTGCATGGTGATGAAGAAGGCCTCCAGGGTGAATTCTCCCGTCCGATAGGGTGCCGGGAAGAGCTTCATATCCCTCCCGATCTAGGGATGGAGATGATGGCGGCTATAGACTCTTTCGTGGATTTTTGATCGGGTGCTAAGGGTTTCTATATCGGAGGCAATATATAGGTGAAAGGGGAGGCTGAGGGGGTGCCCTAAGCGGCCTCACCACCCCTAGCGCGGGCCAGGCTTGGCCGCGCGGCCAGGTGGTGTGGCCGGCACCTGGCCCCTCTCCGTCTCGTATTCTCTCTCCGTGTCCCCCTCGGTGAAATATTGACTTTGGCTTTTGTCCCGTCCAATTCTGAGAATATCGATTTTTTGACTTTCCTGGAACCAAAAACAGCAGAAAACAGGTAGGTGCCACTGTGGCATCTTGTTAATAGGTTAGTCCAAGAAAGTGTATAAAAAGTACTCCAAACTGTGGACAAAACATAAGAAAGTAGATATAAACCAAGCATGGAACATCAAAAATTATAGATACGTTTGCAACGTATCAACATCCCCAAGCTTAACTCCTGCTCGTCCTCGAGTAGGTTAGTGATAAAAAGAAAGAATAATTTTTGAGGTGACATGCACCATCATAAACTTGATCAAAGTATTTGTAAAACATTGATAGCTAGGATAAGAGTACTTCAATATAGCATGAAAGATAAAGTTCTAACAATAAGACATAACAACTATGTTGTAACATGAAAAGGCACAAACAAAAGATTCATAAATAACAGTGCTTTGCAAGACATTTGTTTGTCTCACATAAATAAAACATAGCATAGTGGCATTCAGCTTGTCCCTCATAATGTAGCAAATCATAACTGCATAGGACACCTTCAAAGTTTATAAGGGTGACTAGATACAAATAGTTTAAGAACAAGCAATATCAAAGTTATGCATCAATCAACAAGTCTTGGGACAATGCACATTAAACTAAGAATGGCCACTATGCTCTCTCAATAGGTGCATAAAGATAGAAGATGGAGACTCAACATAAAAGTAAAAGAAAGGCCTTCATATAAGGAAGCAGGGATTCAAGTTTCATAAAGAGCTTCCAAAAATTATGGTACTTATTAGCTTTCAGATCTCATTGCCCCTATCATAAGTATCTTGAAGTGATTAAGGTTAAAGTGAACAAACTATGGAGTATATGCTTGACAAAGTATAAGTTGGAAATCTCATGTCCCTTGAATACGAGGGTTGCTCCTCATGCTACTCAAGTTTAGTTACTGGTAAGTTCTTGTCATAGTAAGTACATGTGTATAATAGAAAACCGCCAACGGGGTACCCCTTGCCCGATGATACGGAAGAATCCCCATATCAAAATGACAAGGCAAGCAGACAACGAGCATCTCAGCAATCTTCTTATTTACCATCGGAAAATGGTGCTTTTTCACTCTTTCCTCTTTTCTCATCTTTTTTTTTTCTTTTTCTCTTTTTCTCAATCTCTATCTCTTTTTTTATAAGAAGAATGCTTCATATATTGCTCATTATGGTTACGCTGTAGGTTTCCACCATGATTAGGCATGGATTAGACAAGCGGCCCAGGCGTTTCTCTCACACATATACATAACTCCATGGACTTACAAGCTCCCCTTTCATTTCACACCGACGACATCCATAAACAAAAAAACATGATATCAACTAGGTACAATGTACAAGTGCAATGTTGAAAGCGTTCCCCATGATATCATGGTTCTCCTAATCCTAACATATAAGTGCAAGCATATACAACATATACGACACAATGGTTCAAGTTTATTAGGGGCAAGAAAAGTAAAGTGTGCCATCAAGTTCGTGAGAGCTTTAATCACTAGTTTTCTCATAACAAGTTTAATTCGGAAGGTAGATAAAAACATGAATATACTTGGAATAGCAAATGCTAATAGGTAGGTATGGTGGACTCTTTGGTATAACTTGGTTTTATTTGGAGTTGGATGCATGAGTGGAACTCATACTTGGTTATGGAGGCTAGCAAAAGACTGGGAGTGACCAACTAAGAGAGCAATAATGGCCATAATCATGCAAAGCGACAAAACATCATTAATTAAAGCATAAAGTGATATTACAAGTCGAAAACTAAAGGATCATAAAGGCTATGGTGACTTGGTATAGTCATAACATGGTGTGAGCATGTGCCAAGTCAAACCAAATAAAGCATCAAAGGAGAATACCACAATACTATGCTTTAATATGCTAAAACAACGCATGATTCTTTCAAGGCACATTAAGCTATCTCAATTGTTTATAACATGTCATGCTACAGCAAAAATCACTAAGCATAAAGCTAAAACAATATCAAGCATGACATGACAAAGCATAGGCCATAGTCAAAAACAAACTCCTTTTTACCACTTAAGCATGAACTTTTCCTACTCTTTTCCAATCCAAACCAAACTTATCTGGAAACTAATGTATGAAAGAGGGGGTCCAACTAATTTATTCAAGCAAACTAAGCAAACCAAGCAAATGAAAACCAAAAACAAAAACAAAGACATTCCAAGAACAACACTACTGTGCATGAAATAATAAAAATGAAGTGTTTGGAAGAAACCTGAGATTTTTATTGATGAAGAAGGGGATGCCTTGGGCATCCCCAAGCTTTGACGCTTGTACTTGGATATTTCTTGGGGTGACACGCGTGGCATCCCCAAGCTTGAGCTTTGGTCCATTCTTCATCGCATTACATCATTCTTCCATTACACCTGCAATTTTTCCTTCATACAAAACTTCACACAATCTTCATTAGCAACATTAGTGCACTCAAGATAATAAGTCTTTGGGTACAGTTCCAACATAAGTAAAACTTCCATTAAAACACAAGCTACTGTATCACTTCCCTCAAAAAGCTCAGTTCCCCAAAAGAGAACCCAAAAAGTAATCAACAAGAAGTAAATGCAAATAATGGCAGAAATCTGTCAAAACATACCAGCAGGTAAAAACTAATTTTTTCGAAGACCTTATGTTGCTCAAATCGAAAAGTGTTGAACTAACGAAAGTTAGATAACAACCTGGGGCAGAAGAACAAAAATTCAAAGATCAAACCGACGTACAGAGATTTTACAAGAATTTTTACAGTGAACCATAAAAATCTGTTTCGGGACAGCAACTTTCCCAAGCATTACTTCTCTCTCATTAGAGGTTACTCTTGCCACAAAAAGCAAATAAAAAGGAGAAGGAGTGGTTATTACAGATGTAATAACTTCCAATACTCATCTAAAACTTTTGGGTTATCTTCCAATAAGTACTTTTCTTTAACGCCTTTAAGTTAGGCATAAGAAGCAAGCAAAAGAATCAAGTATTCTCAAATGAAGAAGCATTAAGAGCAAATTTTGTTTTCATAGGAGAGGCAAAAGGAATCTTCTCTCTCTTCTTAGGGAAGTGTTCTATACCTTTCTTGAGTGGGAGTTGATATTTAATGGTGCCTTATTTCATATCAATAATGGCACCAACAGTTCTAAGAAAAGGTCTTCCCAAAGTAATAGGACAAGATGCATTGCATTCAACATCCAAAACATAGAAATCAACGGGGACATAGGCATTGTTAACCATAATAAGAACATCATTAATACTCCCCATGAGTTTCTTTTTATCATTATCATCAAGTGGGACATTTAAATAACAATCTTCCAATGGTGGCAAATCAAGCATATCATAAATCCTTCTAGGCATAATAGAAACACTACTATCAAGATCACATAAAGCTTTGAAATAAAAATCATTTACTTTCATATTAATGATGGGTTCCCAACCATCTTCTAGTTTCATAGGAATAGAAGCTTTATGTTTCATCTTTTCTTCTTTAATTTTTATGAGAGCATCAGTAATGTGTTTTGTAAAGGCCATATTCATAGCACTAGCATTAGGACTTTTAGCAATCTTTTGTAGGAATTTAATTACTTCAGAGATATTGAAACCATCAAGATCAAAATCATAATTATCATCTAAAGTAGTGGAGCAATTATTTCCCATCTTCCAAAGAATTTCAGCATTTTATTAGAAAAGGTTCCATTGGGTTTACTAGCTTCAACATTAGTGGTAGTGATAGTAGAAACACTAATATTTCTAGCAATTTCATCTTCTCTTTCCCACTTAGCATGCAATTCAGCTAATAGTCTAACATTTTCATCAATTCTAACTTGTATGGCATTAGTAGCAACAAAGGGATTCTAACTTTTATTGAAAGCAGTTTGTTTAGTAATAGAATCTTTAAACATAACTTCAAGTTCAGAGGGTGCACTCCTATTATTGTTGTAGGAATTTCCATCAACATTACCATTATTGGGAGGATATGGCCTATAGTTATTATTACCAAAATTATTCCCGTAGGAATTGTTGCTAAATTATTATTTCTTATAAAGTTCACATCAACTTGCTCTTCTTGATAAACCAAAGAGGCTAAGGGAACATGATTGGATCAATATGATCTTTCCCATTAACAAGCATATACATAATAACATCAATTTTATCACTCAAGGAAGAGGTCTCTTCAACAGAATTTACCTTCTCACCTTGTGGAGCTCTCTCAGTGTGCCATTCAGAATAGTTAACCATCATATTATCCAGAAGCTTTGTTGCAGCACCCAAAGTAATGGTCATAAAGGTACCTCCAGCAGCAGAATCAAGTAGATTTCTTGAACAATAATTCAATCCTGCATAAAAGGTTTGGATAATCATCCAAGTAGTCAGTCCATGAGTGGGACAATTCTTTACCAAAGATTTCATTCTTTCCCAAGCTTGAGCAACATGTTCATTATCAGATTGTTCAAATTTCATTATTTCACTTCTCATAGATATAATTTTAGCAGGCAGATAGTATTTTCCAATGAAAGCATCTTTGCATTTAGTCCAAGAATCAATACTATTTCTAGTTAGGGATTGCAACCATTCTTTAGCTTTTCCTCTCAAAGAGAAAGGAAACAATTTAAGCTTAATAATATCTCCATATATATCCCTATGCTTTTGCATCTCACAAAGTTCAACAAAGTTATTAAGATGAGCAACAGCATCTTCAGTACCAATACCAGAAAATCATTCTCTCAGAACAAGATTGAGTAAAGCAAGTTTAATTTCAAAGAAAGTAGCTTCAGGAACATGTGGAGCAATAGGTGTGCACATGAAATCATTGTTGTTGGTGCTAGTGAAGTCACACAACTTAGTGTTTTCAAGAGTAGTCATTTTTTGTGTGTTTTAAATAAAGAAAGCAAACTAGTATAACTATTTTTTGTGTGTTTTGATAAAGAAACAAGCAAACAAAGAAAAAATAAAATAAGCAAAACAAAAACAACAAAGTAAAGAGATTGGTTATGAGGGACTCCCCTTGCGAAGATGTCCTTGACTCCCTGACAACGGCACCGGAAAAATACTTGCTGGTGCGTGGTTGACGTGGGTGCTTGTTCCTTAAATCCACAGCAACGGTGCCAGAAAGATGCTTGTTGGCTCAAGATACGATGAGCTCGTTGGGAACCCCAAGAGGAAGGTATGATGAGCACAACAGCAAATTTTCCCTCAGTTGTGAAACCAAGGTGTTTGAACCAGTAGGAGCAAGGAAACACCTCCAAGGTGTTGTTTCCAACTTGGAATCCTGCACAACACAACCACAGAACTTTGTCCCCAACTTACAATGAGGTTGTCAATCTCACCGGTTTTGCTAAAAACAAAGTATAAAACGTATTGTGTGGAAGATAGTAGTAGCTTGCAGAAAGTAAACAGAAAACAATAAACAGTTGTAGATTGATGGTAAAAGAAAGGACCGGGGTCCATAGTTCACTAGTGGTGATTGTCCTTAAGATAGATGACATGTTGGGTGAACAAATTACAGCGGGGCAATTGACAGACACCAAGAAAGCATACATGCATATACTAATCATCTTGACTCCTATGAGATTTGATTGGGCATTACAATATTATACATAGACCATAATCCAACTGCATCTATGACTAATAATCGACCTTCAGGTTATCATCCGAACCCCCTCCAATATTAGGTTGCAAGCAATAGATAATTGCATTAAGCATTGCATGTAAAGTAAACAATATGATTGTTCTATGAATAAAGGATTGCTGTTTTCTCCCTAGTAGCAACAACACATCTAGTACCTTAGAGATTTCTGTCACTTCCCCAGATTACTAGAGGCATGAACCCACTATCGAGCATAAATACCCCCTCTTGGAGTTGCTAGCATCTACGCGGCCAAGATAGCTACTAACAACAGAGAGCATGCAAGATCACAAATAACAAAGACATGATAGAATTAATAATCAATCTGGAATAGCATCTCAATGTCCATCGGATCCCCGCAAACACAACATTTATGATTACAAATAGATGATCTTGATCATGAACGGAGCTCACAAGATCTAAACATGATAGCACAAAGGAGGAGAACAACCCATCTAGCTACTACATGGACCCGTAGTCCAAGGATGAACTACTCACGCATCACACCGGAGGCTTACATGGTGATGAAGAAGGCCTCCAGGGTGAATTCTCCCCTCTGGGAGGGTGCCGGGAAGAGCTTTAGATCCCTCCCGATCTAGGGATGGAGATGACGGCGGCTACAGACTATTTCGTGGATTTTTGATCGGGTGCTTAGGGTTTTTGTATCGGAGGCAATATATAGGCAAAAGGGGAGGCCGAGGGGGTGCCCTAGGCGGCCGCACCACCCCCTGGCACGGGCCAGGCCTGGTCGGGTGGCCAGGTGGTGTGGCCGGCCCCTGGCCCCTCTCCATCTCGTATTCTGGCTCCGTGTCCCCCTTGATGAAATATTGACTTTGTCTTTTGTCCCGTCCAATTCCGAGAATATTCATTTTCTGACTTTCCTGGAACCAAAAACAGCAGAAAATAGGCAGCTGGCACTGTGGCATCTTGTTAATAGGTTAGTCCAAGAAAGTGTATAAAAAGTACTCCAAAGTGTGGACAAAACATAAGAAAGTAGACATAAACCAAGCATGGAACATCAAAAATGATATCGTTTGCAACGTATCAGAGGCCCAAAGAGATCCATGTGAAGAAGCTCCAAGCATCGTTTGGTGGTAATTTGAGTGATGATCTTGTGAGGCTTCTCATGCATCTTTCCTTCAATACACACCCTGCACACATGATCTTTGGCAAAGGAAATGTCTTTTATTCCAAGGATGTGCCCCCCCGTGTAGGGACTTTGCAAAGCCTTCATGTTTACATGGGCTAGGCGGTGATGCCACAACCAGCCCACATCGGCTTTCACATAGAGACATATAGCATGTGTAGAGGGTTTTACGGAGAAATCCAGTACATACAAGTCATGCTCTATGTATCCAACAAAAGCCACCATGAGAGACTTGCTCCACATCAGGACCATAGAATGCTCATTAAAGAAGGATGAAAGACCCATACTTGCAAGATCACGAACGGAAAGGAGATTGTAACCAAGGGTTTTGACAAGCATGACATTAACCAAGGATACATCCGGGGTTACTACCACCTTACTGATACGTTGCAAACGTATCCATAATTTTTGATGATCCATGCTTGGTTTTATCTACTTTCTTATGTTTTGTCAACACTTTGGAGTGCTTTTCATATGATTTCTTGGACTAACCTATTAACAAGAGCCACAGTGCCAGCTGCCTATTTTCTACTGTTTTTGGTTCCAGGAAAGTCAGAAAATGAATATTCTCAGAATTGGACGCGACAAAAGCCAAAGTCAGTTTTTCACCGAGGGACACCTGGAGCCAGAAATACGAGGCAGAGAGGGGCTGGGCCTGGCCACACCACCTGGCCGTGCGGCCAGGCTTGGCCCGCGCCAGGGGGTGGTCTGGCCGCCCCCGACACCCCCTCGGCCTCTCCTTCCGCCTATAAGTTGCCTCTGATACAGAAACCCTAAGTACCAGATCAAAAATTCCACGAAAGAGTCTGTAGCCGCCGTCATATCCATCCCTAGATCGGGAGGGATCTGAAGCTCTTCCCGACACCCTGCCGGCGAGGGGAATTCACCCTGGAGGCCTTCTTCATCATCATGCAAGCCTCCCGTGTGATGCATGAGTAGTTCATCCTTGGACTACGGATCCATGTAGTAGCTAGATGGCTGGTTTCTCCTCCTTTGTGCTTTCATGTTTAGATCTTGTGAGCTCCGTTCATGATCAAGATCATCTATTTGTAATTCTGCATGTTGTGTTTGCGGGGATCCGATGGATATTGAGATGCTATTTCAGATTGATTATTGATTCTGTCATGTCTTTGTTATTTGTGATCTTGCATGCTTTCCGTTGTTAGTAGCTATCTTGGCCAAGTAGATGCTAGCAACTCCAAGAGTTAGTATTTATGCTCTATAGTGGGTTCATGCCTCTGGTAATCTGGGGAAGTGACAGAAATCTCTAAGGTACTAGATGTGTTGTTGCTACTAGGGAGAAAACAACAATCCTTTATTCATAGAACAATCGTATTGTTTACTTTACATGCAATTCGTAATGCAATTATCCATTGCTTGCAACTTAATACTGGAGGGGGTTCGGATGATAACCTGAAGGTGGATTATTAGTCATAGATGCAGTTGGATGGCGATCTATGTATAATGTTGTAATGCCCAATCAAATCTCAAAGGAGTCAAGATGATTAGTATATGCTTGTATGCTTTATCGATGTTTGTCAATTGCCCCGCTGTAATTTGTTCACCCAACATGTCATCTATCTTAAGGAGAGCCACCTCTAGTGAACTATGGACCCTGGTCCTTTCTTTTACTATCAATCTACAATCAATTGTTTACTATTTTGTGTTTACTTTCTTCAAACTGTTACTTTCTTCCACTTGATACGTTTAATGCTTTGTTTTCAGCAAAACCGGTGAGATTGACAACCTCATCGCAAGTTGGGGACAGAGTTCTGTGGTTGTGTTGTGCAGGTCTCCACGTTGCTGCTAGCATCGGTAGTGCACCCTGCCAAAGTTCAGCTAGCTACACCTTTGGGGTGTTTCCTTGCTCCTACTGGATTGATAATCTTGGTTTCATAACTGAGGGAAAACTTACTGTTGTGCTCATCATACCTTCCTCTTGGGTTTCCCTAATGAGCTCGTTAATATACGAGTCAACACGTAGCCATTCTCCAGAAAAGAGGTTGATGCATGTGGGCCATGCTGCAGCATAGCGAGCATGTATTCATCACAAGCGAGATGACCTGACAGGAGGACCGAGAGATAAATGGGTAGATTAAACATCTAATTATACGGATCCTACCGGGTGCACATATGTAGTCTTTTCTTCAATTTTATCTCTCTATCACCGAACCACCGAACAATGGGATTTGTTACTATTTTTTACTTTTATAATCCTTTCTACATTGGACATTGATAATATTATTTTTCCTCTGATCTATATCATCTCCCTATTTTGTAGATTTTTGGCTCCAGAGCACCTTTAAAAAATCAAAAATCTTATTTATGAGTTTTTTTAAATATATCTAGAAATACTTCCTTTGTTTTAAAATATACGATGATTTAGCTTTTTCTAAAACATATGTATTTAGACACATTTTAGTGTATAGGTTCATCCATTTTGTTCCAAACCTACACACTAAAAGTCATTTAGTTAAATGGGTTTTAAAAAGGTTAAAATATATTATATTTTGAAACGGAGGGATTAGTTAATGATTTTCTCACAAAGTGCAAAGTATCTATTTCAAATTCTTTGTATTCTGAGCTATACAAAAAATAACAAAAGTCTGGATCTGTCCATATATTTTTCAAACACAAAACTCTATACAATTTTGTGGTTCTTATGTAGACCCCAAATAAAAAGAATTCCATGTTGTGATTTTGCTTACTTGTAGAATACAACCTTGATTACATACAAAACTATTTTCATTTAAAAAAAACTCGTAGATATGATTTTTTTTAAATAACTATATCTCTACTACTATAACGGAGCGGTTTTGAATTGGATACATAGAACCAATCCTGACCATTGGACTATTAGATCCAATGGTTTAGAGCAGCTGGATTCAAGTTGAACAGTATACAGAGAAAACTCTACCATGTTCTAGAACCATTAGGTCACACCCCTCCCAAAAAAATATCCATAGCACCGTAGGATGTATTCTCAATATGTGTAGGTAACTATTATTAATAGAATTAATTTATGTATTTTTTTCTAACAAGACTATTGGTTAACAACAACTTAATATTTGTTAATAAATTACATTTCATATAGTATATATACGTGTGTAGCACCTGCCTTTTACTAGTTATCTATAAAGTATGGGTACACTATATAGTGGTAAGATGGTAAGATAATGAAGCAATTTTGAATTGGATACATTGCACCAATCATAACCGTTGGGCTGTTAGATCCAATGGTTTAGAGCAGATGGATTCGTGTTGAACAGTACCTAGAGCGAATTCCACCATGTTCTAGAACCATAATGTCACACCCCTCCCTCAAAAAATTCCATAGCACCGTAGGCCATATTCTCAATATGTGTATATAGTTATTATTAATAGACTTAATGTATGCCTTTTTCCTCTATCAAGACTGTTGGTTAATAATAACTTAATATTTGTTAACAACTTAATGTTTGTTAAACCCATATGTGACATATCCATATAAATGACACAATGACAATAACCATGGAGCATCATAATATGTCTTCCCTTCTCTCTTTTTGCAAAAAGGATCCTGGCATTAAAAGAAGCATCGGACAGTACAAAGCACCTCAACAAAAGAAAATTAAATCGAAATCCTTGAGATGCCCTTCGTCTTCAACCTCAGTTCCCCGCGCCACGAGGAGCAACGGTACTTGCCAGATTAACATGTTTTTTTGCAAAGCTGTCGAGGATATCGATGGAGGATTGTGGCCATGCAGGCGTTGTTCAGGCCTGACGTACCCTAGAATACACACTGCTCAAGGAGGCTGATGAAGAGGTCCACCTCGTCGTGCTAGGCAAGACGCTGCGCGAGAATAGCTACCTCCATGTAGACGTCGTGCAGCGAGCAAAGCCTCGGAAAGCTGCAGGGCCATCAGTCCGTGGACCAGATCGTCTCTAGAGAGACCAGACAGGAAAGCGGTGAGCACGGAAACAACCTGGGGTGGGTCACCTGGACCAAAAATTGGGGCTAAAAGTCACGTATAGGTAGGACAGATGAATGACGTCCATAGAAGAAAAAGATATCGCTACCGGTAGCATGCATTGTGGCAAACGTACCTGTTGGGTATGCATCACGGCACATGGCCTGAAGGCGGGCAGTGAGGTTGTCCACCATGCCGGTGATGACGCCGAAGCTGGTGAGGAAATAGTCCACCGTCTTCTTGAGCCAGGTTGCGAAGATGGCGTCAGAATGGGTGCGTGCCACGGCGTGTTCCAGCATGACATGGAGGCACTGCAAAGCGTCGACGTGTGGGTGGGTGTCCCTGGCTTTCTCGCTCAGACGGATGGTGCTCGCCAACACAACCTTCATCTTTCGCTCTCTCTCTCTGGATATCGCTCTGCGGCAGACTCCACCTCTGCTCAATCTAGGTACTTTTGTACTCTTGCTTTTGGAAGTAGTAGTACAAGCGATCAACGGTAGAAAGCTACTACCACCGGTCTAGTTGACCTTCAAGTATTAAGTGCCTAGATAACCAAGCTTGTATGCTTATCTTGATAATTGTTCGGCATCTTGCATAGCCAAATCCCCACTTAACATGTACTACTATACTCCCTCTATTTGGGACCGTTTTGTTGGTACCAAGACGTGGCTTAGAAAATCAGTGAGAAAATCTTGGGAACGTTAGAGCTAGCCTCTTAACTACACCGTAATTCTCTCTCCCTTTGTTTATTTTTTCCTTCGCGCTCATGCACATGTCATTTTGTACCGCATGTAGAGAGAAAAGGCGACCTGGATGCTAGAAATTAGGGGTTGCAATAACTAGGGTGCTAGAAGTTACTCCCTCCATCTCATTGCATTTACTACTACTCATTGTATTTTGTACCTCATGTCATGAACCCATCGCAGCTTTGTTATGACATCGTACCGCATGTGCACCTCACTTCTACGGGTCCTACCAAAGTTAAAAGAAAATTCCACTGCCCCAATTATCAGACAAAGTGGATAGTGGACCATATGGTTTCTTTATAATTCCCAACTTTTTAGAACTAGGATTTTTCAAGCTTTCTAGCTAACTTCGCGCACTTTACTGACTTTTTGCCGATTTAACAAAAAAAAGATTTACGCATGATGACCTATCATGTAACTTGCACTACGTGCCATGAATATGGTAATAATGAAAAATAATATGCGTAATAGGACGCCACATGAAAGTATTTGGTTTGTTATAATTTCTTTGTTTTATTTCCGTGTCTTCAAAACATTATCAAATTTTTATGCATGAAGTAGATTCTTAGCATGAAGATAGTTGCATTTCTCAAAACTCACGATGGTTCTTTGGTATATTGACAGTGTTGGTACCTTCAAACGACATTTGTAAAATTTAAGAGCAAACCTATCGCGCTTACTTGTAGTTCATATCTGACCTAATTTCATTAAATTGACATAAAGTCCACTAAGTGGGCGAAATTAGCTATGAAGCTTGAAAAATGCTAAAACTAGGGAATTGTAAGAAAAGTATTGTCCACTTTGTATGAAATGTGGGGTGATGGCATTTTTTCAACTAGGGTGGGCCTAGAAGGAGCAAGATGCTTCAGTTAACAACTTAACACGGTCAGTGGAAGTGCATGTTATATCAAGGACCTAAAAATACATCCAAGTCCACATATTTAATACAAAGGGCCCCGAAAATTATCATAGAAAAGTAGTCGGGTCTGGCTCTCATTCTCCATCCACTAGCTGAGGCATACTCTTCATACGGAGTACTAGAACTTGTACTTTCTTAACAAAGAAAATTGGCGTGGTGCTCACTTTAGCTAGATCTTGTTGATGAAGTGCACCGAATATGATGGGACGTATCTTATCTTATCTTAATACTATATAGTGTACGAATAACTTTGAACACCGTTAGATCAAGACAGACAAATCCAAATATTGCTAGTCGTTGGATCTTTTTTCCGTTCTAGCATCTAGACATTCTATTGATAGTCTTTAGCACAATGAACGCTGCTAGTGTTTAATAAAGTGTGGCAACCCAAACTATGGCAAAAAACCAAACACATACGAAATTGCCAAACTTTGGAAGTTTGGCAAATTGTGGCTAGGAACCAAACATTTCCAAAGTACTTGAAGCAAATATACACCCATACTTTATAGATGTCGATCAAATTTATAATTTTTGAGCTTTACCTATTATATAATTTTACAACTATATATTGTGCAAATAACTTTGAACTTTGATTTTTGGATCAAGACTAGCAAATCCAAACATTGCAAACTGTTGGATCTTCTATCCATTCTAGCATCTACAATATTCTATTGATAGTCTTTAGCACAATGAATGCTATGTGCACAAGCCTCCAAACACTTCTCCATCATTCTAGAATCTTTTCAGACATTTCTCTAGACCATGTTACCAAAAAAATTAAGTATTAGGTATAGCTAATAAACATTGACTTCTACGTTGACTTGTACATGATATAAAGTACAAGAACCAAATATACACCCATACTTTATATATGTCCATCAAATTTACAACTTTTTGAGATTTACCTATTATATAATCTTATCTTATCACTATATCATGTACGGATAACTTTGAACTTTGACCGTTGGATCAAGACAGGCAAATCCCAACACTGCTGAAATTCAGTTGGATCTTCTATCCATTCTAGCATCTAGAAGATTCTATTGATGTTCTTTAGCACAATGAACGCTATGCACAAACTTCAAAACATAGTTCTCGGTAATTCTAGAATCATCTTTGTCATTTATCTAGAGTATGTCGAGTATTAGGTAACTAATAGTAGATTGATTTCTACATGATATAAAGTACAAGAACCAAATGCACACCTGGTGCTTTATGGATGTAGCTCGAAATTATAATTATGTTTTGATCTTCACCTATTATAATTTTATATAAAAAATGATATGGCATATATACTTCTACTATCTTATTCTCACATGCAAGGTATGTGCAACTTACTAGTACTAGTAACTAGTAAGTTGCACGTGCTCTGCACGTGAGACTCGGATAATAGACATCTGACATATCATCACTATATAAAATTATAATAGGTAAAGCAGAAAAAATTATAAATTTGATCAACATCTATAAAGTATGGGTGTATATTTGGTTCTTGTACTTTGTATATATCATGTAGAAAGTCAACGATTATTAGCTATCTAAAACTTAAAACTTTGGTAACATGGTCTAGAGAAACGAGGGAGAAGATTCTAGAATGATGGAGTACTGTGTTTTGAGGTTTGTGCATATAACATTCATTGCGATGCAGACTATCAATAGAATCTTTTATATGCTAGAATGGAAAAGAAGATCCAATGGCTGAAAATGTTGGGATTTGTGAGTCTTGATCCAACAATCAATATTCAAAGTTATCCATACACTATATAGTGGTAAGATAATGGTAAGATGAGATAGTGATAAGATATACTAGTCTGGTTGCTCCATGCCACACCCCGAGAAGACAAAGGACGCACGCGCATCAAACACACACACAAGGTCTGTGAGTGCATGCCACACAATGGAATTGTTTATGCATATTTCATCCTTTTATGTTTTTTCCAATCTTTTTGGCTAATATTGCCCACTTAAATGATATTTTAGGTCAACTTGTGGAACTTATTAGGTCAACTTTGAACTACAAGCGCGCAATATATTTCTCTTAATTTTTTTTGGCCTATAGTAGTATAATCCTTCTATTGTTATGTGCTGACAGATTCGCCCACTTGCTTGAAAGACTTTAAGAGAATTTACATAAATTAGGTCAAATTTGATCTGTAAGCGTGTGCTATATATACCACACCTAAAATTGTCCACGAATTGTTTTACGTAGAAAGCGCAACATGATTTATGGATAATCCCTTAGTTTTAAGAGTTTTCAAGCCTCACTCCTATGTTATTTCTCCCACTTAAACCTAAGTTAGGTTAATTTTGAACTACAAGCAAGTATGACAAAGATTTCTCTTAAAGTTGTACTATGAAACTATTTTGGAGGTGTACACGGTTGGTCAATATCTCGAAAATCGCAGAGATTTCTGAACGACTCAATATCTTGATATATATGAATTTGCATGCTGGCAACTCTTACACGGATTTGAGAAAAAACAAAGAAGATAAAAAATGAATAAACAAAAAGGGTTCGCATGACATCCTCTCGTGTGCATTGCCTGCCATGAAAAAGTGGCAAACCTAAGATTTGAAATATTTGAAAAAGTCATTGTTACATTAGATATGGCCTACCATATATGAACACTCGAAGGTTTCTCGAGCCGAACGATCGATTAGGTCATGGCCATATCTACATCATAGTTCATGATAATGTTCCCATATTTGGTAGATGGGTGTGTCTTGCCATGGTAAACAATAATGCTGGGGGTGGGAGTTTCGAACTAGTATTAGGAAAAACATGATCAAATTTCTGAGTGTACCTTTAGGGTCCATGTTGTAAAAGTGTAGGTCCTAGATATATTTTCGTTTTCATTTTGGACCTCTATGTAATTTTTATGCTCATCCTTGAATTTTAACGCGCACCTTCTTAGTACTTCAGGGTAGATTCCTTGTTAGAAAGAAAAAGAAAAAGTTCCTGGTGACCGGAATTATTTTGTGCACGAATATTTTGGATCTGAATGCCGCAGACCCAATTTTCAGACAAAAAAGACTATTGTGCAAAACTTGAGTAGTCCATACTTCTACTGAACCAGGGGCACCTAATTAGAGAATATAAATAGGAGGCAGCGCAGGAGCAGCGAAGGAGTTGAAGACGGTGCAATGTCCGAGTAAAGCTAGTTTGACAGGTTTCTAGCATGATGTACATATACCTACTACTACTAGTAGTACTACTATGTTTTCTCTATCCTTCACTGTCTCTCACCATCCATCCTCCCTCTCCCTGCTGTCCAGCAGCCCATGCGTACCGGCCGGCTGATCTCTCCCTCGGCCCACTATGTGGCGCCACTCACGTGTGTCTTGGTACAATCATTTTGTGTGTGTGTGGCGTGTTTTTTTATTTTTTCTTGAGAAGAGTCTCTAGCGTGTTGGTCAGCTGCCGATTCAGGCCCTTAGAAGGGACCCTACTCCTGCTTGACTGCTCTTTTATTATCGAGGAGATGAAAGTTATAGGGGGTGCGCATATGTAATCTGGTGGTGTGTAAAATAGGGTTGCGGATATCCTTCTCGCTGTTTCCTCCTGTCCTTTATATAGGGAGGCCAGGTCTCGGGATAATAGGCCGAGTCAATTACAAATTAGGGTTTTCCTTTAAAATTTCTATCTATTCCTTGTCTGTTCTTCAAGGGGTCGCTTGGGCCTGGGTCACCCGAATTGATGTGGGCATGTCATGCAGTTGATACACTAGGACAACCAACGACATGTAATTATTTAGTCTAAGGTTGTATCAAATAGGCCTGTGTGCCAAGTTAGCTGAACTCCTACTGGACTCGGTTTGTATCATGTTTATTTAGGAGTCCTTGTTGGTTAGGATTATAGTCCGTGTAGGTTCAGCCACCCCTACCCCTTTGTCCTATATAGACAAGGGGGTGCCACAATATTAGGGGAGCTGAAAATCATGTAGAACTTTTAGTTCCTCATTTGTAAACCATCCCTCCGGGATTGGCGTCGTGATGGCATATCTGTGCTTGTCTGATTATCTATCTTATTGATATTTGCGTGAAGGTGCTTGTTATTCAAGTATTGTCGTGCTTTGGCGTGAGGCTTGTTGTTTATCAACAAGTTGCTTGTTGGATTGATCTATTCTAGCGGGAGGTTCATCATTCATCGTCGAGTTGCTCGCAAGATTAGGTTTCCCCATCTTCAGGTCACGTGTATCACGTGATTGGAAGATTTCTATCAGATCCATTGGATCAGGAGGTGCATCATGAAAGATTGGGCCAAACAATCTGTATCATCTTGATATCAGAGCACCAGGTTGATTACGGTGCAACTTGTGTCATCAGAGGCAATCTTGTTGTTGTTGCTGGATCTTTGATCTGCAAAGGCAGCGAGAGTATTTGGCGGCATGTCGATTTTGAGACAGACCGGACTACGTATCCGCGAGTACGCTAGTGTCGTTTGAACAGTTTTCCCTGGTCGTGTTGGAGGAGATCAATTTAGATCGGTTTCTGTCGTCGCGTGGTGAGGAGTACAGACCAGATAAGTTGATCGTGTTGAACATACGTGGATTATAATCGTATTGTTCTAACAAAGGAAGGTGTAAATCAATTTTGATTTTTGTTGGTGTACGTGAGACAAGGAACGAATCAAGGAGTTCAGATTCTGTTAGTTTCCTTCATCGTGTGGTGCTACCAAGAGTCCACCCACCCTACGATTATTTTCGATCAGAAAAAAGGCATCTAAACCGATCAAGAAAAGTTTGACTCAGATTGGTAATTGGTGATGTGTTTTGGGAAAAAAAATAATCAAAGGAGTCCTGATTTTTCTGTCGTGAGTGCATGCATGCACCAAGTTTCATGGAGTCAAAAAAAGGAATTGCAGGCACCAAGTATGTGTATGTTTCCTTCCGCGTGCGTCTGTTCCAATTCTTGTGCCATGTATACGCGCGCCGAGGAAAAGAAGGTTTGTTCGGTCCGCCACAATTGATAGGAATTTTCTGCCGCGAGGAAATAAAGGAAAGACCAAACCTGTCCCAATTTTATAGGAGTCGCACCATTTTTTCTGTCTGTTCGTGAAACAGTCTACGAATATCGTCAAACAGTCTACAGGCACTTGTTTTCAGTTGAGTTCATACTCAGGTTTATTCAGCTTATTTGGATCTATAGTGTATAGGAATTTGTTTTGTGTGTTGTGGGTGGTATGCCTGGTATACCGTCAGTTGCAGTTGGAGGATGCTTGTGTCTCAGTCAAGTTGATGGTGTCAAATACCAAAGAGCGACAAGGACATATCAAGTCAAGCAAGCCGAGATGGAGGATGCAGCATGGAAGGCGAGCAATACTTGAAGACGGCTAGTCGAGAGGGAGGATGATGTGTGGAAGACTGGCGAGGTTTTTGAAGCCGGAGGGTGGTGATGTTGTTGATTTGATGCCACATGCTGGAGACGACCCTCTGGCGTTGAGGACAACGCATTTCCAAGTGGGAGAGGATGATGTGGGTATCTCACGCAGTTGATACACTAGGACAACCAACGATATGTAATTATTTAGTCTAAGGTTGTATCAAATAGGCTTGTGTGCCAAGTTAGCCGAACTACTATTGGAGTCGGTTTGTATCATGTTTATCTAGGAGTCCTAGTCGGTTAGGATTAGAGTCCGTGTAGGTTCAGCTACCCCTTCTCCTTTGTCCTATATAAACAAGGGGGTGTCATAATATTAGGAGAGCTGGAAATCATGTAGAACGTTTAGTTCCTCGTTTGTAAACCATCCCTCCGGGGTTGGCGTCATGACGGTGTATCTGCGCTCGTCTGATTATCTATCTTATTGATATTTGTATGAAGGTGCTTGTTATTCAAGTATTGTCGTGCTTTGGCGTGAGGCTTGTTGTTTATCAACAAGTTGCTTGTCGGATTGATCTATTCTAGCGGGAGGTTCATCATTCATCATCGAGTTGCTCGCAAGATTGGATTTCCCCATCTTCGGATTACATGTATCATGTGACTGGAAGATTTCTACCAGATCCATTGGATCAGGAGGTGCATCATGAAAGATCGGGCCAAACAATCCATATCACGAATCCTTGCTGGGCTTCAATTGTCCCACGAGCTCCTCTTGGGCCAAACCGTATAGGCTAACCTAGGGTATCCGTGGGGCATACCCATATCAGTAGCCCCCGAGTTACCGTTTGAATCATAGATTCGGATGGAGACTATTAAGTCTTTCAAGTGCACATCCGAACATTCTATCGGGTTCCTGTTGATGTCATAGGGATAGTCATACGTGTGCCTGATTCATCCGACGGATCAGAATCAGTTAACTGCCTTAGGTAAAAACAATGCTATCTACTCAAACTCGAGTCCCCAGACTCGAATTCGGAAAATTGCTGGCGTAATTTGACTCATGCCGCGGAGGTCTTACAAAGTCGAATTCCAATGTTTTAATTTATGCACTTGACGCATTCGTCAAGGCTTTTTCATCGTGCTAGTAGGCACGGTATATTTCTGGTAGAGCGCAGCAGGTGCGTTGCCAGGCTATTGGATTGCATCCGCATGTCTTATCTTTACGTTGTAAATGCGGCATCCGAAGTTTATCACTATGGAAGTATTTCGGGTAGCCCAGGAGACGTTGTCTCTTTATCAAGCAATTTCATGTTTGATTGGGGTCGAGGTCGTCAAAAAATTCAAATGCTCATGGTGCAGACGTTGTCAACGCTTTTTGCCATGAATAACTATTTTTTTATTTTCATAGGGTGCGCGACTAGCGCTTCCTATAGGAGTTGCCCCCGGGTGCCTGTTCGAGTCGTAGACTTGAGTAGGGACTTTGAGTTCTTGCGACTGCTTTCATTGGCTGTAGCTTGTTGATTGAGCTTCTAGCGCTCCCTATGGGTGTAGCCCCCAAGTCCATAGTCGAATCATTGATTCGAAGGAGGGGTCAAGGCGTTACTGCCATGGACTTTGTATTTTGTCCGGCATGTTCACTGGACCCGGAAAACTTTCGGGGTGCATGACTAGTGCTCCTGTTAGGAGTAGACCCTAAGTATTTGGTCGAGTCGTGGACTCGAGCAAAAACTGAATTAGTGGAAGAAAAATTACCGTTGCACACTTTTCCCTAAGATGCTACTGGTGCAAGTGCTAATGACGTCATTGCTGACGATTGGATGAGCTCATACGAGCGGTGTGGATGGTACATGACAGTAGTGGACTCCACTGTCTGACCAGGATTTGACTAATCAAATGTAATTTGGGGTTTTAACTGCGTCTCCTAGATTTTCGCGTTGAGTGGGGATTGTGTCGTGGCGGTTCAGTGCACGTGCTGCCACACGTCAATACCGATGTGTGCCACGCGTTGAAGTAAAGAAATATCGGTCGTCGGATGACCTTTCACCGTCGCTTAAGTAGCGGATTGAGGTAGTAATTTCCGCACTTTGCATCTTCGTCTTCCTCGTGTTGCTGCCATTTTCGCACTCCCCCTCTCTGTTGTGCTGCACCACTCATTGCGTTGGACGTCCTTAGAGCCTTTCCCAGTTATTTTATCCGGTCTCTTCGTCGAAGAAGAATGGGGAAGAAGAAGGGCGCCGCTGTTGCAGGATCTAGCACCGCCACCACCACGACGAAGAAGAAGGTCGCCGCCACTGGGTCCGGCACTACTGCCGTGGCTGCGAAGATGACTACCGTATTCCCAGGATGGAGGTAATTCCTGATCCCCCACCTGGTTTCGCGTGATGTTTATTGCTTTTCTTCTTCGGGGTCTTTCTCTTCCCCTCCACGACTTTGTCCATGGGTTTCTCTATTTCTATGGGATTCAGCTTCACCAGCTGATTACCAACTCTATTCTGCACATTGCGTGCTTTATCACTCTCTGTGAGTGCTGGCTCAGAATCGAGCCACACTTTGGTCTCTTCAAGAAGTTATTCAAGTTGAAGAGAAAGTCGGGGTCTAGTTCCGTGGTGTATGATCTTTGCGGGTGTGGTATATCTGTGGACCCCTATGTCTAATATTTTAGCCTCGGCATGATCGACTCCGCCCAAGGATGGAAGGACAAGTGGTTCTACATTCAGGACCAAAAAGCAGAGGTACAAAGGTTCGGCCTTGCTCCCTTTGATCTGAAGGTAGAGCTGTAGAAGAAGAGGTCGTGGAAGAATGTAGTGATGCCCAGCGAGTCGAAGGATGTGGATGTCTTGTACCAACGGGTACTGGACCTTCAACTCGTTTAGGGCAAGGAGGTCACTGGCGTAGACCTCATCCAAACATGGCTGAAGCGTCGAGTGTAGCCTCTGCAAGCTAGGGCTCACCCGATGTGCAAGGATCGTATGGGCACCTAGAGGGGGGGTGAACAGGTGCTACTTCAAATTTTACACTTTTTCAATTTAGGATTTGACTCAAAAGGTAAATTCTCGAGATATGCAACTAGGGTGAATTTACCTATATGACACTCTAGCACAAACTAACTAAGCAAGAACAAGATAAGTAAGGTGTGGTAAAGGATAGAAGTAACCGAAATGAAGCACGCGGAGACACAAGGATTATTTCCCCCAGTTCCTTCCTTTTGAGGGGAAGTACGTCTATGTTTGGAGAGGGGGTGGTATCAAACCACCAACACCATGAGAGGCCTTCCTTGTTCTCCGGTGAACCTCACCCCAAGGGGATCGATTCACGCTTCCACTATATCGGCAACCTTCAAGGTGGTAGCTGGCACCCTTACAACAAGTTCGAGGCACACATCCACAACTTAATTGGAGGCACCCGAATCCAAGCAAGCTATCACAACAATCAAAGACAACCTTGTAAGAACCAAATCAAGGCTTAGGGTTTCCAATGAAACCCTAGAGCAAGGGGCCTTCAAGTGAATGAGGGGGAAATGAAGATCTCTCTTGGTGAAGCTGTAGATCAATGCCTCTTCCTTCGATTCCCCAAAGATAACCAACTTTGGATGGTTGGACGAAGAGATCTAGATGATTTGGTGGCTCTAATGGTGGTTCTTTTCTTTTTTGGAACAAGTAGTTGGAGGTAGAAGATGAGGTCCTCTATTTATAGCCTCCACTATTGCTGACTGTTTTCTTCCCATTGGAGAACTTCCACACCGGAGATTCCGGACCTCAGACCGGAGACTCCGGCCTAGGCCGAAGATTCTGGCTCATCTCCGGTCTATCTCCAGACCACCATACCGACTGACCTGGGCCTAGTCAAGACACACCCTCCGGGGACTTTGCCAAGCCTCTAGACTGGGACACCCCGGAGACTCTGGCATTTTCACTCTAGAAACTCCGGTCTAACTAAGAACACCGGAGATTCCGGTCCGTATCCGGTCCATCTCCGGACCCCCCACATAGATTGTCCCTAGGCATCTTCTAGAACCCACTCCAGAGATTTGTGGGGTAACTCCAGACTACACCGGAGACTCCGGTCTGAAATCTTCAGGAAACCACTATTTCTTCCAGGAACTTTTCCACTATGCCATAGACTTATCTCTTTTTAGTATAAACACCTAGCAACATTAGCATACAGTTAAATGACCCTTTTGTTGTTAATGAACACCAAAACAGATTAAGATAATAAATGTCCTTTCAGTCTCCCCCTTTTTGGTGTTTGATGACAACAAGAGGTTTTGCATGGGAATTTTAATAAGAGACATAACTATGATCCCCCTAACGATGTGCAACAAGATAATTAAGTAATACATGCCTGTCAGGTAATAGAAATTAAACATGGGGAGGTTTAATCATTACAATAAGGAACGGGCATAGCATGTCCACACACATAGATAGTTTCACAGTAACCAAATAAGTTTCAGAAGAACCAGATAAAATCAAATGTTCACAACAAACAAGCAGCCAAATGCCCAACCCATGCAAATCCCGGATGATCCTAATGGACATGTTCTCCCCCTTTGGCATCGAAACACAAAAAAGGAGAAGTCCAAGCTATCGCCCCAAAGGAATCACTCGGAGTCATCGTCATCGTCATCATCATCCTCATCCTCATCATAGTAATCATCAGCGGCAGGAGTTTGTGGGCCTTTTCCATGAGGGAGAGAGGAGGAAGTACCCTGAGCAGCAAAACCAGAAGTGACCTCTGAGAAAGTCTGCCAATCAACTAAGCTGGCATTCATTGCATTCCAAGCACCAAAGGAGAGTTTGTGATCTGACTCTAGAGATGGTTCAGCCCCATGCTCATCATTGTATTCAGACTTCCCTTCCTCCTCTTCTTCTCCTTGAGCCTTGATATCCTTGAGGAGCCTCTCAATTCTACGGTTGATCTTATAGGAGTCATGATGTCCCTTGTGGATGTCCTCATTCATGCAGCAAAGTGTCTTCTCCCAGAACGATGCCTTCTTGACCTTCTCCTGAATCAACTCACGTGTGATAGGATCCATGGGAGAATTGCAGGTATACTTCCTCCTAGAGTCCCTTGGTGGAGTGGGAGCCCGTTCAGCCTCAGAAATCTCATCATCCTCACTCTCAAATGACTACCTAGGAGCTAGACCCATTCTCTCCTTCTTTTGGAGGGACACCAGGGCATGCTCCATAATATTAGGGGGAAGGGTAAGAGGTGAACCATGTGGCTAAGAATTTATGAGCCTCATCACAAGTGATGCATAAGGAGGAGATTTCTTGAAGAGAATGGCATGATGCATCTCCTAAAAATGAAGTCCATGATGTCAATAGCATATCATTTTGCATCAGGGCCAACACAGTATATACCTTGTGAGCATGGTGGAGCAAGTTGACAAGGCCACACCTAATGGCATCATCATTTCTAGTACTAGGGGAAATGTTGTGACGAAAAATACTAAATAGTACTCCCTCTGTTTCAAAATATAAGATGTTTTAGCTTTATGAAAGGAGTGTATCTAGACTCCTTTTAATGTGTAGGTTCATGTAGGTTTAGAATGAACCTACACACTAAAAGTGGACCAGATACACTTCTTTCACAAAGCTAAAACATCTTATATTTTGAAACGGAGGGAGTAAGTTGTAGAGAGGCTTGAGACCCTTGGCCTCACCGACGACACCCTTGCTACCATAAAGAGGTGCCAACTTGGTCTTGTTCTCGCCAACAGAAGCGTCATGCATACGGTGCCCAACATGAACAGACACACCTTGGAAAGTCTCATTGATGACCCTGGCAAAGTCAAAGAAATTTGTAGTGCAACGGACATTGCCGGTCATCCAGGTCATGGTCCTTTCCTGATCAGTCCCTAACATAATAGTTGCATAGAATTGCTAGACAAGGTTGATGTTGTAATTTTCTCGGAGCTCTATGAGCCCATGTAGTCCAAGCTTCTCAGTAATCCACACAGCATATGCAAAGTAGTTGTTGGCATGCATCTATTCGAGGCCCATATACCTTTGAGGGCAGACATGGGACTTGGTGAGCTTGAGATAGATGTCTTGCATGAATACTTTTTGCTCCCTTCTCCAATAGCAAGGGCCATCACTGCTCCTTGGCATCTCATATAAGTTCATATTGCGCCGTCCATGGTACTCTTTCTTGGTCATATGGGTAAGGGATTGTAAAATGTCATACTTAGCCCTCTTGGCACGGTTTTCCTCCTCTATGCGCTCTTGGTTCCTTCTCATATATTCAGCATCTCTGAGCTATTGTCTGTGGTTGGATGGCGGGATCACATACTAACCAACTTCCTCATCAAACCGAGGATCCACCCTTTTGGACTTGGCTTTGGTGCGACCACGACGAGACCCAGAGCCACCTGCGGATATAGAGTGAGGGGGATAGCATGGAGGTAAGCACATATGTCCCGGAGATAAAAACGACCCTCAAAACTTTGCAAGATGTGCTAGAAGCAAACAACATCAGAGTCTCCGGCATGCAATACCAGAATCTCCGGCCTGGACCGGAGTTTCCGCTCAAACGGACCAGAGTCTCTGGCCTGGGCCAGAGTCTCTGATCTGATGAACCGGAATCTCTGGTCTGGAGATTTCGGGTTGCACAAGGAGGCTGTGGGAGGCTTGATTCTAGCAGACCGGGCAAGGGAATGTGACTAATGTGATAAACTGCATGCCAACATGTGGTTTCAGTGTGCCAAATAAGTACAATACTCAAAACAAACAAAGGGGATGAACCCTAGGTTCATGGTGAGAAGAAGAGTACTATATTTTTCCATTAGAGCGATTCCACTGGTGGGGAATGTACCAGGGGTGGAGAGGGTGGAGTTGGCCAGCTGCACGGCAAATTCCAGCGGCAAAGTGGCCTCTGGGTGGCGGTTTTGGAGGAGGAGGCAACGGGTGTGAGGGTGGGAGTCCGGGTGGAAGATAGAGTCCTGTGTGACTCTTTCACCCTAGCTCCCAGACCGAAGACTCCGGTCTGATAGACCAGAAACTTTGGACTGACCGGAGACTGGTGTTTGCACACTGGAATCTCCGGTCCTCTTCGACCAAAAACAACCATATTCAAATTTGGGATAGAATGTGTTTAGGGGAGAGTAACAGGCTTGGGTTTAGATTCCAAACTGTGAAAAACCAAGTAGGCAATGAAATCCAACTTAAAGGTCAAGTGAAACTCCAATTTAATCAAACAAAGAACCAACTCTTCATGACAAAAAGGGTGGTGGCCGAGACCACCATGTAAGAGTGTGAGGCATGACACCGCGAAGAATTATCCTGGGTTCATATCCACTACACATCAATGAAGCTTTCGTATAAAAAAGAATGATACTAAGATAATTGATTTTCTTAATTTTGGCATTATGGGGGGGGGGTAGCCAATAGATTAGGACCGCACTCCCCCTATGTCCATGCCTGCACCTAAACCACACAATGCTAAAGTAATATGTGAGTATGCAAGATGATCAAGTCAAACTTCTTGAATCTATCATATTTAGCTCATTCCTCAAATATCAAAACCTTGCTTCATCAAGTGGTTTCATGAATATATCTGCAAGTTGGTCTTTGGTTGACAAATAATATAGCTCAATATCTCCTCGGGCGACATGATCTCTAATGAAATTATGACGAATCTCAATATGCTTTGTCCTTGTATGATCCACCGGATTGTAGGAAATCTTGATAGCACTTTCATTGTCACATAAAAGAGGCACTTTGTCACAATGGACACCATATTCCTTTAAAGTTTGCCTCATCCATAACAATTGGGTGCAAGCACTAACAACAGCCACATACTCAGCCTCGAGGGTGGAGAGATATATAGAGTTTTTGTTCTTAGAAGACGAACACACCAAGGACCTACCAAGGAATTGGAAAGCCCCGGAGGTTGATTTTCTATCATCCTTATCACTAGCCCAATCTGAATCAGTGTATCCACAAAGAGAGAATGTTGAGCCCCTAGGATACCACACACCATAGTTTGGGGTATGAACCAAATATCAAAATATTATTTTGACCGCCATCAAGTGGCTTTCTTTAGGAGCCGCCTGATATCTTGCACACACTCCTACACTTAACAAAATATCGGGTCTAGATGCACATAGGTAAAGCAAAGAACCAATCATGGATCGGTATACCTTTTGATCAACATCTTTACCATTTGGGTTAAGCTCAAGATGAGTCTTGGTTGCCATGGGAGTAGGAGATCCATTTAGTTCGTTCATGTGAACCTCTTGAGCATGTCTTGAGTATATTTGGCTTGATTGAAGAAGGTTCCTCCTCTTATTTGCTTAATCTCAAAACCAAGAAATACCCTCAACTCTCCCATCATAGACATCCTAAACCTGACAGTCATAAGCTTTGAGAATTCATCATTAAAAGCTTTGTTAGCCGAGCCAAAGATATTATCATCAACATATATTTGGCAAAGAAAAATATCCCCATTAACCTTCTTAGTAAAAAGAGTGGGACCAATTTTCCCAACCTCAAATCCACGGTCTAACAACAGCTCTCTCAGGTGCTCATACAATGTGCGTGGAGCTTGTTTAAGTCCATAGAGCGCCTTATCGAGTTTGTAGACGTGGTTTGGGAAGTTGGGATCCTCGAATCCCAGGGGTTGCTTAACATAAACCAACTCATGCAATGGTCCATTTAGAAAAGCACTTCCCACATCCATCTATTGCAATTTAAAATTATGATGTGCAGCATATATAAGAAGGATATGGATGGACTCAAGGTGAGCCACAGAAGGATAGGTTTCTCCATAATCAATGCCTTCAATTTGTGAGAACCCTTGAGCTACCAATCTTGCCTTGTTCCTCACCAGAATTCCATGTTCATCTTGCTTATTCTTGAATATCCATTTAGTACCAATGACATTGCGGCAATCTTTGGGCTTTTCTACCAACTTCTAGACTTTGTTTCTCTCAAAGTTGTTGTGCTCTTTGTGCATGGCTTCCAGCCAATCTGAATCTTCAAGTGCTTCCCACATTTCTTGGGCTCCACCATGGATATATGAGCTTGACGCTCACCAAAATGCGTCATAGAGCTCGAGTGGACATTCCACTCCTTAGATCACCAAGAAAATTCTCAAGAGTGTGCTCTCTTCTTCCTAATATTCTATACACTCTAGCTTTGTGATGAGTTTCGATCTCCTTGTTGTTTCTTGTGGGATCTCTTCATCATTTTGTTCCTCGTCTTGACCATCCTTTTGACCTTGATCAACAATGGGTTCAGCTTCATCAACATGAGGTGCAGGTTGATCTTGGTCTTGATCAGGCATGATACTTGAAAGGCTTCGAGATGATCTTACTGATGACTGAACAAATCTTCCTTGTGCAACTGACTGCGCAGGGCTAGACAATCCTGTCAGTGGAGAGACTGGACCATCTAGCCTGGAGCTTCCTACCTGATCGACAAGGTGAGGGTTCTCAGCTTGTCTTTGGCTTGGGGTCATCATTTCCCATAATAATAGGAGCTTGTTGAAGTTGTGAAGATGAGGGCTCCACTTGAGTAGAGCATAGTTCTTCTCGATCCGCCACAAGGGGTTCCTCAATGGGCGGATGAATCTCACACCCGCTATTCTTATGGCATCCTGAGGTATTTCATCATCTACATCACAAACATCAACATGCCCCACTTGGGGGCCATCATATTCTTCAAAAAACACACTACAAGATTCTATGACAATTCCGGAGAGTTTATCATAGATTCTATAAGTCTGGGAATCGAGACCATGGCCAACAAAAATACCCTCTAAAGCTTTGGAATCAAATTTTGACAAACGAGCACCTTTTATTAGATAGAAACGCTTACAACCAAACACTCAGAAGTATGACATGTTGGGCTTGTTACCGGTAAGTATTTCATATGGCGTCTTGATCAATTCTTTGCGGAGGTAGAGCCGGTTTGGTGCATGGCATGCGGTGGAGATTGCCTCCGCCCAGAAATTGTATGGAGACTTAAACTCCACCAACATGGACCTTGCCATATCCATTAATGTTCGGTTCTTCCTCTCAGCTACACCATTTTGTTGAGGCGTATATGCAGCGAAATATTGATGTTTTATCCCCTAATCACTAAGAAAACCATTTAATGTGTAGTTCTTGAACTCAGTGCCGTTGTCACTTCTTATTGTTAGCACTGGCACATTGTATTGACGTTGAACCATATTGACGAAGTCGATGAAGTATTGTTGGGTCTCACTCTTCAACTTGAAGAAGTATACCCATGAATATCTTGAGTAGTCATCAACAATCACCAAGCAATATTTCTTCCACCAAGTCTAGCATGAGATGGAGGACCAAAGAGATCCACATGAAGGAGCTCCAAGATTCGCTTCGACTTTGTAATGTTATTTAGCTTGTGCGGAGAATCATGCATCTTTCCTTCAACACAAGCCCTGCAAACACGGTCTTTGGCAAAAAAACATTTTCCTTTAGTCCCACAATATGGCCACCCTTGTGGAGGCTTTGCAAAGTTCTCATATTGACATGGGCTAGTCGGCGATGCCATAACCACCCCACATCAGCCTTTCCGAATAAGCACATCACACTTGTAGTGGTTTTCCCCAAAACGTCCACCACATACAAGTCATTTTCGACATACCAAACAAAAGCGACCTTTAGAGTCTTGCTCCACAAGAGAATCACAATATCGTTATCAATAAAGAAAGTGAAACCCATCTTGCCAAGGGCACGAACTGAAAGTAAATTATAGCCAAGAGTCTCAACTAGCATGACGTCCACGAGAGTAACATTGTGTGTAACCACAACTTTGCCACGACCCATTACCTGAGATTTTGACTTATCAGCATATGTGACGGTTATATGATCTTGATTTGCCCTTATCTCTATCATTATTGCCTTGCTTCCGGTCATATGACTTGTGCAACCACTATAAAGCACCCATTTTGACCCTCCGAAAGCATAGTTCTACAAAAGATCAAGCTGGTTTTTAGGTACCCATTTTTCAACGGGTCCTCTTTTGTTAGTGATAAGGGTCTTTGGAACCCAAATAGACCAATCAATATAACCATCAAATGGACCAACATATTGTGCACAAACATCACCATAAGAATTACGCATTAAGACATAGTGAGGGTTAGCACTTCCCGCAAAGTCATCTTGTGACATAGATTTTCCACTTGGGGTATTACTACCCATAATGGTCTTGTATTTTGCTTGTGCGGGCTTGGCCTTCTTCTTCTTGTTGTTCTTCTTCTTGGCTTTGGATACATATCCAAGACCTATTTTCTCATTATTTGGCCTTGCTTACTCAAAAGGTCATCAAGAGACTTGTTACCTTTAGGGAAGGTGGCCTTTGCAAGCTCCCCCTTCAACCTAGAATTTTCTTCAAGGATGTTCGTACTACTAGAGGGAATAAAAATACTAGGTGAAGCAACATTAGTCAATTGAGTTTGAAGTTGTTCACGAGACTTTGTGAGAGTCAAGAGTTCACTTTCCAAGACCTTGTGAGTCTTGTTAATCCTCTCAAAATCCTCGGCAAGTTTGTCATGAATAACACAAAACTCAATCTTGTCCTTTTTAGCCTTTTTATACTTAGCAATGTCATTATCACGTTCCTTAATGAGTTTAGCAATAATTCGATCATTTGCCTCATCAAGGCCTTCAAGTTTTTCTTCAAGAGACACCCTAGTCTCTTGCTCTTCTTCTAGGGCATTAGTAAGAGCATCCATCTCAAGCATGTGCTCTCTCCCAAGTTTGCATCTCTCATTAAGAAGTTCTTGTGTGTGAGCAAGTTGATTCAAGAGATTTAAAAAATGTTTCTTGTGCTCCCCTTGCAAGTTAGTCATGAAAGTATCTAATGCAACTAGTAACTCCTTCACCTCGAGAGTTATATCATCATTTATTTCATCATTGATAATAGAGGTGGATAGAGGAGATGATAATACCTCTGATACTCTTAGCATAAGGCAAGTGGCGTTCTTGTTGGAAATGTTCTCATTTGGGGAATCGAAGAGAGAGAAGGTGGATGTAGAGGTAGTGGCAATGGCAGCCATGCCATTCATTGTTTATTCTTCTTCCTCCTCTTCATCATCGGAAGGGAACTCTTCATGTGCTATCAATGCAATGTCGCCAGAATTCTTGTTGGTGGCATTCTTCTTGTTAAAAGGCTTCTTGAAAGGGTCCTTTGGGTTTTTCTTCAATATGAGTGCACCACCATTATATTCTCTCTTCTCATATGGACATCCAGCAACAAAATCATAGCGGTCACCATAGTTGAAGCAAGTTCTTAGTCTTGAAGCATTTTCTTTTCTACCACTTGGGTTGCTTCTTCATTGCATCTCCATCTTGGCCTTGGCGGGATCTTTCCAAAAGTTTCTCGCATAGAAGGCCATGTATTCACCATGAGCAACCTTGACATCTTTAGGATGGCTCATAGAGAGTGCATCATCACTTCCTTCTTCTTCTTCGTACTCCACAACCTTGGCCTTCAAGGCAAGACTAACACCATTACTCATTCCAATGGCACGAGCCCGAGCATCTTTGGTATTCTTGGCAGCAACCTTGAAGGTGGACATCTCTTGCATAACTTCATTTGAAGTCATGAGATGGTAGTTGTGTCTTCCTTGAAGACTCTTCAAGTCAGTGGGATCGAAGGGCATAAGCGCACTCACATACTTCCTCTTTATCCATGCATCATCAATATGAGAGGCACCAACATTTCTGAAAGCGGTGGCAGTGGATTTGAGTCTTCAATACATATCTTCATGATCCTCACCATCCTTCATAAATAATCCTTCAGCTTCATTGCTCAAGGCATCATATCTATTTCTTCTCATGCTCTCATTTCCAACAAACAAGTCAATGAGAGCATCCCAAGCTTCCTTGGTGGTATTCAAGTGCTCAATGTGGGGAAAGTCCTTTGGTCCCACCCCAAGTTGAATCATGTGCAAGGCGGTGGCATTGAGATGACTATTGACCACTTCCCTTCTTGTCAAGTTGGTTGGATCCTCAATTTTGAGTCCTTCTTCAATAATGTTCCACAAGTCAATGCAAGAGCTGGGCACATGAGATTTCGTCAAAACCTACCATTGAGCAAAAGAATGTGCAGCTAACTTGGGTGGGTCACCTCTATTATTTATATGGGGATGAGGGATCGGAGGATCAGGAGAGTACCATCCGGGAACTGCATGGTGCGCTTCCTTCCCATCGCCCTTTTTGGTGGTGGAGTTAGTGGAATTATGTTCATACCCCACTACTTCACCCATTGGCTTAGCCGGAGCATTTGCCTTAGGGTTAGGAGGTGTTTCCTCTTGAGAGAGAGGCGGTGAGCCTGACTTTTCCTTAACAAGTTGCTCAACTAGTTGACACAACTGTTGGATTTCGTTGCCTAAGGTAGAGCTCAAGCTTGTTTCCAACTTATTGAGATCTACCATGGTCCCCGAAGTGCTAGCCTCACCCTCTACACCTTCATCTGGGTTGCCCATAATCTCTTAGGCAGTTAAGCCCAAATAAAGAGCCGAGACTCTGATACCAATTGCAAGGATCATATGGGCACCTAGAGGGGGGGTTAATAGGTGCTACTTCAAATTTTATTCTTTTTCAATTTAGGATTTGACTCAAAAGGTAAATTCTCTAGATATGCAACTAGGGTGAATTTACCAATATGACACTCTAGCACAAACTAACTAAGCAAGAACAAGATAAGTAAGGTGCGGTAAAGGATAGAAGTAACCAAAATGAAGCACGCAGAGACACAAGGATTATTTCCCGTAGTTCCTCCCTTTAGAGGGGAAGTACGACTGCGTTTGGAGAGGGGGTGGTATCAAACCACCAATGCCACGAGGGGCCTCCCTTGTTCTCCGGTGAACCTCACCCCAAGGGGATCGATTCATGCTTCCACTATATCAGAAACCTTCAAGGTGGAGCCAACACCCTTACAACAAGTTCGAGACACACATCCACAACTTAATTGGAGGCTCCCGAATCCAAGCAAGCTGTCACAATAATCAAACACAAGCTTGTAAGAACCAAATCAAGGCTTAGGGTTTCTAATGAAACCCTAGAGCAAGGGGCCCTCAAGTGAATGAGAGGGGAATGAAGATCTCTCTTGGTGAAGTTGTAGATCAAGGCCTCCTCCTTTGATTCTCCAAAGATCAGTGACTTTGGATGGTTGTATGAAGAGATCTAGCTGATTTGGTGGCTCCAATGGTGGTGCTTTTATTTTCTGGAACGAGCAGCTGGAGGTAGAAGATGAGGTCCTCTATTTATAGCCTCCACTGTTGCTAACCGTTTTTGCCCATTGGAGAACTTCCACATCAGAGATTCTAGGCTGCAAACCATAGACTCCGGCCTAGGACAGAGATTCCGGCCCATCTCTGGTCTATCTCCGGACCACCATACTGACTGACCTAGGCCTGGTCAAGACACACCCTCCGGGGACTTTGCTAAGACTCCAGAATGGGGCACCCCGGAGAATCCGGTGTTTTCACTCCGAAAACTCCGATCTAACCAAGAACACCCGAGATTCTGGTCCATATCCGGCTCATCACTGGACCCCCACATAGATTATTCCTAGGCATCATCTAGAACCCACTCCGGAGATTTGTGGGGTAACTCCGGACCACACCGGAGACTCCGGTGTCTACACACCAGAGACTCCGGTCTGAAATCTTTAGGAAACCACCGTTTCTTCTAGGAACTTTTCCACTATGCCATGGACTTATCTCTTTTAAGTATAAACACCTGGCAACATTAGCATAGAGTTAAATGACCCTTTTGTTGTTAACAAACACCAAAACAGATTAAGACAATAAATGTCCTGTCATGATGTATCTTTGGTCAAATGTGATGGATCCGACTCCTGTCTGCACGGAGCACATGTCTTTGGTGGAGCTTAAGAAGAAAATCATATTTTGACTAATATCACCATGAAGGAAGTTCTGCTCGCAGAATCAAGGACCCTTCCTTTCCAGGCTACTTTTCCGCCTCCAGAGGTAATATTTTTGATGTATGTTTCCTTTTGTCCGTGGGACGATTCAGATAATGAACTGATGGAATTGTCCCTGTTGTTATAGGAGTGGAAGGTTGCGCCCTCCGTGCCTCCTCAGCCAGAAGGTGTCATTCCTCCTAAAGCTACAGAGGCAAACGAGTCGGATTCAACTGTGCTTGTTGCTGAGACGCATGGAGCCTCCGAGTCCAGTGAGTCGGAGCCGCGGAAGCGAGAGCAGAGCAAGGATTTGGATGCCTCCACGCCTAGGACGTCAAAGGACTTAGCTCCTGAGGGAGGTGCTATGGATCCAATTCCTATGGTGCCTATCCGCAGCATGTGTCCTCCTCCGCTAAAGAAACAAGGGCAGTATGAGCCTTTTGATATTGGCAGATTTGACGGGTGAGTCTCCATATTTCTCCATTCTTTCTCGAGTTCTTCTTCTCCTTGTTCTCCGTGTGTTTAATTTACTTTATTTTGTACTAAAGTGGTGTGACGTTGAGTTTGTCCGAAACCATCCGTGAGCCAGATGATGAGGGAGGCATGCACTCCAGGGGAAAAGGTGTGGAGCAGCCCGAGATTTCCCCGAAGACAGCGTCCGACTCCGGCATGAGCTCTTCAAGTTCCTCCAAGCCGGGGGAACATAGAGTTCTAACCTAGACGACCAGAAAAGAACCTTTAGAGTCTTCAGGTGATCATGTAAGTGTATATTTAGTCATATGAGGGAGCCCATGAGTACCGTTGGGCTCTTCTAACATGAAATTCTTTGCAGGCCTTTCTCCAAAGCATCATTCGCCTTGGCAAGGATTACGTGTGCCTGGACACTGACCACCGGCATCTGCAGAGTAAGATCCTTTGTCATTTCAAATGATGTATATGGAAGTGGTTCCTGACGATTGTGTCTTTTGCAAGAGGAGAACAATGAGAGTCTTTATCGACTGAGCTCTCTCAAAAAAATCCTCAGTGCGGCAGAGACGAAGAGAAAAGACGTCGTTGGTTCCCTCGAGCACTACAAGGAGGGGTCGCTATGGCGTGAAGAGGAACGGGATGCCGCTGCAGCTGAAAGGGAGTGCGAGACAACTCCTGGCCGTTGCCCAAGCTCTTTCTGGTTTTTGCTTGATTTGACTCTGGGTTCGAATTCATCGATGTATTTTATCTTCTTCTTGCAATTGACCGTGAACCGTGATGGTCTCACGGATGTGGCCAACATCGACTTCAATCGTCAAGTGCTAATCTGTGAGGACCTCCTAGCCGACGCGATCGTTGCATTTGAAGACCACAATGCTTCCACAAAAAACGTGCTTCAAAAGTCCAAGGTCGTGCTTCGTCGTCTCTGGGAGGAGATGCTTCCGAAGGCTACGGCTATTGAGGACCTTGACGGTCTTGCTGATGCTTTCACCGGGGGTGTACCAGCGGAGTACAAGCAGGCGTAGAAAGGTGCGGGAGCATCTCTTGGTCTAGCCATGGCACAGGCCTATGGCGCTGGTCTCAACATGAGCAGGATCACGTCGAGGATGCCGGTGATCGCAGATGGTAAAGAGGTAGCATTCACTCCTTTTGCTGCTCATTGTCAGAAGTATGGGCCTCGGCTCTTAGATACGCTTGTGATGTATTCTGTAGAGCAGAAGAGACTGAGTGCAGCGAAGACCATATCACCGGGGGCTACGACTAAAAAGGCCACAATGTCGGATGTTGCCACGAAGTCCATGAAGACCGCGGGTGCTGACGCATAGGCCTATCTTTCCTTCTGTTTGTTGTATAATTGTGCAAGGAAATTTTATGGGGGTACCCCACCAAGAACCTATTTGAACTTGATGTATATATCTTTGGCTGCTTGATGCTTCTGTTTTCTTCTTCGGACTCCAATTCCATGTTTGAGGATTCTTACGCTTCTAATTTTTGGTTGGCTAGGGGTCTTCGAGTGGTGTGCAAGGTATCCCATCTGTAGCCACACCCTTGGCCTCTCCACCATCAAGAGTGGATGAGTTGTCGCTTCTGTCCCACCTGTGTGACTGCGTGAAGCAGTTTGAGTGGGATACATTGATCATCTGCGGCAATGCTGATGTGTGGAAATCAAAGGCAGAGACAGCCATCGAGTGGGAGAAATATATCCTTGGTGAAGTTGCTCATATCAATGAACACTTGCGATGTGAGCACGGTTCGACTGACTTATGTTGTTCTATGCTTGCCATGATTTTTACCGATGTACCTTGCTTTTCTTGTGTAGTTGTCAATCTTATTCCATAGGAAGAGAGGGACCGAATCAGTATTTGGTTGAATTGCCTAACTCAGGTGGAGCTGGAAGCTCAAGGTTTCTTCTAGACCGATCGGGATCGGGTAGCCGTACTAGCGACCCTGCAGGATCGTATCTCGCAGGTGCTGCATTTCTTGAAGATGGCATGGTCGTCCTTTAAGCATATCTTCAAGGCAATGTTCCCACTGGACGTGGTCCCAGCAACGCTGCTGTCGTTGATATGGAAATTCCACAATGCCGACATTGTCGCGAGTGCGTGCACTAGCAACTTGTTGCAGGTGCTAAAGTTGCGCTTGCACTTGTGCATATGCAGCGTCCGGATGTGGACCTGAATGCCATTGCAGAGGGGCCGCTGGCACCTCCAGAAGGTATGGTGTGGAACATGGTCCCACTTTCTCATGCGGTTACGCGACCAGCGGAGGACATCATGGATCTATTTGATGAGCGAAAACTTCTTCAACGCTAGTAGAGTAGTTGTTACCCTGTACAAGATGGACAAGTGCTGTAAAACTCATATAGTTTGGATTGGCCATTGTGTGGCCTTCGTAATTATTGAAAACTTGCTAGCTTTGTATCTGTTTTAAGTGTAGTTTATGCGACGCCTTTTCGTTAGCCTGATGCTTTCAAATCTTAGCACCTTGCTAGGCTATCAGTTGCGCTACAACTGAGCTAGAGTTTTTCAAGGGTTTGATGATAAGCGGAATTAGCTACTTGGGCTTATCACGATACTGAATTGTTTGTTCGACGAGGTCTTCGGGGAGGCGTAGCCCTAAGTGTGAAATGCATAAAGAGTAAAACATAAAAAGACACATGGTTGGGGCACTTAGCTTTTATTTATTGCAGAATAGTAGGAGGTACATTGTGTGGTAATGAGTGCATATTTGCATCATGTTTTATATTATTGTTTTGCATTATAGTGGTATGATCTTTGTATTTTACGGCATTCGCGTGCACATTTTATGTCTATTTTCACCAGGATTAGGACAGATGATGGATACAATGGACACAATTCTTGGGCAGTTGTATTGGGGAGAAAAGGAGTCAAAAACAACATAAATCGCTTATCTGGGAAATATCAATAACATCATAAGAAAACCTAAAGCGATCGAGGCATCCAGAAGGTTTGACGACCAACTATACGGTGGGAATAATCTTCCAGCTGTATAGTTCCGGCCGTATAGTTGGCACCGCCACCGCCTCCTCAAATAGTTTCACCCCGTGCAACTGGATCAGGGAGATGGCATACAGTCACTCAGAAATTTCTGAAAACCTCACCTCCGGAAGGAATCTAGAAGGGGAACTTGCCCAAGGGATCCATCTTCGCCCTATACAGATATGGGAGGCCAAGGCATCGTTCTTCATCTTCATCAACCGCTGCACCACCATCATCTCCATCCATCGCATCTTCACCCATCTAGATCTTGTTGTAATTTCCGTACTCATTGTGGATTTATACAAGAACTATTCAATTACAATTGTTTCCATTACCATTGCCATGATGTTGATTGCCTCCATGTCTGAGTAGATCATTAGTTCTTGGGGAGATGGAGAAACCCTAGCATATGATTGATATAAGATAGAGATTATTAGTTCTTGGGTAGATCATTATGTGTATTTGTTAATTGTCTTCATCTTGATGTTGGGAGTTGTGCACCTCCTTAATATTTGCCTCTTATGGGAACACGATGAAGGGGATTACTTGTTGGTAGACGGAGGGATGATAGCACTTACTGTGACTATAAAGCTATTGTCATTCTTTACGTACTAACTTGGGGAAACAAGGAGAACTCATAAAGCCATGTCTATGCCATGGAAGAAATCTCTTAAAAGTGTGATAATATGATTGTTGTCGTTTATCTGTCAGCTGTGGTTATGAAGGATGATGTGAGTAGTGGTTGATGCCTATTTGTCCATATATGGAGCTCCTCCCACATACATACATATCATGAGAATATTTGTTATAATAATCTTGATTGCTTAGTCTAAATTGCTAGTGGTGTATCCATCACTCCCTGAGAACGCATGTTTCCCTATTGCAGTTCCAAGCTCTTTTACATACACGATTCTTACTTTCTGCATTAAGTTTTACTTTACTTTAATTGCTTCATTCAATCAAAACCCAAAAATAATTCTACTTTTCCTACATCATGGAATTATTCCTTAAGTACTTCGTTTAGTTTTAGTTAAAAGCATTTTAGTATTTCGCCTACTGCTCCATGTGGGATCGATATATTTCTTTTGAAACTAGCTACAAACAATCTATGCACTTGCAGTAATCAAGCTATTTTATGGCGCCGTTGTCGGGGAGCTTAGCGCTATAAGTCACTTTACATTTAGTTATTTACTTTCGTTGTTCTAATTTTTAATTTAAGTTGCAGGACCGCAACAATGGTCAACACTCAGCATTTAATCTAGCTCACTACAAGAAAAGTTGGCTTTTACAATGGAGGATTTTCGTGGTTGAAGGCCCATTTTTCATGGCTAAAAAGTCTTCTATGATGGATGCCCATCGTGGTAAAAGCCCCGTCACAAAAGAATCTACCATGGTTTTTTTCCTGTTCTTGGTGGATCGCACCCTTCAGCCACGAAAACTTGTTCCGTCAAAGATCTGTTCACCAGCCACGTTGACTGCTGACGTCATGCAAAATGCCACATGGCAAACACTATTCTGGCCTTGTTACTGTTTCCGGTTTATTACTGTTCTGGCCTTTCACTATTCTGGCCTTTCACTATTGCAGGCCTTTCACTGTTCCGGCCTTTCACTGTTCTGGCCTTTCACTGTTCCATCCTTTCACTATTCCGGCCTTTACTATTCCGACCTTTCACTATTCTGGCCTTTCACTGTTCCGGCCTTTAACTGTTCCGGCCTTTACTCGGTGTAGGCGCGTCACTGTTGATTGGTGACCCATCAAGGACTGATAAAACATTGTGGGCCTGCTACTGTTTAAGCCTATCTAACTTAGATCCATTACCAGGACATAAACGTGGATAAACGAAGAACACAAGTTCTCTAAAATGATAAATAAATTCTGGAACTGTGGAAAAAAACTTATAACTGGAAAATTAGTAAATTATTACAGTCCTGAAAAATTCCGTAGCTCGTAAAGCATCATCGGAGTACAACACAGCTGATAAACAATATAATCTTAGTTTAAAAAATGTTCCTTTTAGGGAGCTCGCGCTGCCTCACATGTAACAACGGGATTACCACGAGACTTGTTGAGGATATTATTAAGTAGATTCTCCATCAAATCTTGTCTGTTTCTTAACTCAGATAACTCCTTCCTTGCTTTTGAGACTGCTGCATCTGTTCTGTTGGCTTCCTATCCAACTACATCAAGTGCATCTTGGAGTGCAGCACCAAAAACTCTTTCTGCTGGAATGTATGGAGCAGTCGAGATTGTGTACCTACGTGAGCAATACGCATTGTCACTGTTGCTCTGTCCAAAGAGAGCTACACTTGAGGTAGCTGTTTTCTGTTCTGCCTTCATATTTATATTTGCAACCTAAAACAAAAAGAAACGTCATATAACATAAGTACCAAGGAAAACAAATACCAATGAATTTCAAATCAGTCCTTTTGCTAAAAGGAAGAAAGCAATTAGTAACGGCAGGGCATCATACATCTCTTTCTTTAGGAATAACTGGAACATCTAACTTCATAGAGGGATGAGATAGTGTGAAACTGTCACTTCCGCCCTGTGAAATGACTGCTCTACTTGATGAAGGCTAAAACTAAGATAAAAGAAGTTACAACATCATACAAAGAAACAAAACTACCATGTTCATTCTCAAAGATTTTCAAAAGATTATTTGGTCTGTTATAGCGATGTAAGCACTCGACACAAGGACCTCATGCAGACAGGTGCCTCTAATAGAATAGAAAAATCATTTTAGAGAAATGGTCAAACAATCTATCGAACAGTTAGAATGTTTAAATTTTTTAATTGTCTGCCCAAAGACAAAGTGTCCTATCATCTACCTCGTATTAAAATAGCCATACACGTGTATATACCAGAGTGAGATTTGAAGTAGGCGGTTCTTTATATTGGATTCCGTTGCCTTTCTGGCCTTGTTATAATCACCCTAGTGCCTCCAACAAAAATAACAACTCAACTAGAGTCAATGGCATGACACCAAGGGACTTAAACCTTAAAAGAAGAGGGGCATCCTTAAAATAGCTCTATGTAGAGTCTCAGGGTTGCTGATCTGGTTACAGGTATGTATATCGACGATGTCCGCTGCATCAAGTAATTGGACTGGTGGTCTCTATAATTTAGTGTCGGTCCTCTGCATAATGGTGTAGCGAATAGTGAACACAAAAAGGTTTCAGTCTCACAGATGTTAGCATGAAGTGATATAAAAGCAATAGATTCTTACGAGATTATATGGGCCATTCATTCTACGATTTCTAGTGTAAACTGCACCTGTTTATTGCGTAACAACAGCAAATGGTTAGGAATAGTGGGGTAAGCAGAAGCAAATGAAATAGACATCTTAGTGGAAGCAGCATAACTAATGGAAACACGTACTGCAAACATAGGACAAAAGCATCAAGCAAGAAATAACAATTAGTGTCATAGCCTACACCAAGCCAGAGAGAAATTATAACCACATCACATATGGGAACTTACTAAAGTAGATAATGGAAACAAATGTGTTAACCGTTGGATGACTCATATTTCGCCATGAAATACGAAACCTGACTACAAAAAAATTATTTAGGAAGATACGGGTAACGAGTATAGTACTTGTAAGTTACTACAAAAGTAGCACCAATGCAAAATACAGTTAACTGCTACTTATTTATCTTACCAAACTCCAAGGAGATATGGTTACCTCGGTCGCGGCGGTGTTTAGGCATGATGTGAATCCTGGGTGGTGATGTCGAGGTTGTCGAGGGTGCTGCGGTTGCAGTGCTTGTGGGCGAAGGTGAAGCAGAACAAGGGTTCCTCCGAGCGCTGATCGACAGCGGCGAAGAAGCATATTCCTAGCGGTGGGAATGTGTTCGGCGCGCCAGGAGAGTGGGTCCGTGAAGTAGATCTAGTGCAGTGCACGGTGACAACGGTGAATCAGATCTAAGGTGCCGAAGGTAGATCTAGGGTTTTTCGCAGGGCTAGCGAGGCTGGGGGCGAGCATTGTGTGTGGGTGAGGGGGGGTCGGTGGTAGGGGTGTGGGGTATAGAGGTACTAAACGGGGAAATTACGATTGAAGCTCCAACGAACCGACTTCACTAGGGATAGAAGGGGGATTCCAAGATGTTTGAAACATTGGATAGCGGGAGATTTTCCCGCTCGACTAAATTCAGATTTATGTATAGTCCAAGTAGTAGTAAATTGGTAAGCCGTACTCCCTGGAATCAAAGGCCGACAGGAACATCGGTGATCATCCATGGCCCATACTGCCTCAGTTCAGAAATTAAGGGCCCATTTGGCCATTTGGCATCTAAATATTGATCATCCATGGCCTAGATTGGCTCGGTTCAGATATTAAGGACGAGTTTGTCATCAAAGTATTTCTAAATTATTTAGAAAACATTTTGATTTTTGAATAAACTGAACTATTGAATACCTTTTAGTGTTTTCTTCCAACAAATAATAGGGGTTTAAACTGAAGTATTCTCCAAAACTATGTTTTTTAAAATAATTGAGAAAGAGGTCAGACCCCTTTTTGAAGAAACTAAGATGAGAGAAAACTGAAGTATTACTTTGGTAGGCACTAAAATACTATGGCATTGATATATTTGCGTATTATATCTATTCATGAACGGTGATGCGTATAAAGATGTTGTCACCATGACAGGTAGTGAGCACAAAAAATATGATTAAAGCCCCAACCAACTCGAGTGAATTTGTTTATCCATAGTCCAACTAATAATAGTAGAATAGTAGGCCGGTGGTATGGGGAATCAAGTGTAATAATAAAGCGCCCTGAGCTTTAAAAAAGTAAAGCGCCCTTTATCAATAACTTTTCAATCACTATGGTTGGCAGTGTTCATACTTCTATTCTAAACAAAAATATCTTGCCATGGAAGGAATCACAAAATGCATTACTGTAAGATGCTACTATATCTTCGCCTAAATGTTCCTGATTCGAAGGCCCATCAAATTCCGCATTGGGAATAGCATGGCTCATTGGTTGATTCAGAACTGTGTTATGAAAATGGAAGGGTAGAGTACCAAGACATAGGGATGGGAACCCACTATTTCTCTAATGTGAATAATCTAGCCCGTTAAATCATGGGTACGGGCACGAGTAGATAGACCCATACCCTACCCATTTAAACTGACATAGTAGTAAAACTTACCTGTAGACTTACAACCTATGGGGACAAGCAACGAAGAGTATGATATTGTGGCTTCTAAACTTCGATATTTTTCATGGGTACAGGCATGGGTAAAGTTTTATAACCACGAGTACGGGTATGGGTAAAATTTGCTACCAATTGACTAAAGGGGAGTGGGTATGATATTGTTCTACCCTACTCACCCCCTATCCATTGACAGCCTTACTTCATGCTCATTCATTAATGCGGCCACGATTTCCTTTAGGTTTTCCAAAAGTTGTTCGGTCATGCACACATAGCATATTCTATGAAGTACAGTAGTACAACATACGTAGACCGCAGTTAATTATTCGAGCTAATCACTATTATTCTTATTTAAAAAGAAAAATTATTGGGCTTTGGAGCATGTCGAATAACCTTTTTATATTGAATTTCTAAAATCTGACTCTAGGAAGAGGAGCGCGAACGTTTATCAATGGAACACAATTTCCAATTTCCTAGCCTTCCTATAAGCATTCATTAGTGTTTTCCCTTCCTAGCAAAAATCATGTCTACTCTCTCCGTTCCGAAATATAAGACGTTTTAGTTGTGTGAAATAAATGTATCTAGACGCCTTTTAATGTAACGGTTCACTCCGAACATCTAAAAATCTATACACTAAATGGCGTCAAGATACATTCGATTCACAAAGCTAAAACATCTTATATTTTTGAATGGAGGAAGTACATGACAATGACGTGTGGTGTCAACCACTCGGCCACCTAATAAATAAACCCCCTTTATTGATAAATTTTGAATCACTATGGCTGGGAGTGTTCAACCTTATGTTTAAAAGGAAATTTTGGGAACCCACTATTCCGCTAACGTGAATAATATAGTGTGCCTGAGCAACGAGATCAAAGCCACCCATGAGGTAAGCTCATTAAAAACAAGAAGAAATGTAGGGTTGCTAGGCCCCATAAGTAATCTGTCCTCACAACTCTTATTGTCCATTCACGCTCATTGATACATGCGTCTTTATTTTTCCTTGAGATTATCCGGAAGTTGTTCGGTCATGCACATATAGCATCATCGCCAATGTTTTCAAATTATCTCTACTACTATAATTGAGCAGTTTTGAATTAGATCCATAGCAGCAATCCTGACTGTTGGTCTATTAGATCCAATGGTTCAGAGCAGCTGTATTTGTGTTGAAGGAGTAGTACCTAGAGCAAACTCCACCATGTTCTAGAACCATCATGTCAACCCCTTCCCCGCAAAAAAAAGTTCATAGCACAGTAGGTGGTATTCTCAATATGTGTAGATAGTTATTATTAATATACTTAATGTAAGCGTTTTTTCTCTGACAAGACTATTGGTTAATAACAACTTAATGTTCATTAAGCTACATTTCATACAGTATATACGAGTGTGGCACGTGCCTTTTACTAGTAGGAAGTAGCATGTGACTTCTTGAAAATCTTGCCACTATATAATGTACGAGTAACTTTGAACAATGAAAATTGAATCAAGACTGGCAAATCCCAACAATGTTAACTCTTGGATCTTTTTTCGATTCTAGCATGTAGGAGATTCTATCGATAGCCCTTAGAAAAATGAACGTTGTGCAAAACCCACAAAGATTCTAATGAAATGTTATACATTTAATTATCTTATCATACCCAGTATATAGTGTACGAATAACTTTGAACTTTAACCGTTGGATGAAGATTGGAAATCCCAACATTGCTTACTGATGGATTTTCCCTCCACTCTAACATTTAGAAGATTCTATTGATATAGTATTTAGCACAATGAACCCTATGCATAAACCTCAAAACACACTTTCTGTCATTATAGAATCTATATATCATTTCTCTAGAGAATGTCGAGAATTATGTACCTACTAATAGGTTGATTTCTAAATAATACAACTTACAAGAACCAAAAATACACCAGATACTTTATGGATGTGGCTCAAAATTATAATTATTTTTTTGAGCTTTACCTATTATTAATTTAGATAAAAATTATATTTTAGTACTATATTATATAATTAACTATGAAACATTTCCCAAAAAATAAGAAACATTCAATGGATGGTTATGTATTATGTACAACGATTATAGAAAATGCATGTATTTTGCACAAGAAAGGTCTATGGTCGTTGTGCAAAAACCTCCCCAACATGTGGTGGTACTTGCAATATCCTTGTTGTTGATGCTCTCATGGCGAAGGAGTAACAAGCGTTCGATCATGTTTCAACGATGGAAGGGAACTTTTGAAAAAAAAACGATTTAAGGGAGTATAAAAAAATGATGGAAGGGAACTGCCAGCCTGCTCCTACGGCACGTGGCAACTCCTGGATGTCTCGAGCAAGCCTTTTTAAGGGGCCATCAACAACGACCACCTCTCCCATCCAGGCACGACGCACACAGCGAAGAACTCTCTCTGTCTCTCCCTGTCCCTTTAAGCTAGCCAAGCCACCACACACACAAAAATGTCGCACAGCTGCTCCGATCAGTGCACCTCCATTGACGAGTCCAACGCACGGGCGAACGGGGATATCAGTCCCTACCATGGTGATGGCGAGGAGTCCGTTGACGGGCTGTACTATTCCAACACACCGGAAGATAATTTTTCCGATGAGGACCCTGCTTACCGTCATCTGATGGAGGAGATGCCACCGGTAGAGAGCAAAGAGGAGGAGGAGGAGGATCCTTTGTCTTTCATCTATGAAGGAGACATCGTCTTCAAGAAGAGTTCTCTCGATCCATCCTCCATCGGCAAGAAGAAGAGGGAGCACGAGCAGGAGGATTAGGGGTCAGAAGATTTATGGCCATTTCTCGACTTCGTCTCCAAGAAGAGTGCACTTGATCCCGCCTTCATCCGTAATGAGAAGAGGAAGGAGAAGCAGGCGGGAGGCTTGAAGAAGAAGAAGACGGCGAGTGCTGGGGGATGCCACGTGAAGCGGAAGGACGACGCCAGCACGAAGGTGACAGCGGAAGGATCCAGGTCCAAGAAGACAAAGAAGTCTTAGGATTAATTTTGTTTAATTTCACTTCTACTTCCTTTCTGTAATAATGTTTGGAGATTGAATATTAGTATTATTAAGTGCAAATTGGAACGGTGTTTGCAATCTAGTACTAGCATAAGTACTTTGTTTGTCATTTCATCTTCCATTTTGACGCAATAAAACCTCTTGTATTATCGAGGAAGGTGAAATTACTTCCTCCCCTTAATTTCTGCATGCGTTCGAGGAAAGAAGGGTGCCAATATAGAGAAACCAACATTAATTACTCACGTGAATTCAGGTAATTAATACTGAAAGGAAGAAGCCTGGGAACCCGCATGTATTCTTTAATTACCAATATCAATCATTATAAGTGAAATACGGATTAGTAGTAAATATCAAAGTCCATGGATAAAAAATAACCTTTGTACAGTCCACGTAAATCATCTCCTTCCGCGGCATTTCCGGGGCATTGATTTGAAATTATTTAATATCACATTGATTTTAAAACTCAACTGCGCCCAAGGTGCCACGTGCTCTCCCCTATCCCCTAGCTGTCACCACGGCACATCAAACAGGCTGTGTCGCCTGCAAAATCAAGCAAGCACGAAACATCGATCTATATATGCCAGAAGAATCCAGCAGACATGCAAACATCAGAATCATAGCCCTTGCTAGCCTCGGTCCCATCGATGCTCACCGGCGAGGCACCTGCGACTACATCAGCATTAAGGTGCACCTCAAGTTTGTGGATTGCCCACAATAAATAGAAAATTGATATTACCTCTCTCCTCTCTCTTCCATTTTATATTTTGAAAATTGTGAGGCTACTTGTGTTGCTTTTTATAATTTGAAATTTGTGAGGTTGCTTATGAATCTGTTTTGCTCTCTAGAATTTTTTTCAAAACACGGTCAAATTTCAAGGCATGCATATTCTTAGCAAGAAATTGAATCTTGCCAAACTCTTACTCGTTCTTGATACATTGACTGCCTGGTGGGTCCATTGAACAGATTTTCACAAGGTGTGAAGTTAATTTCGAAACACAGCCAAAATTTCGAAACACGGTGAGTCATAGCCTCTTTGATTGTTTTGAAAACATGGTCAAATTTCTAGGCATGCATATTCTTAGCAATAAGTTAAATCATTCCAAACTCTCACTCATTCTCGATTGACTTCCTGGTGGGTCTAGTGAATAGATTTTCGCAAGGTGTGAAGTTAATTTCAAAACGCACACAAAATTTCAAAACACGGTGAGCCATAGCCACTTTGATTGTTTTCAAAACACGGTAAATTTTTTAGACATGCATATTCTTAGCAATAAGTTGAATCATTCCAAACTCTCACTCGTTCTCGATACATTGACAGCCTGGTAGGTCCACTAAACAGATTATCGCAAGGTGTGAAGTTAATTTCAAAACACAACCAAACTTTCAAAAAAAATAGCGAGTCATAGTCTTTTTGATTATCTTCAAAACACGGTCAAATTTCTAGGCATGCATATTCTTAGCAAGAAGCTGAATCTTCCCAAACTCTCACTCGTTCTTGATACATTGACTGCCTGGTGGGTCCACTGAACAAATTTTTGCAAGGTGTGAAGTTAATTTCGAAACACAGCCAAAATTTTGAAACACGGTGAGTCATGGCCTCTTTGATTATTTTCAAAACACGGTCAAATTTCTAGGCATGCATATTCTTAGCAATAAGTTGGATCATTACAAACTCTCACTCATTCTTAACACATTGACTGCCTGGAGGGTCCAGTGAATAGATTTTCACAAGGTGTGGAGTTAATTTTCAAATGCACGCAAAATTTCAAAACGCGGTGAGCCATAGCCACTTTGATTGTTTTCAAAACACGGTCAAATTTCTAGGCATGCATATTCTTAGCAATACGTTGAATCTTTGCAAACTCACTCGATACATTGACTACGGCGTGGTGGGTCCAGTGAACAGATTTTCGCAAGGTGTGAAGTTAATTTCGAAACGCATGCAAATTTTCAAAACGCGGTGAGCAATAGCCACTTTGATTATTTTCAGAACATGGTCAAATTTCTAGGCATGCATATTCTTAGCAATAAGTTGAATCATTCCAAACTCTCACTCGTTCTCGATACATTGACTGCCTAGTAGGTCCATTGAACATATTATTGCAAGGTGTGAAGTTAATTTCCAAACACAGCCGAAATTTCAAAACATGGTGAGTCACAGTCTCTTTGATTGTTTTCAAAACATGGTCAAACTTTCGAGGCATGCATATTCTTAGCAAGAAGTTGAATCTTGCCAAAAAAATCTCACTCGTTCTCGATACATTGACTGCCTGGTGGGTCCACTGAAAATATTATCGCAAGGTGTGAAGTTCATTTCGAAACACAGCCAAAATTTCAAAACACGGCGAGTCATAGTCTATTTGTTTGTTTTCAAAACACGGTCAAATTTCTAGGCATGCATATTCTTAGCAAAAAGTTGAATCTTTCCAAACTCTCACTCGTCTCCATACATTGACTGCCTAGTGGTGGGTCCACTGAACAGATTTCGCAAGGTGTGAAGTTAATTTCGAAACACAGCCAAAATTTCGAAACACTGTGAGTCATAGCATCTTTGATTGTTTTCAAAACACGGTCAAATTTCTAGGCATGCATATTCTTAGCAATAAGTTGAATCATTCCAAACTCTCACTCGTTCTCGATACATTGACTGCCAGGTGGGTCTAATGAATAGATTTTCGCAAGGTGTGAAGTTAATTTCGAAATGCACGCAAAATTTCAAAAAGTGGTGAGGCATAGTCTCTTTGGTTGTTTTTAAAATACGGTCAAATTTATAGGGATGCATATTCTTAGCAAGAAGTTCAATCTTTCCAAACTGTCACTCGTCTCGATACATTGACTTCCTGGTAGTAGGTCTAGTGAATAGATTTTCGCAAGGTGTGGAGTTAATTTCAAAACGCACGCAAAATTTCAAAACACGGTGAGCCATAGCCACTTTGATTATTTTCAAAACACGGTCAAATTTCTAGGCATGCATATTCCTAGCAATAGGTTGAATCTTTTGAAACTCTCACTCGTTCTCAATACATTGACTACGGCCCGGTGGGTCTAGTGAACATATTTTCGCAAGGTGTGAAGTTAATTTCGAAACACACGCAAAATTTCAAAACGCGGTGAGCCATAGCCTATTGGATTGTTTTCAAAACACGGTCAATCTTTCGAGGCATGCATATTCTTAGCAAGAAGTTGAATCTTGCCAAACAACTCTTACTCGTTCTCGATACATTGATTGCCTGGTGGGTCCACTGAAAAGATAATCACAAGGGGTGAAGTTAATTTCGACACACTGCCAAAATTTCAAAACACGGAGAGTCATGGTCTCTTTGTTTGTTTTCAAAACACGGTAGAATTTCTAGGAATGCATATTCTTAGCAAGAACTTGAATCTTGCAAAACTCTCACTCATTCTTGATACATTGACTGCCTGGTGGGTCCACTAGACAGATTTTCGCAAGGTATGAAGTTAATTTCGAAACACAGCCAAAATTTCAAAACACGGTGAGTCATAGCCTCTTTTATTGTTTTCAAAACACAGTTAAATTTCTAGGCATGCATATTCTTAGCAATAAGTTGAACCATTCCAAACTCTCACTCGTTCTCGATACATTGACTGCCTGGTGGGTCCAGTGAACAGATTTTCGCAAGGAGAGAAGTTAATTTCTAAACGCACGGAAAATTTCTAAACGTGGTGAGCCATAACCACTTTGATTGCTTTCAAAACAAAGTCAAATTTCTAGGCATGCATATTCTTAGCAATAAGTCGAATCATTCCAAACGCTCACTCGTTCTCGATACATTAACTCTGTGGTGGGTCCAGTGAACAGAGTTTCGCAAGGTCTGAAGTTAATTTTGAGATGCACGGAAAATTTCAAAACGCAGTGAGCCATAGCCACTTTGATTGTTTTCAAAACACGGTCAAATTTCTAGGCATGCATATTCTTAGCAATAAGTTGAATCATTCCAAACTCTCACTCGTTCTCGATACATTGACTGCCTGGTAGGTCCACTGAACAGATTATCGCAAGGTGTGAAGTTAATTTTGAAACACAACCAAACTTTGAAAAAAATCAGCGAGTCATAGTCTTTTTGATTATTTTCAAAACACGGTCAAATTTCTAGGCATGCATATTCTTAGCAAGAAGTTGAATCTTCCCAAACTCTCACTCGTTCTTGATACATTGACTGCCTGGTGGGTCCACTGAACAAATTTTCGCAAGGTGTGAAGTTAATTTCGAAACACAACCAAAATTTCGAAACACGGTGAGTCATGGCCTCTTTGATTTTTTTCAAAACACGGTCAAATTTCTAGGCATGCATATTCTTAACAATAAGTTGGATCATTACAAACTCTCACTCGTTCTTGACACATTGACTGCCTGGAGGGTCCAGTGAATAGATGTTCACAAGGTGTGGAGTTAATTTTGAAACACACGCAAAATTTCAAAACACGGTGATCCATAGCCACTTTGATTGTTTTCAAAACACGGTCAAATTTCTAGGCATGCATATTCTTAGCAATAAGTTGAATCTTTCCAAACTCTCTCGATACATTGACTACGGCCTGGTGGTTCCAGTGAACAGATTTTTGCAAAGTGTGAAGTTAATTTCGAAACGCATGCAAATTTTCAAAACGCGGTGAGCGATAGCCACTTTGATTGTTTTCAAAACATGGTCAAATTTCTAGGCATGCATATTCTTAGTAATAAGTTGAATCATTCCAAACTCTCACTCATTCTCGATACATTGACTGCCTAGTAGGTCCACTGAACATATTATCGCAAGGTGTGAAGTTAATTTCGAAACACACCCAAACTTTCAAAACACGGTGAGTCAAGGTCTCTTTGATTGTTTTCAAAACATGGTCAAACTATCGAGGCATGCATATTCTTAGCAAGAAGTCGAATCTTGCCAAACAACTCTCACTCGTTCTCGATACATTGACTGCCTGGTGGGTCCACTGAAAATATTATCGCAAGGTGTGTAGTTAATTTCGAAACACAGCCAAAATTTCAAAACACGACGAGTCATAGTCTATTTGTTTGTTTTCAAAACACGGTCAAATTTCTAGGCATGCATATTCTTAGCAAAAAGTTGAATCTTTCCAAACTCTCACTCGTCTCCATACATTGACTGCCTGGTGGTGGGTCCACTGAACAGATTTTCGCGAGGTGTGAAGTTAATTTCGAAACACAGCCAAAATTTTGAAACACGGTGAGTCATAGCACCTTTGATTGTTTTCAAAACACGGTCAAATTTCTAGGCATGCATATTCTTAGCGATAAGTTGAATCATTCCAAACTCTCACTCGTTCTCGATACATTGACTGCCTGGTGGGTCCAGTGAATAGATTTTCGCAAGGTGTGAAGTTAATTTCGAAACACACGCAAAATTTCAAAACATGGTGAGCCATAGTCTCTTTGGTTGTTTTCGAAATACGGTCAAATTTCTAGGCATACATATTCTTAGCAAGAAGTTGAACCTTTCCAAACTGTCACTCGTCTCGATACATTGACTTCCTAGTAGTGGGTCTAGTGAATAGATTTTCACAAGGTGTGGAGTTAATTTCAAAACGCACGCAAAATTTCAAAACACGGTGAGCGATAGCCACTTTGATTATTTTGAAAACATGGTCAAATTTCTAGGCATGCATATTCTTAGCAATAAGTTGAATCTTTCAAAACTCTCACTCGTTCTCGATGCATTGACTGCGGCCTGGTGGGTCTAGTGAACATATTTTTGCAAGGTGTGAAGTTAATTTCGAAACACACACAAAATTTCAAAACACGGTGAGCCATAGCCTATTGGATTGTTTTCAAAACACGGTCAATATTTCGAGGCATGCATATTCTTAGCAAGAAGTTGAATTTGCCAAACAACTCTTACTCGTTCTCGATACATTGATTTCCTAGTGGGTCCACTGAAAAGATTATCACAAGGGGTGAAGTTAATTTCGAAACACCACCAAAATTTCAAAACACGGAGAGTCATGGTCTCTTTGTTTGTTTTCAAAACACGGTAAAATTTCTAGGCATGCATATTCTTAGCAAGAAGTTGAATCTTGCCAAACTCTCACTCATTCTTGATACATTGACTGCCTGGTGGGTCCACTGGACAAATTTTCGCAAGGTATGAAGTTAATTTCGAAACACAGCCAAAATTTCAAAACACGGTGAGTTATAGCCCCTTTTATTGTTTTCAAAACACGGTTAAATTTCTAGGCATGCATATTCTTAGCAATAAGTTGAACCATTCCAAACTCTCACTCGTTCTCGATACATTGACTGCCTGGTGGGTCCAGTGAACAGATATTCCCAAGGTGTGAAGTTAATTTCTAAACGCACGGAAAATTTCAAAACACGGTGAGCCATAACCATTTTGATTGTTTTCAAAACAAACTCAAATTTCTAGGCATGCATATTCTTAGCAATAAGTTGAATCATTCCAAACTATCACTCGTTCTCGATACATTGACTCTATGGTGGGTCCAGTGAACAGATTTTCGCAAGGTGTGAAGTTAATTTCGAAACGCACGCAAATTTTCAAAACACGGTGAGCCATAGGCACTTTGATTATTTTCAAAACACAGTTAAATTTCTAGGCATGCATACTTTTGGCAATAAGTTGAATCATTACAAACTCTCACTCGTTCTCGATACATTGACTGCCTGGTAGGTCCACTGAACAGATTATCGCAAGGTGTGAAGTGAATTTCGAAACACAGCTAAACTTTGAAAACACGGTGAGTCATAGTCTCTTTGATTGTTTTCAAAACATGGTTAAACTATAGTAGAGAGTAGCAAAATGAATTGCCTTGGCTATGTGGTCAGGCAGTAAGGCTTTATCCAATCGCTAGGCATCGGGGCCCACTTGGGACGTGCATTTGAACACCTGTGTGTTTGGCGTCTCCCTAGAAACCGTGGTATGATGACATCTGTATCTAAGTAGTACAGGACTACAGTATACTACTGAAGTCTTACTTCATGAATTAGTGAGCAGGAGTACTCGAGTACTAATCCGTACTACTAGAACCCTACTTCACCGCTGCCCGTTGCCCGCCGCCCTAGGAGTAGTAAAAAGCCGCAAATAGCCACCGCCGCCCGCCACCCACCGCCCCCAGATGCCTACCTACTGGAGTACTAGTAGTAGTAGTAGTATAGTAAAAAGAAGACATGTGTATTGTATTACTATTGGAGTACTAGTAGTACAACTCGAGTATAAAAGACATATACTCTGTATTACTTGAGTACTAGTTCAAATGTACTACGTACTACTAGTACTCTGTATATGTATCTGTATCTGGACAAGCTTTAACCACAAGAAAGAAATGGAGAAGAGAAACGAGTCTGCCATGCCGAGAAAGAAAGAGCCAGAAGAGACAAGCAGATAGAATGAAATGCAGATGGTGTTGAAGACATGCATGTAGTCCTCGGTCTCTCCCCCTCAACACTGTACACTTTGCACCAGGCCCCAGGTTTATCCGTCTCTCTCTTGGTGTAGACCTTTTCCATTTCCAAAAAAAGGCGTAGACCTTCTTACCAGTCACGCGGGTAGGATCTATTTGTCTGGTAGTACATTATTGTACAAGGTATTAAGTGCCTGATTTACTCTCACCTGTCAACTTTCTGCAGCCTTCGTTCAAAAAAAACTCAATGTTGCATAAAAAATCAGGACTGTGGGCACTACATCGGTGAGCCGAGCCTCCAGGGAACCACTCCAACACTGGGCGCGTCGGCGGATTCCACCAAGAGCTAGACGGCGATGGACAAAGACGAGCTAGCGCCGATAACTGTTCTATGCCCCCACGACGGCTGCCTCACCATGGTCGCCTACCACGAGCTCGACGACCACAAGGCCGCGTTCCCGTATAGTCCGTGCGGCTACACGGAGGTCGGCTGCATATTCACTGCCTCGCCGGTCGAGCTCCTTTTGCACCTCAATGGCGTCCACAAGGTACAAGTGCATAGGCTATCATACGGCCAGCCCATGGAGTGTATAGTAACGATGCCGTTACCATCCTTTCCGCCATCCATGGTCATCATCTATGCTGATGACGCTACCGTGTTCAGCCTCATCATCGGCGAGCTCAGCCAAGCCGCCGCCGTTTCCTTGGTGTGCGTCAGGGCGGCCTCGTGCTCGTGGCCCCGGTACAGGGTGAAGCTGTGCACGACTGGCCCGCAGTCACCGATGGACTTCTCGACGGACACCCTTAATGGGGTCATTGAGCCGACGAGATGCGCGTCGTCTGACAATGTTGGCCTCAAAGATCTGACGTTCCTCACGGTGCCGCCACGGTACATTACCGCGGCTGATGAATAGTATGGGATGATCAAGGTGTTGTCTTTCTGCGTTTGCATCGACATGATGAATTGATCATAATCTTCGGATAAGTGATCCTAATGCGATGGTAATGATGTATTACTAGTTAATTTAGTTGTAGAAAAGTACCACTCTTTTACTAGTTAATGTAGTAGTAGTCGGAGGCAGGGTCTCTTTTGCCACTAAGAAGGGTGTATTTTTGCTGTAAACTGTCTTTGTTGTTAATGTTTATATTTTAGATTTTAAGTATTTTCTGAAATTGTTCAACTACTACTCCACGTGTCCACTGTTAGGGGGACTCGGATCAGCATGCCCCCTGTATTTACCACCCAATATTCATCTGATGGACAAAAGTGATCCAAAGCAAAGTAGAAACGAAACATCTCACACTTAAGCCCCAATTTTCAACTATGTTTAATTTTTTAGACACTAGACAATAAAAACATTTTGTCAGTCATTAATAGTTCAAATACATGCATATATTTATAAAAAATACAGACATATAATTTTAACAAATTTGCATAAATTAATTTTCATACTTTTGTTCGCACACTATATATAATAGTGATAATATAAGAAAAGAAAGACTATCAATAGTATCTTCTCGATGCTAAAATGGAAATGAAGATCCAACGTCTCACAATGTTGGGATTCGAGTCTTGATCCAACAGTCAATATTCAAAGTTATTTGTACACTATATACAATGCTAATAAAAAAATGAGAAACGTGTATTTTGATACCTTTGAATACAAAAAAATGCTCTGGCTTTTTCACAATGTGTATTGGCCTACGGTGTACGAACATTCCTGGTTTTGACCCGAACATCCAAGGTCATGACCATATCAACATTGTGTATTGGCTGCTCGAGAAGGAGCCAAACTATAAAGTTTTCCTTTTAGGGTCCTTTGTGCTAAATGTATAGACCTCGATGTAATAATTTTCCTTTTATAGGTCCTTGATGTAAAATGTACTCCCACCAACCGTGTAAAATGTTAATCTAAAAGTAAATGGTGAAATTTAAAATAATTTAAGCTTAGTTGTCAACGGGTATGAACATTCTTGGATTTCAAGCCGAACGACCAAGGTAAGGCCATATCAACATCATACTTTATGTTGATGATCCCATGTTAGAGAACTTGCATGGCAACAGATCTGGCCATGTTTTGAAAATAATCGAAGAGGAAGTAGTATTAAGAGTTTGGCTCAGATCAGGTGATCTCTCGAGAATGAGCCGAACCAGATTTTTTTTCTTTTAGGGTCCTTTATGCTAAATGTATATGGACCTCAATGTAATTTTTACTCTTTTGAGGTCCCTGATGTAAAATGTACTCCGATCGACCGTGTAAAGTTCTAACCTAAAAGTAAGAGGTGAAATTTAAATGAATTTAAGCTTAGTTGTCAATGAGTATTAACCATTCTTGTATTTCAAGACGAACGACCAAGGTCAAGGCCATATCTACATCATACTTTATGCTGATGATCCCATATCCAAGAATTTGCATGCCGACAAATTAATTTGGCCATATTTTGAAAACAATCGAAGATGAAGTAGTATGAAGTATGGCTCGATCAGCTATTCTCTAGAGAAGGAGCTGATCCCGACTGTTTTCCTTGCTTAATTTTAGTGTCCTTTGTGCTAAATGTATGGACCTCGATGTAATTTCCCCCTTTTGTTAGGTCTAAGTGTGTAAGTGGTGAAATTTAGATGATTTTAAGCTTACATGTCAATAAGTATGAGCATTCTTGGATTTCAAGCAGAATGACCATGGTCAAGGCCATATCAACATTATACTTTGTGCTGATGATCCCATGTTAGAGAATTTGCATGGTAACAGATTTGGCCATGTTTTGAAAACAATCAAAGAGGAAGTAGTATTAAGAGTTTGGCTCAGATCAGCTGATCTCTCGAGAATGAACCAAACCAGATTTGTTTCTTTTAGGGTCCTTTATGCTAAATGTATATGGACCTCGGTGTAATTTTTGCTTTTTGAGGTTCGTGATGTAAAATGTACTTCGGTCGACCGTGTAAAGTTCTAACCTAAAAGTATTGTGGTGAAATTTAAACGAATTTAAGCTTAGTTGTCAACGAGTATGAAGCATTATTATTGTATTTCAAGACGAACCACCAAGGTCAAGGCCATATCTACATCATACTTTATGTTGATGATCCCATATCCAAGAATTTGCATGCCAACAAATTTGGCAATATTTTGAACATAATCAAAGATGAAGTAGTATGAAGAGGAGTATGGCTCAATCAGATACTCTCTCCAGAAGGAGCCAAACCCGACTATTTTCCTTGCTTAATTTTAGGGTCATTTGTGCTCAATGTATGGACCTCGATGTAATTTCCCCCTTTTAGGTCTAAAAGTGTAAGTGGTGAAATTTAGACGATTTTAACCTTACTTATCAACGAGTATGAACATTCTTGGATTTCAAGCCGAACGACCAAGGTCAAGGCCATATCAACATCATACTTTATATGACGATGATGATCCCATGTCAGAGAATTTGCATGGCAATAGATCTGGCCATGTATTGAAAACAATCGAAGATTAAGTAGTATCAAGAGTTTGGCTCGGAACAACTAATCTCTCTAGAAGGAGTCGGACAAGAATTTTTCCTTTTAGGGTCATTTATGCTAAATGTATGGACCTCACTGTAATTTTCCTTTTTCGAGGACCCTGATGTAAAATGTACTCTGATCGATCGTGTAAAGTTCTAACCTCCTAAAAGTAAGTGGTGAAATTTAAACAAATTTAAGCTTAGTTGTCAACGAGTATGAACCATTCTTGTATTTCAAGACGAACAACCAAGGTCAAGGACATATCTACACCATACTTTATGATGATGATCTCATATCCAAGAATTTGCATGTCGACAAATTTGGCCATATTTTGATAACAATTGAAGATGAAGTAGTATGAAGAGTGTGGCTCGATCATCTACTCTCTCGAGAAGAAGCCGAACCCAACTGTTTTGCTTTCTTGTTTTTAGGGTTCTTTGTGCTAAATGTATGGACCTCGATGTAAAATTTCCCCTTTTTAGGTCCTTGTTGTAAAATGTACTCCCACCGACAGTGTAAAATTCTAACCTAAAAGTAAGTGGTGAAATTTAAACGAATTTCAGCTTATAGTTGTCAACGAGTATGAACATCCTTGGATTTCAAGCCGAACGACCAAAAGTTCAAGGCCATATCTCTAAAGAATTTGCATGCCGACAAATTTGGCCATATTTTGAAAACAATCGAAGATGAAGTAGTATGAAGAGTGTGGCTCGATCAGCTACTCTCTCGATAAGTAGCCGAACCCGACTATTTTCTTTGCTCAATTTTAGGGTCATTTGTGCTAAATGTGTGGACCTCGATGTAATTTTCCCTTTTTTAGGTCCTTGATGTAGAATGTACTCCCAGTGACCGTGTAAAATGCTAACCTAAAAGTAAGTGGTGAATTTCAACGAATTTAAGCATAGTTGTCAATGAGTATGAAAAAATCTTGGATTTTAAGCCGAACGACCAAAAGGTCATGGCCATATCTCTACATCAAACTTTATGCTGATGATCCCATATCCAAGAATTTACATGCCGACAAATTTGGCCATATTTTGAAAACAATCAAAGATAAAGTAGTATGAAGAGTGTGGCTCGATCAGCTACTCTCTCGAGAAGGAGCCGAACCCGACTGTTTTCTTTGCTCAATTTTAGGGTCATTTGTGCTAAATGTGTGGACCTCGATGTAATTTTCCTTTTTTTAGGTCCTTGATGTAGAATGTAGTCCCACGGACCATGTAAAATGCTATCCTAAAAGTAAGTGGTGAATTTCAATGAATTTAAGCATAGTTGTCAACGGGTATGAAAAAATCTTGGATTTCAAGGCGAACGACCACAAGGTCAAGGCCATATCTCTACATTAGACTTTATGTTGATGATCCCATATCCAAGAATTTGCATACCCAAAAATTTGGCACAATTTTGAAAACAATCAAATATGAAGTAGTATGAAGAGTGTGGCTTGATCAGCTACTCTCTCGAGAAGGAGCCGAACCCGACTGTTTTCTTTGCTCAATTTTAGGGTCCTTTGTACTAAATGTGTGGACCTCGATGTAGTTTTCCCTTTTAGGTCCTTGATGTAGAATGTACTCCCACCGGCCGTGTAAAATGCTAACCTAAAAAGTAAGTGGTGAAATTTCAATGAATTTAATCATAGTTGTCAATGGGTATGAACATTCTTGGATTTCAAGGCGAACGGCCAAGGTCAAGGCCATATATATCAACCATCATACATTATGTTGATGATCCCATATGGGAGAATTTGCACGGCAACAAATTTGGCCATATTTTGAAAACAATCGAAGAGTAAGTAGTATCAAGAGTTTGGCTCAGATCATCTGATCTCTCGAGAAGGAGCCGAACCAGAAATTTTTCCTTTAGGGTCCTTTATGCTAAATGTATGGACCTCAACATAATTTTTGCTTTTTTGAGGTCTCTGATGTAAAATGTAGTCTGATTGACCGTGTAAAGTTCTAACCTAAAAGTAAGTGGTGAAATTTAAACAAATTTAAGCTTAGTTGTCAACGGGTACGAACCATTCTTGTATTTCAAGACGAACAACCAAGGTCAAGGCTATATCTACATCATACTTTATGCTGATGATCCCATATTCAAGAATTTGCATATCGACAAATTTGGCCATATTTTGAAAACAATCAAAGATGAAGTAGTATCAAGAGTGTGGCTTGATTAGCTACTCTCTCGAGAAGGAACTGAACCCTACTATTTTGCTTGCTTAATATTAGGGTCATTTGTGCTAAAGGTGTGGACCTCGATGTAATTTTTCCCCTTTTTAGGTCCTTGTTGTAAAATTTACTCCCATCGACCGTGTAAAATTCTAAACTAAAAGTAAGTGGTGAAATTTAAATGAATTTCAGCTTATAGTTGTCAACGAGTATGAACATTTTTTGATTTCAAGCCGAAGGACCACAAGGTCGAGGCTATATCTCTACATCATACTTTATTCTAATGATCGAGTATCCAAGAAATTGCATGGCGATAGATTTGGCCATATTGTGAAAACAATCGAAAAGAAAGTAGTATGAAGAGTATGGCTCGATCAACTGCTCTCTTGAGAAGGAGACGAACGCGATTGTTTTCTTTGCTCAAATTTAGGGTCCTTTGTGCTAAATGTATGGACCTCGATGTAATTTCCCCATTTTTTAGGTCTTTGATGTAGAATGTAATCCCACTGACCGTGTAAAATGCTAACCTAAAAGTAAGTGATGAAATTTCAACGAATTTAAGCATATTTGTCAACAAGTATGAAAAAATCTTGGATTTTCAAGCCGAACGACCACGAGGTCAAGGCCATATCTCTACATCATACTTTATGTTGATGATCCCATATTCAAGAATTTGCATGGCGACAGATTTGGATATATTTTGAAAACAATCAAAGAGTAAGTAGTATGAAGATTATGGCTTGACCAGCTGCTCTCTCGAGAAGGAGCCGAACCCGACTGTTTTCTTTGCTCAATTTTAGGGTCCTTTGTGCTAAATGTATGGACCTTGATGTAATTTTCCCCTTTTTAGGTCCTTTATGTAGAATGTACTTTATGCTTCTGATCCCATATCCAAGAATTTGCATGCCGACAAATTTGACCATATTTGGAAAACAATCGAAGATATTAAAAACAAAAAATAATCAATTTCATTTTTCCAAGTGACAGGAATTTATTTTCTAAAAAGCAAGTAAGAAGAATTTATTTCATGTTTTCTGTTAAAAATAAAGAGGGAGAAGAGACTATATGAGCATAGAGGAGGCAGCGAGAGAGCTGCGAAGAGGAGGATTTGAAGGCGGTGCGATGTTAGAGCAAAGCTAGGATCGGTTCCTGACACGAGGTACAGGGTACAGTGAGTAGAGTAAATTTCAGGACCATAATATATATGCACGCAAAACAAAATGTGTTTTCTCTCTCCTTCACTCCCCCATTACCACCCCCACACCCCGGACGGCTGATCTCTCCCTCGTCCACAAAGTGGTAATGCGCACGCATGTCGACCGACAACCTGCCTTGTGTGGGCTGCTCCGTGTCTGTGTCTAGCGTTTTCGTCAGCTGCGTCGGTGGGAACCATTTTGGTCCTTGGCGGCAAAAAGTATTACTACTATAGTAGTACGTAGTACAATAGAGTAGCAATTCAAACTTTCCCGATTTTGAAATTTTCACATCCTTCACAACCATCCGGGGGAAGGATATTCAGTAGATCGTCATTCGCAGTACTACTACTAGTACTACAGGGTATAGTGAGTAGTACCAAAAGAAACTTTTTTTTACGAGTAGTACCAGAAGAAACTTCATACAACCATTAAATTCATATAGGAATCACTGCTGAACTAGTGCAGGTCCGGCATCTCCTTGCACCTAGTCCGCCCCGCCAGCGGCAGCTCGTGACATCGGCGCCAACGACAGCTCTAGCGACAGAGCCGGCTCCTGACTCATCGGCACCTCCGGAGAAGGCGGTGGCACCTCCTGAGCCATCGGTGGCACCGCCGGAAAACGAGGCGGCACCTCTGAAGCCATCGGCAGCTCCGGGAGAACACTGTGGATGAAGTTGCCGTTGTTTGGGAACTGGTTCCAGTAGTTGGTGAAAATGTTGGAGCCGGAGAACACCACCATCTCGCAGCCGCAGTGGAAGGCCTGGCCGTAGAGGAGACGGGCATCCCTGAAGTTGACAAACTTGACCTTCAGCGTCCCATCCGGATTGTCGTACATGCCGTACATCTGGTACTTACGGTCACCGTACCCAACGTCGAGGAAGGCGCACGCCAGCTGCCTATTTGTTCTCCACAGGGAGAAAGCCCAAATGCGCAGGGCATTATCCTCCTGTGCAGCGATGTCGAGGTCTTTGTGCTCCGGTACGGCGGGCGGCAGCCGGAAGGTGGCCATGGATGACAGACGAGGTCGGAGATGGTTGCTAGAAGCGGGGGATTAGAGATGGTTTGGTGCGGGGAAGGGGAGAGATTAAATAGGAAGGAGGTGATCCAAGATTAATGTGGCAGATTACCCAAGCAAGGGGACAATCAATATCGCTAATGAAGCCGATGCATGTGGAAAATATCGATGACGATGACTAGGGTAAGGATTGGACGGAATGCTGACTCTACTTCCTGCACGCGATAGCCCAGTCATAATTTTGTGGTGCGTTCAAGGCGACCGCGACCTTCCCAATCTATGGGCCCTACGTGGATGACTGATTTGATGGGTGAAAACAAATTGATAATGATAAAGTGGTATGAAATGTGATTTAACAAACGTTAAGTTGTTTTAGCCAATATTCTTGTTAGATAAAAAAATGCATACATTAAGTCTATTAGTAATAACTATCTACCGATATTGAGAATACATCCTAGTATGCTATGAAATTTTTGGGGTGGTGAAATGATGGTTCTAGAACATGTTGGAGTTTGCTCTAGGAACTATTCAAAACAAATCAAGATGCTCTTAACCATTGGATCTAACAGCCCAACGGTTAGTATTGGTGCTATGGATCCAATTCAAAACGCTCCATTATAGTAGTAGAGAAAAGTACCACCACCCGGTAGAATGGAAAAAAGAAGATTCAACGGCTAGCATTGTTTTGATTCGCGAGTCTTGATCCATAGGTTAATACTCAAAGTTATTCTTATATTATATAGTGGTAAGATAAGATAACAAAGACTATCAATAGTATCTTCTAGATGATGGAATGGATTAGAGGATCCAATAACTAGCAGCAATGTTGGGATTCACGGGTCATGAATCAGTGGTCAATATTCAAAGTTATCCGCACACTATATATAGAAAATAGTTGTAAGATAAGAAAATAAAGACTATCAATAGTATCTTCTCGATGCTAAAATGGAAATGAAGGTCCAACACAATGTTAGGATTCGCATCTTGATCCAACGGTCAATATTCAAAGTTATTCGTACACTATATAGTGCAAAGAAAAAAATGAGAAACATGTGTTTTGACACCTTTGAATACAAAAAATGCTATGTATTCTTCACAATGTGTATTGGCCTATGGTGTATGTACATTCCTGGCTTTGACCCGAACATCCAAGCTCATGACCATATTGACATCATATCTATACTACTATAATGGAGCAGTTTTAATTTGAATTGGATCCATAGCACCAATCCTAACCATTGGGCTATTAGATCCAATGGTTCAGAGCAGCTCGATTCGTGTTGAATAGTACCTATAGAAAACTCCACCATGTTCTAGAACCATCATGTCACCACCCCAAAATTTCATAGCACGGTAGGTTGTATTCTCAATATGTGTAGATATATTATTAATAGACTTAATGTATCCATTTTTTCTCTAACGAGACTATTGGTTAATAACAATTTAATGTTTGTTAAATCACATTTCATACAGTATATACATGTGTGGCACGTCCCTTTTACTAGTAGTGGTAAGATAAGAAAAGAAAGACTATCAATAGTATCTTCTCGATGCTAAAATGGAAATAATGAAGATCGAATGTCGGACAATGCTGGGATTTGCATCTTGATCCAACGGTCAAGATTCAAAGTTATTCGTACACTATATAGTTCTAAGAAAAAAATGAGAAACATGTGTTTGGACACCTTTGAATACAAAAAATGCTCACGCTGCTTCATAATGTGTATTGGCCTAAGGTGTATGAACATTCCTGGTTTCGACCCGAATAGCCTAGGTCATGACCATATTGACATCATATATAGTTTATGATACAGTACCTGCATCTGGTAGATTCGTGCATCTTCTTCAACAAGATATGTTGAAAGTGAGAAGTGCGTTGTTTTCTTTTGCTAAGCAAGTACTAGTCTTACCATTACCACTATGATAGCACTATATGGTGTACAAAAAAACTTTGAATATTAATTATTGGATCAAGACTCACAAATCCCAACATTTCCAACTGTTGGATCTTCTTTTCCATTCTAGCATCAAGAAGATTCTATTAATAATCTTCATCACAATGAAATACTATGGACAAACCTCAAAACACACTTTCCCATCATTCTAGAATCTTCCCCCGTTTCTATAGACCATGTTACCAAAATTTTCAAGCATTTGATTTTAGTGTCCTTTGTGCTAAATGTATGGACTTGGATGTATTTTTTGTTTTTTGGGGTCCTTGGTGTAACATGTACACATCCACTTACCGTGTTAATTAATTGAAGAATCTCGCTCCCTAGGAGCATACCTTAGTCAAAAAAAGTACCACCACTAGGGCTGGAATTCGAGCCGAGCCGAATCAGCTCGGCTCGACTCGCTCAAGCTCATTCAACTAATGACCTTGCTTGTCTTGGCTCATTTACAAAACGAGTTCATATTTAAAACTCAGCTCGACTCGGTAAACTCACGAGTAACTCACGAGTAGCTCGTGTAGCATGTTATGAGTTACGAAAAAGAGCACATATAAGAAAAACTAGTAATTATCCTACTAATTAAGAACTAGAATAAGGATAGTACTTTCATAATAACACGAAGGCAAGATCGAATGGAAAATATAGTAGTTCTACACCATTGCATGTACAAGAAACATTCGTAGTATGGCACTCATTTGTGGAAAATTTCAAATTCTATATTTGAACGAGTTTAACGAGCTAAACGAGTAGATCATTTAGCTTGGGTGAACAAACAAGTTCAAATCTAAAACTAGGCTCGACTTGTTAGACACCGAGTTCAAGCCGAGTCGAGCCGAGTCACGAGTTACACTCATTTAGCTCGCGAGTTTCGAATTATAATTCCAGGCCTAACCACCACCCGGGTTTTTGAAAAAGTGGGGACCATGTTTTCTTATAATTCCCTAGTCTTAGCACATTTCAAGATTCCCTAGCAAACCGTGCCCACTTAAATAACTTTATGTCGATTTAAAGAAATTAGGTCAAACCTGAACTACAAGTAAGCGCGGTAGATTCCTCTTGAATTTTCCTAACACCGTCTGAAGGGACCCATGATGTCTATATATCAAGACTTAAGTTTCGGGACAGAGTACTAAACACTAGTAGTACCTGCATCCAAGGCTCAAGGCCTTTTTTTGAAAAGTCAAACTATGCAAAGTTTGACCAAGTTTGTAGAAAAATATATTAATATTTGCAATATGAAATACATACCCTTTGATACATCATGAAACATATATTCACATGGTATCTACTAATATCATACAGTAGTTCTTGATATATTTTTTAGAAGTTTGGTCAAACTTTTCGTAGCTTCACTTATAAAAAAAGCCTTAGGCCCTCTTTGGAACAAAGGAAAATCATATGATTTTTGGAGGATAGGATTCCTATAGGAAAAATTCATATGGGTTCGTTTGGGACAAAGGAATAGGAATCTAAGATTCCTTTGAAATTCCAATGGTATAGGCTATTTCATAGGAATGTTCTAGGAAAAATAACATGAGGTCTAACCTTATGTTTCATCTCCTTGTGTCTATAATTCATGCGGTTTTCCTGTGTGACATTCAAACGACACCCTAAATTTTTTCCTGTGGTATTGATTCCTGTAGGAATTGACCATACATGATACTATCTTAATTCCTGTGTTTTTACTATTCCTATGTTTTGCATTCCTGCATTCCAAACAGGGCCTTAAGCTTTGGCACGGAGGTACTAGTGAGATGAGGGAAAAAACCGAAGAGCAAGAGGAGCTCGAAGAATAAAAGGGAGGCAGGGCAGGTGAGCAGCGTGACAGGGCACTTGAAGGCTATGCGATGTCAGAGAAGAATTATGATGGGTTCCTGACATGAGGTACTATAGCCTTTACAGCCTACACACTCTAGTAACTTTCAGGACTTATGTGCACTCAAAACAAAACGAATTTTTTTTTCGCTCTCAGTCGCCGCCTCACCATCCATCTCAGCACTCCCTCGTCCACAGCGCTGCGCATGTGTGTCTTAGTACGGCAGCTCAGCTATGTCTCCGGCGTGTGCGTTGGTGTACATAGGAAGGAACCGGGCATTGGCGGCAAAAATTAGTAGAATTCAAACTTTCGATTTTTTGTCTTCCTTTTCAAGCATCGGGAATGAAGGTTATTCAAAGGATGACCATATCGACATCATATCTCTATCTGTATTATTACTAGAAAGTTGCATGTGCCTTGCACGTGAGACTCGGATAGTAGACATATGACATATCGTCACTATATAAAATTATAATTGGTAAAGCACAATAAATTATGAATTTGATCAACATCTATAAAGTATGGGTGTATCCTTGTACTTTGTATGTCATGTAGAAGTCAAAAATTATTAGCTACCTAATACATGAATTTTTGATAATATGGTCTAGATAAAAAAGGAGAAGATTCCAGTATAATGGAGAAGTGTGTTTGGAGGTTTGTGCATAGCATTCATTATGTCGAAGACTACAAATAGAATCTTCTAGATGCTAGAATGGAAAATAATATCCAATGGTTAGAAATGCTAGGATTCACGAATCTTGATCCAACGGTCAACATTCAAAGTTATTCGTACACTATATAGTGGTAAGAAAGATAATGGAGTAGTTTTCAATTGGATCCTTAGCACCAATCCTGACCGTTGGGCTGTTAGATCCAATGGTTCACAGTACCTGGATTCGTGTTGAATAGTACCTAGAGCAAACTCCACCATGTTCTAGTACCATCATGTCACCACCCCCAAAATATCATAGCATAGTAGGTTGTATTCTCTCTACTACTAGAGAAAATTGTAAGGACCAGTAACTCTTGGTGCAATAGTTGCATGGATCAACAACTCTAGCTTTTTGTTGCACAAACCAGTAACTTCGAGAATACAACGGTTAAAAAGAAATCTAGTGATAGTTAACTACGTATTAGACAGCTAGGGTCACCGATCATAAAATACAAAATTTAAAATTTCAAAAAATTAGGAACGAAAATATCGCACGCACATACATACATTCTATGTTCACACATAAGTTATCAAGAAAAATAATTATTATTTTATGTGGTTTGTGTAAAAAGACGAGAAAATATATGTGAATAGTTAAGTTGGAGCATCGAAATTTTTCATTTTATACAGAGAACACAAAAAATATTCTTTATTTCAGAAAATTTGAGAACGAACATATATGGGCAGCTCTGATGGACACCACATTTGGTTTGTTTGCGGGAGGGCGACATGAGCAGACCAAATGTCCTCCGTTTTGCCGATAGAGGTGAGAATGCTGTAGTCGGTGGAGGAGCATAGCTGAGCTCGTGCTAGCTCGATGCTGATGCAAATAAGCTGGAGCGTGTCCCTTCGTCACCCACAATTCTTTTTTGCCATGGGATATCGACGATCAACGGCTGAAAACTATCCTCTAGACAAGAAATTTTACTTTAATCCTTTGTCCGGTGTTCTTTCGCGTCCGTTTTTATCCTGAATCGCGACCGGAGTCGCTGATGGGTGGACCTCACATTGTCCTTACTCGCCGTATGGTGAGCGGCGTTCCTGGCACGATACATCTCCGCACCTGTCGGGTTGCTGGGCCCGTCCAGAGCCGACGTGGCATCGTGAGCCCATGATGGTCATAGTTTCTCGCAGCCATGGGCCCGCCGAGAGACGATGTGATGCCGTTTATGTCCCCCTCCTGCAAATGGATCTGGTTTGATTTGAGGTACCCATCAGAGCTGTCCTTATATGTTTTCACAAATTTTTGAAAATAAAGAATTTCTTGTGTTCTCTATAAAAAGAAAAAAGCCGATGCTCCATCGTAACTATTCACGGACATTTTCTCATCTTTTTACACAAATCACATAAAATAATAATTATTTTTCTTGATAACTTGTGTGTGAACACAAATGTCTGTATGTACGTGTGAAATTTTCGTTCATAATTTTTAAAAATTTAAAATTTTCTTTTATGATCGATGGCCATAGTTGTCTAATACGTACTTAACTATCATTAGATTTCTTGGTAATGATGTATTCCCAAAGTTGCTGGTTGGTGCAACAAAAAACTAGAATTGCTGGTTTGTGCAACTATGGCATCAAAAGTTACTGGTCCTTGCAATTTTCTCCTACTACTACTACAATGGAGAAGTTCTAAATTGAATCCATAACACCAATCCTGACCGTTGGGCTGTTAGATCCAATGGTTCAGAGCAGCTGTATTCATGTTGAATAGTACCTAGAGCAAACTCTAACATGTTCTAGAACCATCATTCACCACCCCCAAAATTTCATAGCACTGTAGGATGTATTCTCAATATGGGCAGATAGTTATTACTAATAGACTTAATGTATGCATTTTTTCTCTACCAAGAATATTGGTTAATAATAACTTAATGTTTGTTAAATCACATTTCATACAGTATATACGTGTGTGGCACGTCCCTTTTGATCAACATGTGAGACTTGGATAATAGACGTCTGACATATCATCACTATATACAATTTTAATAGGTAAAGCATACAAAAATATAAATTTGATCGATATCTATAAAGTATGGGTGTATATTTGGTTCTTGTACTTTGTATATCATTTAGAAGTCAACGATTATTAGCTATCTAAAACTAGAAAATTCTGGTAACATGCTCTAGAGAAACGAGGGAGAAGATTCTAGAATGATGGAGAAGTGTGTTTTGAGTTGTGTGCATACCATTCATTGTGATGAAGACTATCAATAAAATCTTCTAGATGCTAGAATGGAAAAGAAGATCCAACGGCTGGAAATGTCGGGACTCGCGAGTCTTGATCCAACGGTTAATATTCAAAGTTATTCGTACACTAGATAGTGGTAAGATAAGATAAGATATATATGTAGAAAAACGTCAAAACACACTTATCCATCATTTTAGAATCTTCTCGACTATTTCTCTAGACCATGGTTCTAAAATTTTCAATTATTAGGTAGCTAATAAACATTTATTTCTACATGATATAAAGTGCAAGAACCAAATATACACTCATAGTTTAGAAACGACGTGGCTCAAATTCATAGATATTTCAAGATTTACCTATTACAATGTTACATACTAATGACATGACATGCTTCTGTATATTATGTGAGTTTCATGTGCAAGGCACGTGCAGCTTACTGGTACTACTATGAAGAGCATGGCTCAGCTCCATGATAGAGGAGCAGGACCCGACTACTAATTTTAATTGCTTGATTGTAGGGTCCTTTGTATTAAATGTATGTACTTGGATGCAATTTTCACCTTTTTAAGGTCCTTGGTGTAACATGTACACATGCACTAGCTGTGTTAATTATTGAAGCATCTCACTCCTTCGGGACATACCCCAGTAAAAAAAGTGCCACCACCCAATTTTCAGAAAACATGGACATGTTTTGTTACAATTCCTTAGTCTTAGGACATTTCAAGCTTCCCTATATATTAGCTAATTACGCCCATGCACTCAAATAACTTTATGTCAATTTAAAGAAAGTAGGTCAAATTTGAACTACAAGTAAGCGCGATAGATTCTTTCTTGAATTTGCAAGAGATCAAACAATTAGCAATGTTGGAATCTGTCAATCTATATCCAATGATCGATGTTCAAAGATATCCATGTTATATATCTTATTAGTAAGTTGCACATGCCTTGCATGTGAAAATCAGATAGTAGAAGTATATGCCATATCATTTTTTCTCTACTACTGTAAAGGAGCAGTTTTGAATTTGATCCATAGTACCAATCCTGACCGTTGGGCTGTTAGATCCAATGGTTCAGAGTATGTGGATTCATGTTGAGTACTACCTAGAGCAAACTCAAACTCCACCATGTTCTAGAACCATCATGTCACCCCCCCCCCCCCGCAAAAAATTCATAGCATAGTAGGTTGTATTCTTAATATGTGTAGATAGTTATTATTAATATACTTAATGTATGCATTTTCTCAAACAAGGCTATTGGTTTATAACAACTTAATGTTTGTTAATCACATTTTATACAGTATATACGTGTGTGGCACGTGCCTTCTACTAGTTTATATAAAATTATAATAGGTAAAGCCAAAAAATAATTATAATTTCGAGCTACATCCATAAAGTACCATTGGATCTTAATTCTATCCATTCTAGCATGTAGAAGATACTATTGATAGCCTTTAGCACACTAAAAAATATGCAAAAACCTCAAAACACACTTCTCAATAATTCTAGAATGTTCTTCGTCATTTCTCTAGAGCATGACGAGTACTATTAGGTAGCTAGTAGGTTGATTACTACTACTCCCTCCGAACCATATTAGTTAACTTGGATTTGTGTAGATACAGATGTATGTAATACTAAAATGTGTCTAGATACATCCATATCTAGACAAATCTGAGTCAACTAATATGTGTCGGAGGGATTACATGATACAAAGTATAAGAACCAAATATACAACGGATATTCTATGGACGTGGCTCAAAATTATAATTATTTTTTAAGCTTCACCTATTATTATATTTTTTGGTAGTCCTAATTATCAGAGTTGGGCATGTGGGTTCAAATCCTTCGCGTGCTAGAAATGAGATTCTACGGTGCATGCTATCTAGCAGGAAGGGGAGAAATATGGGCTCACGTCCTTTCCTGAAACACAGTCTACGTAACGAGACAGTACAATACTGAGCCAGGACATGACAGCTTGCTAGTCTAGCACTCTAGCTATAACTCCAGCAGGCGTCCTTGATCCACTGTAGAAGACTGACGAGGGAACACACAAAATTAACACCCCTCGTTCAAAGAGCCTCCCATCTTCCCCATCTCCAGCGATCCCCATTCGCTAACGCTGGCTAGCCGCATTTTGGATCCTCTCGAGCGCCGCACTTCCTAAATTTTCCTAGCCATTTCTCGCCCGCTGCATCGGTTCTTGCAGGCCTCCATCACTCTCCTCCAAGAAACCCCAACAATCATATTTGAATCCGCCCTCGCCCCCAGTCCATTCGGACGCAATGGTGGACTCGATGCACAACATTCGGTACAGTGGCTGGAGCAAGGTCAGCGGCGACACCTTCGGAGAAATCGCTATGCGTATGGACACTACCAGCGCCGCCCGGCTGGCCGCATGCTCCAAGGAGTTTCGCCGCCAAGTCATCGGCGGAAAAGGTGGAAGATGCCCCAATGTCGGCTGCGGGACATTGGTCGCCTTCCACGACTTCCTCAACCACAGGATGGCATGCCTGCACAGCCCATGCAACTTCACTGAGCCTGGCTATGAGTTCGCCGCCCCGCCCACGGCGCTCGTCGCTCACCTCAAAAAAGCACACTCAATTGAAGTGCAGAGTTTCCACTACGGCAAGGAACACAGGTACATCTCTCAGCCTTTGTTGGCACCTGGCTCATGGAGAGTAGAGACCGTGTTATCCGAGGATGATGGTACATTGTTCGCCGTGCAATTTGACATGCTTGACTATGGCCTCGTCGTATCCGTCCAGTGCATCAGGTCGGCGGCTTGCCTGTTTCCACGGTACGTGGTGGATTTGCATTTTTATAAACCTTCAATGATTGGAGAGGACATGGAGGAGTTCGCCGAAGATAGCCTGTTTTTCGAGCCGAAGAGCAGCGCGTCGCCGGCCTCCGTCAGGATTACTGAAGATTACCTTAGTTTCTTGATTAAGAAACATGATAGGTTCACACTAGATTACTTATTTTGCATCCACAATGTGGGAGATGGCAAGTATGACCATCATGATTTTGATGATGATCTTCCGTTCAAGTTTGTTTAGATCAAATGCTGGAGATAATCTAGCATTTCCTTTGAAACATGGCTCTGTATTTTTTTCTTGGGAGTGGCTAGATCTCAGGCGTCTGTGAACTTCTTATATGTACATTTAGCATGCTGCAATTTAGTCTGCCACTTCTTACTTCCTTTAGAAATACTGATGTCTACGCACTTCTATTCTTGTAGACAGTTGTTGGGCCTCCAAGTGAAGAGGTTTGTAGAACAGCAGCAAGTTTTCCCTTAAGTGGATTAACCAAGGTTTATCGAACTCAGGAAGGAAGTGGTCAAAGGTATCCCTCTCAAGCAACCCTACAATCAAGATATAAGAAGTCTCTTGTGTCCCCAACACACCCAATACACTTGTCAGGTGTATAGGTGCACTAGTTCAGCGAAGAGATAGTGAAATACAAGTGGTATGGATAAAATACAACTGTCGTGATGGTGGCACGGCAGATGCCATGGATAGGCTAAAGATGGGGCCAATGAGTGCTAGGGGAATCCAGGGAGGGAGAGCGTGGTGATTCCACGCACGGAAGTTCTTGTATATTCTCCATCAATAGTGTTTACAAGTGCTCCTATGGCTCTCAACAAGAAGGAGACGATGTCTCTTACTCCCTGTTCACTAGCCCTAGAGTTCTACCTTAGACAGAGAATGGTTCATCTATCCACCGTCCCCTTTCTCTATGGAGGCCCCGGTGCTCCTTATATAGGGGAGCCCGGGTTACAATTCTAGGGCACAGGTGGCAGCATATTCTTCGAATATGCTCCTTTCCTAAAGCAGATGCTTCTTTATTCCTCTTTAACGGCTCGTCCGGGTTTTGGACGTAACCCATGGCGTAAACCTTGCCTTTTAGCATCACCAGACACGGGCTACGTCATTCGGCTTTGCCCATGTCACCTTGGTTTCCCCTGACCCATTGGTCCTCTTCTTTACTTTACTTTGCACATGCTTCAGCTAATAAAGCCACCTTTTGACCAGTGGGGGATTCCTTCTCTTGGAAGCTAAGATAATCCGGCTAGCATATAGCTAATCCAGCTTACCCATTTACCTGCAAAACAGATAGACATGGCCGGCATAAATCTTATGCCGACCGGACCATTGTCAAGGAAATGCCCCATGGGCTGGGTCACACCATGATTCGGCCTGCCTTGAGGTGACCCGGTCAGCACTTTGCTTTGACCACGCCGTACCCCGACTAACTCGGCCCTTATACCCCGGTGTTACCCTACCTGGGGGTATCCCCCAACATTAGTCCGTGAAGCTGGTGCGGTCTTAGCAACTTTTAGTTGTTAAGGCCACAGCAGGTTCCCTTATCCGGATCTTTTGCTCCTTAGGTCGAGTTACCTCGTAACCTGGAGTTTCTCATCTTGCAACCCTTTTGCACTTTCCGAGTTATTCCTCATTGGCTAGGTCTTTTGCTTGCTTATCCGGGTTACCTTTCCTTCTCTCGTACGCTTCTCCACATGCTATGTGGAGGGTAATAATCATTTGCCTCATTTTAAGGGCCATGCGCATTTACCGCGCCGGTTATTGTCGTTGCGTCAGGCATAACTGCTGTAAACGTCCCATCACTGCAGCTCCTCGTTAACTATAACACTGTGTCACGTCATGGGATCGCTTGCTTCCGTGGCCCCTCCTATGGCCTTGTTCTGATTGGCTGCTCGGGCCTTGTACACGCTCATTGCGTGCGGCACGTCACCCGTAAAGGATGATAACCCACAAGTATAGGGGTGTATTGCAGTATTTTCGACAAGTAAGAGTGTCGAACCCAACGAGGAGCAGAAGGTGCTGGCTAGTGGTATGGATCAGGAATTCTCTGCAAATACTTAGCAAATGGATTTTTAGGGGTTTTTGATAAAGAAAGTAAACAAAGTACGAGTAAATAAAAGACAGTAGGAATAAATGTAGCAAGTGGCCCAATCCTTTATGCAGCAAAGGACAAGCCGGTTGTATTACTTAAGATGACCAAACGTTCTCGAGGACACATGGGAAGACTGTCAAGTGCTTTCGCTTCATATAGTTGATTAATCTTCTCTAGCTTGCTAAGTGTTGTGTGGGTGAACCTGTGCTAATGTACCGCCCCATCCAAGACTAATACATACTTGTGATTATACCCCTTGCAAATATCCGTAAGTACAAGAAAGTAATTAAGGTAGAAACCTAACCACAGCTTTAAACTCTAAGACCCTTACGTCCCTTGTGCAATGGTTTCCTAACGGGGGTTCAGGTTTCTGTCACTCCGACAACCCCTACGATTAGTAGCCAAATACACAATGCATTCCCCTAGGCCCATATAGGTGAAGTGTCATGTAGTCGACATTCACATGACACCACTAGAAGAAGTACACCACAACTTAAATAACAATCTATTGAATCTTTCTCAACACAACTCCACTACTAACAACATGACTTCTCCCATGTCCTCAAGAACAAAACGAACTACTCACTAGACATCATATGGATCATGATCAGAGATGAAATAATGATGAATAACAATCTGAACATAAACAATAATTCAATAGTTCACTCAATAGCATCAACTACAAAGAGTAATCAACACCAGGAAAGTTTTCCCTATGAACTAATGAAAGATTCAACTCAATTGTTACAGCAATATGGAGATGGTGATGAGGGTGCTGATGGTGATGATGATGGTGGTGATGATGATGATCCCGATGAAGTCCATCTTGATGGTGGTGTTGATGGCGATGATCTCCCCTCTCCGGGAAGGAATTCCCCCGGCAGAAATCTGTTTGCCGGAGAGATCTTTCTCTCTCGGTGTTTTCCGCCCCGCAGAGGCGGCGGAATCTTTCTGTGGTCGCTCTCCCAGTCTTAGGGTTTTGGGAGGATGATATATGCCAGAGGGTAGAGGCTGGAGTGGGCCAGGGTGGCCACACCACATCCAGGCGCGGCCTAGGGCTGCCCGCGCCAGGGGGTTGTGTGGGCCCCCTGTGGCCCATCTCCACTCCGTCTTCTGGCATCCTTAGTCTTCTGGAAAAATAGGATTTTCCATATATTTTCCTGGATTTTCTGATCTTCGCGAATTTTGCCTCCAAACAGCACCTTTTCCATCAGAATCCTGACTATAGCGGTCCAAGCTCCAAAAGTCATCAACCATGCAAAAATAGATGAAATAACATAAGTATCACCTCTCAATATGAAATATATAAATGAATAATAGTGAATTAAGACATAGAATAGTGATGCAAAATGGACGTATCAACTCCCCCCAAGCTTAGACTTCGCTTGTCCCCAAGAGAAACTGAGCTCAATAAACATGGCCTCAGGTTTATGGAGTGAAGAGTCGATAAAAGAATACGGACAAGAAGCATCACATTCATCAAGTGAATAGATCATAATATAAGACAACTCACTATTATATAACTCAACTTGCAATGAGTAAAGGAAACACAATAAAGATACATAAAGTGAATCATAATTGGTAATGGCAAACTTAGCTCTTGGTTGAAGAATAGTTGATAATTTGCTGGAGTTCACAAATAGGTGGTTTTCAATGATAGCTTTCAAAGTAGTAAACATCAAGATAAGAGCAATGTGAAAGACAAGGAATATAAGAAACATGAGTGAATAAATCATCATATGAATGAATGAAACACAACAACTCAAAATACTTGCTAAGATAGAAGGGAGTAGGTTTACTGACTCAACTACAAAGTAAAAGAAAGGCCCTTCAAAGAGGGAAACAGGGATTACAAGTCTCATAAAGTGCTCCCAAAAATTATGATACTTACTAGCTTTCAGCTCTCATTGCCCCTATCATAGGCATCTTTTGGTGGTTAAGGTAAAAGTGACACAACTAAGAGGATATGCTTGACAAGTTATAAGTTGAAATCTCATGCCCCTTACTTATGAGTACCGATCCTCATGCTACTCAACTTCAGTCACGAGCAAGCTCTTGTCATTGTAAATACATGCGTATCATTGAGAACCGCCAACGGGGTACCCCTTGCACATGACACAGGAGCTATCCCATAATCAAAATGACAAGGCAAGCAGACAGTGAGCATCTCAGCGATCTTTTTATTTGCTATTTGCATAGGTTTTTATTGAGGATGCTTCATAGAATGCTCACTATAGTTATGCTGCAAGTTTCCACCATGATTAGACATGGCTTAGGCTAGCGGCCCAGGCATTTCTCTAACACACATATAAACTCCATGATCTTACAAGTTCCACTTTTATTTCACACCGCCGGGATCCATAAGTAAAAGAACATGATATCAACTAGGTACAAGTACCAATGAAGTGTTGAAAGCGGTCCCCATGATGCATGGTTCTGCTAACTTCAACTCATAAAGCTCAAGCATATACGCAACAAAGAAGGACCCAATGGTTCAAGTTTATTAAATGCAAGAATGTAAAGTGTGCCATCAAGTTCGTGAGAGCTTTAATCACTAATTTTCACATAACAAGTTTAATTTGGGAGGTAGATAAAACAAGAATTTACTTGGAATAGCAATAATGCTACTAGGTAGGTATGGTGGACACAAATGGCAAAGGTTTTGGTTTAAAGGAGGTGGATGCACGAGAATAATTCCCTCTCAGTACAAGTTTTTGGCTAGCAAGGCTGGGTAGCAAGAATAAGAGTTGAAGGAAACAAAAAAACATACAAGTGATAAAAACAAACATGCAATCTTCCTTGGAACCACAAAAGATCTTAACTAAAGAATGCTAGAGTTATGAGCAAATCAAGAAAGAAAGATGATGAAATAATTTTTCTTTAGAGTACTTTTATCTTTTTCATTCAACTCTCAAAAATAGTGCGCTACTGACCGAGCCAGGTTTTCCAAAACCAACTAAATTAACTCAATGATCCCAAAGTGATACCAATACTAACAACAAGATCAATCATATAACCACGAATTGAAAACTAATATAAGCTATGCAAAAGAGTAAATGATAGAACTTCTCATTAATATTCCATAACGGCAAACTCACACCAAGGGATACATATCTAACGAGAGAGGGGACAATTCCATAATGCAAACCATCCTACATAATAACTCCTCTATCCATGATACGACTCTACTAATAAGGTAAAAAGATAAAAGATAGTGATATGATACCGCGACACTCCCCCAAGCTTGGAACAAACCAAGGGGATGCCAAACCTGATGATGAATTACTCCTTTCGTGGTGGTGGTAATATTTTCTTAGTTGACGTGAGGAAATCTTCCAACATCTCGTGAAGCCTATTATTCTCCCATTTAAGCATGTCCACCTTCCTCCTCAAGTCTCGGTACTTATCGCAAAACTCCTTGGTGACTCGTAGGGCTTCCGTTGATGCAGGGCAAGTGACTAAAGGTACCAGCCCCTGCTTGGGGTCTTGGAGATCTTCCTCATAGGCTCCTTCCCTTTATCCTTGGCGGACACCATTGTGCTTCTAAGCTCCAAAGATAGTTCCTGGCAGAAACAGATCGAAACGAAAACACGAAGAAAACACGATATACGAACCTCGGGGGATCCGGGGGTTATATATTACGAAGTTTCACAACAAAAGGAAGGTACTGGGAGAAATCGAGTCGGAGACGGAGTCCGGGGTGGCCTCACCACGTGGTGGCGCGGCCAGGGGTGGGCCCGTGCCACAGGGTTGTGTGAGCCACCCTGGCTCCGGTTCCGTCCTTTTTTCGCTTCGTAACTTTCCTTATCGACTGAAAACTGCAAAAATATAGTTGTATTGTATTTTCGTGGAACTTTTCTTACCAGAACTGTTACCTATTTGAAAACAGACTCTTCAGGTCTCTGAATTTGGTCCTCGATGAATTTCTTCGGAGTTATAACTTGAAAGGCATCAACATCTTCATTGTAAGAATCTCCAGCAATATAGTGTTTGAGTCGCTGTCCATTCACTACTTGTGTAGTATTATCTTTTAGAGAAGAAATTTTTATTGCTCCTGAACAGTATACTTCTTCAATGATGAAAGGTCCTTCCCATTTTGATAGTAGCTTACCTGCAAAAAATCTGAGACGAGACCTATACAATAGAACTTTCTCACCAACATGAAATTCTCTCTTAAGTATTAGCTTGTCATGCCATCTTTTAACTTTTTCCTTAAAGAGCCTAGCATTTTCATAGGATTCACTCCTCCATTCATCTAAAGAACTTAAGTCAAATAATCTTTTCTCACCAGCGAGCTTACAATCTCTATTTAGTTCTTTAACTGCCCAGTAAGCTTTGTGTTCTAATTCTAAGGGTAGGTGACAAGCTTTCCCATAAACCATTTTATAAGGAGACATTCTCATAGGATTTTTGTAAGCAGTTCTATAAGCCCATAAAGCATCATTCAACTTCTTAGCCCAGTTTTTTCTAGACCTATTAACAGTCTTTTGCAAGATAGATTTCATTTCTCTATTTGATAACTCTACTTGCCCGCTAGTTTGGGGGTGATAAGTTGAAGCAATTCTATGGTTAACATCATATTTAGCAAGGGTTTTCCTAAAACCCCCATGAATTAAATGAGAACCCCCATCAATCATGAGATACCTAGGCACCCCAAACCTAGGAAAGATAACATCCTTACGCATTTTTAGGGAAGTCTCCCCGTCAGCACTCTTTGTAGGAATGGCTTCTACCCACTTAGTAACATAATCAACGACAACAAGAATATGAGTGTAACCTTTCGAAGGAGGGAAAGGACCCATAAATTCAAATCCCCAGCAATCAAAAGGTTCAATAACTAGAGAGTAGTTCATAGGCATTTCATTGCGTCTAGAAATATTACCAACACGCTGACATTCATCACAAGATAAAACAAATTTTCTTGCATCTTTAAAAAGGGTAGGCCAGTAGAAACCTGATTGTAGCACCTTTTGTGCAGTTCTATCTCCTGCGTGATGTCCTCCATAAGCACTACCATGACATTTACGCAATATCTCCTTTTGTTCATATTCTGGAACACATCTTCGCATTATACCATCCACTCCTTCTTTGTATAAGTGTGGGTCATCCCAAAAATAATGCCTCAAATCATAGAAGAACTTTCTTCTTTGCTGAGCTGTAAAAGATGGAGGCAAATACTTGGAGACAATAAAGTTAGCATAATCAGCGTACCAAGGGCTCCCTCGCGAGCTCACCCCTATTGCAGCTAATTGTTCATTTGGGAAACTATCATTAACATGCATAGGGTCAAAAGAGATGTTTTCCTAATGAGATAAATTATCAGCTACAGGGTTTTCAGCACCCTTCCTATCTACTATATGTAGATCAAACTCTTGTAAAAGCAGCACCCATCTAATAAGCCTAGGCTTAGCGTCCTTCTTCGTCATAAGATATTTAATAGCAGCATGATCAGTATGAATGGTGACTTTTGAGTCTACAATATAGGGCCTAAACTTATCATAGGCAAAAACAACAGCTAGAAATTCCTTTTCAGTAGTAGCATAATTCCTTTGAGCAGCGTCTAGAGTCTTACTAGCATAATGGATAACGTTTAACTTTTTATCAATACGTTGCCCAAGGACAGCCCCTACAGCAAAATCGCTAGCATCACACATTATTTCAAAGGTAAAACTCCAATCAGGTGGTTGAACAATAGGGGCTGTAGTTAAAGCCTTCTTAAGAGTTTCAAAAGCTTCCTTACAATCATCATCAAAAACGAAGGGTACATCTTTTTGAAGAAGATTAGTGAGGGGTTTTGATATCCTAGAAAAGTCTTTAATAAACCTCCTATAAAAACCAGCATGACCAAGGATACTACAAATACCTTTGATGTCTCTTGGACATGGCATCTTCTCAATTGCCTCAACCTTAGCTCTATCAACTTCTATGCCTCTTTCAGAAACTTTATGCCCAAGGACAATCCATTCATTAACCATGAAGTGGCATTTCTCCCAATTAAGAACAAGATTAGTTTCTTCACATCTCTACAAAACTTTATCAAGGTTGTGTAGACAATTATCAAAAGAAGTTCCATAGACAGAAAAGTCATCCATGAACACTTCTACAATTTCCTCACAAAAACCATGAAAGATAGCTGACATGCACCTTGGAAAGTAGCAGGAGCATTGCATAAACCAAAAGGCATACGTCTATAAGCATAAGTTCCATAAGGGCAAGTAAAAGTAGTATTTTCTTGATCTTGTTGTTTAACAACAATTTGAGAGAAACCAGAATAACCATCAAGAAAACAAAAATGGGTCTTTTTAGACAACCTTTCCAACATTTGATCAATAAAAGGAAGCGGGTAATGATCTTTCTTAGTAACTTTATTGACCTTTCTAAAATCAATGCACATCCTATAGCCTACTACTACTCTTTGAGGAATAAGCTCATCATTATCATTAGGAACAACGGTAATACCTCCCTTTTTTGGAACACAATGAACAGGACTAACCCATTCACTATCAGCAATATGGTAAATAATACCAGCATCAAGGAGTTTCAATACCTCATTCCTTACCACTTCCTTCATCCTAGGATTTAAACGTCATTGGTGCTCCACTATTGGCTTCGCATATGGTTCTATGTTGATAGAATGCTGACATATAGTAGGTGAAATCCCTTTTAAATCATCCAGAGTATAGCCCATAGCTCCTCGGTGTTTCCTCAAAACCTCCAATAACCTTTCTTCTTCCTTCCCTGAAAGTTTAGCACTAACAATAACATGATATATCTTTTTATCATCAATATAAGCATATTTAAGATCATCAGGGAGAGGTTTTAGATCGAAAACCGGATCTTTTTTAGGTGGCATCGTGGTACCAAGTCTTCTATAGGCAAGTCATTCTTAAGCATCTTAGGTTGATCATGGAGAATCCTATCAATCTCATTCCTTTCTTCCATGAAGATTTCACTTTCATGATCTTCCATAATTGCTACAAAGCATTGTTTGGAGCAAGAGAAATAGAAGCAAGTTGTTCAACTCTAAAATCCTCATTATGGGTTTCCTCTTCGCAAGGTTCTTTAGCAAATTTCGAAAAATTAAACTCATAAGATTCCCCATCAAACTTAGTCAAGATTTTCTCCCTCTTGCAATCATTAATAGCTCCACAAGTACTCAAGAAAGGTCTACCAAAAATGATAGGATAAGTTTTACTAGCAACTGAACCAAGTACTAGAAAATCAGCAGGGTACTTAATCTTACCACAAAGAACTTCCACGACTCGTACAATACCAATTGGAGAGATGGTCTCTCTATTAGCAAGGTGAATAACCACATCAATCTCTTCCAACTCGCAAGGACTGATTTCATGCATAATTTATCTATAGAGCTCATAAGGAATAGCACTAGAACTTGCACCAATATCACATAAACCATAATAGCAATGATCACCAATTCTAACATAAAGCACATGAACACTAGCCTTTTTAGTTCTATTAGGATGTGAAACAATATTAGAAGCATCCTCACAAAAGACTATGTGCTCATCTTCTACGCTTTTAGTGACCAGGTCTTTCACAATTGCTACCACAGGTTCAATGTTTATTTGTTCATTAGGTTTTACAGTTCTCTTTTCACTTTTGGTGATTACATTAGTTATCATAGGATGGTCCTTTACCTTTTCGGGGAAGGGAATCTTCTCGATATAAGGTTCGGGTAAGATGGGATCAATAATGCAATACTCAGCACTTCCAATAGGAGCATAGTTAACAATATCTCTGTAAGGTGCATGGTATTTATTCCATCCCCTTTTTGGAATTTCGATATAGGAAGCAAAAGCTCTAAAGCAATTCGTAATATTTTGAAAGTCATCAGTTCTCATAAAAGATTCAATGCATTCATAATCATAATTTATACCTGACTTTCTACCTTTGTCATTCTCCCAAGCTTCAGTATTGTCTTGAATACGGTCCAGAAGATCCCATTTAGCTTCTTCTTCCATACAAGTGAATGATCCAGCACAAGAAGCATCCAATAAATCCTTGTCATGTAGAGGGAGCCTTGCATAAAAGTTGTTGATAATAATATTGTTGGGGAGCTCATGAATGGGACATTTGAGCATTAATAACTTCAATCTCTCCCAAGCTTGAGTTGTACTCTCTCCATCAAGAGGCCAAAAGTTGTATATTTGATTCCGATCTTTATGAATCTCACTAGGAGGATAAAACTTTGAATAAAAGAGAGGCACTATTTCCTCCCATTCCAGAGCTTGATCATTCTTCAGCAGCTTATACCATTCCTCAGCTCTTCCTTTCAGCACCTACACACTTGAACAACCCGCATAATTCGTGTATAAAGAGTAAATGATCACCGGGATGGACAGTTCCATCCCCAACATAGTAGTTATCCATAACACGATCAATAATTCTTGTAGGTATTTTGAAAACATCAACAATACTCATAGTAGAAGTTTCCTTTACCAGTTCCACTCTCCAATAGCGCTTCACTCCCCGGTAACGGCGCCAGAAAATAGTCTTGATGACCCACAAGTATAGGGGGTGTATCGCAGTATTTTCGATAAGTAAGAGTGTCAAACCCAACGAGGAGCAGAAGGTGCTGGCTAGTGGTATGGATCAGGAATTCTCTGCAAGTACTTATCAAACGGATTTTTAGGGGTTTTTGATAAAGCAAGTAAACAAAGTACAAATAAATAAAAGACAGTAGGAATAAATGCATCAAGTGGCCCAATCCTTTATGCAGCAAAGGACAAGCCGGTTGTATTACTTAAGATGACCAAACGTTCTCGAGGACACATGGGAAGACTGTCAAGTGCTTTCGCTTCATATAGTTGATTAATCTTCTCTAGCTTGCTAAGTGTTGTGTGGGTGAACCTGTGCTAATGTACCGCCCCATCCAAGACTAATACATACTTGTGATTATACCCCTTGCAAACATCCGTAAGTACAAGAAAGTAATTAAGGTAGAAACCTAACCACAGCTTTAAACTCTAAGACCCTTACGTCCCTTGTGCAATGGTTTCGTAACGGGGTTTCAGGTTTCTGTCACTCCGGCAACCCCTACGATTAGTAGCCAAATACACAATGCATTCCCTAGGCCCATATAGGTGAAGTGTCATGTAGTCGACATTCACATGACACCACTAGAAGAAGTACACCACAACTTAAATAACAATCTATTGAATCTTTCTCAACACAACTCCACTACTAACAACATGACTTCTCCCATATCCTCAAGAACAAAACGAACTACTCACTAGACATCATATGGATCATGATCAGAGATGAAATAATGATGTATAACAATCTGAACATAAACAATAATTCAACGGTTCACTCAATAGCATCAACTACAAAGAGTAATCAACACCGAGAAAGTTTCCCCTATGAACTAATGCAAGATTGAACTCAATTGTTACAGCAATATGGAGATGGTGATGAGGGTGCTGATGGTGATGATGATGGTGGTGATGATGATGATGATCCCGATGAAGTCCAGCTTGATGGTGGTGTTGATGGCGACGATCTCCCCTCTCCGGGAATGAATTCCCCCTGCAGAAATCTGTCTATCGGAGAGATCTTTCTCTCTCGGTGTTTTCCGCCCCGCAGAGGCAGCAAAATCTTTCTGTGGTCGCTCTCCCAGTCTTAGGGTTTCGGGAGGATGATATACGCCAGAGGGGAGAGGCTGGAGTGGGCCAGGGTGGCCACACCACCTCCAGGCGCAGCCTAGGGCTGCCTGCGCCAGGGGTTGGTGTGGGGCCCCTGTGGCCCATCTCTACTCCGTCTTCTGGCATCCTTAGTATTCTAGAAAAATAGGATTTTCCGTATATTTTCCCGGATTTTCTGATCTTCGCGAATTTTGCCTCCAAACAACACCTTTTCCATCAGAATCCTGACTACAGCGGTCCAAGCTCCAAAAGTCATCAACCATGCAAAAATAGATGAAATAACATAAGTATCACCTCTCAATATGAAATATATCAATGAATAATAGTGAATTAAGACATAGAGTAGTGATGCAAAATGGACGTATCAAAGGATCCCACTACGCGCGTGCAGCACGGTTAAGTAGGCGGTGCGGGGCACTCCCAGGGGAAGTTCCCCCATTTGCGCCGCGCTCCACTGCTCTTTCTCTCTTTCACAGCGACTCCGCCGCCGCCGCCAGTTTTCTGCTTCACGAGAGCCACCGTGACCGCAACCACTCACATCCGTGTCGCCGTCCCCATTCATAGTTTCCATCACGGGGACTTGCGCTTCCCGCTTTCCTTCCTCCGGCTATCTCTATTCTCATTATCCCATCAAAAGCTTCGAATCTACCATGTCTGAGGCGGAGGCAGTGGTGGTGCAGCAGGAAGAAGGAGTGGAGGGCCACGAGCGCGGTTGTTGGGACGGCTCCACCATTCACGAGGAGGACTTGGCTTGGCTCCGCGCCTCCCGTCGCATCCCCGTCGGCGTCGCCTTCCGCCTCGCCGCCGGTGAAATTTATCCTTCCCCCAGAGAGGGGGAATACGTTGTGTTTCTTTCCCATTTCTAGCGCGGCTTCGGCCTCCCCACTTCTGATTTTTTCTTCGATTTCATTTCCACTTACAAGCTGCAACCGCATCACCTCCCCACAAATGTTATCACCTCTTTGTCTTCCTTTGCCGCCGGCATTGAGGGATACATTGGCCTCTAGCCAACCAAAGAACATTAGATTAAGTTCTTTGGTCTGCGGAGGAACGTGGTTCCGGATAAGGAGCTTGCCCCGGAGGACAAGCACCTGACTCAATGCAGCGCTGCCTCCATCTCTCCGCGCAAGCAGTCCGTATTTCCCTGGGTAATCGGGCTCGAATCTTGCAAGGGCTGGGCCCGGACCTTCTTCTATGTCCGGAACACCACCAAGGAGGACCAGATCCGGCTGCTCCCTTTCAGGCTTGGCCCTCCAGATGCCTCGTTTTGGGAAAGCATTCCCAAGCGCGCCACAGCCCCGGCAAATCAAGTGGCACGCCGAATCACAGAGCTTCTCAAGGAGCGTCTCCAGGAGGGAGGATATTATGATTACTTTTATCCGCAGCCGGCTCTCCCCCTCTAGAAGCAAGCCCACAAGATCTGCTACCTTAGCGGCCTCTCGATCTTCACTGGACTTCTTCCTTTGAGTTGGATAACTCGGCGGTCTACCGCCGGGTTAAGTCCATATTTAACTTGGATAAGGAGTTCTCCGAGGACTGGGAGTGGGGACTTGAGCCCTTCACCCACGTCAACCCCCCTCCAAAGGTAAATTACCCTTTTCTGTTTTCCAAGTCTTCCTTGTATGTCATTTTCTTTTCGTAACTTGGCAACTATTGTCTCAGAAATTTCTTCAGCAACCATTGGAGGATGGCAAGGTGCTGGCGAGCAAATGGTTGGAGGACCGCACCGAGGAGGACGAGGTTGAGCCTGATCTAGAGGCCTTCCTGCCTACCCTGGACGTCGTCAGGCGCAGCGCTGGTAAGGCCTCTTCTCTAAGGGATTGGCCTGACGATGATGATTCTGACATTGAAGTCCTTGAGGTACTTGATCCGGTTCTCATCTCTTACTTGCACCTGGCTCATGTTCGAATGTTCAGCTAACCCGGACGATCAGGTCCATGAGGTTCCTCCCCTTGCCACCGGTGGCCCGGCCCTGACCCCTCCCTAGAAGCGCGCAGCTACCTCGGCCACAGCTTCGGAGGCACCGCCGCCCAAGAAGAGGCAAAATAATTCCGGGGTTAAACCCTCGACCAATCTTGCCACCAAGAGCACAGTTCGGAGGGCACCCAAACCTCGGGCTCCTCCTACCGGAGATGAGTATGTCCTTTTAGCATTGCTACTTCAGATTTTTTCCTTTGCTTGCCTTTCTGGTTGGTTCTCTCTTTTTGACTCGATGTCCTTCCTTTCTTCTTAGAGATCCTATGGATATTTCTCAGAGCTGATCTGGCATAGCCTCCCCACTCTGGCGCAGTCCCTCTCCCCCCGTGACGATGATTATCGCCCGCTCAGCCCTATTCAAGAGAGTTCTGCGGTTGCGCCTGACCAGAGTCTACCTCGCCAAGAGGAGGGCAACATCGGCACGGGGGACAGTGGGGAAGCTCAGGACATGGTGATGCCAGATCTCCCAGCTCCTTGGCCTCTGTGCCCAATGTTGAGGTGCCAGTTTCATTGGCACCACCCCTAGCATCTCCAGTACCAGTACCAGTACCAGCACCAGCACCAGCACCAGCAGCAACAGCGACAACAACACCAACAACAACAGCACCAGCAGGACCAGCATCATCAGCACCAGCAGCAAGAGCCACCAAGCCTAACAAGGGAAAAGCTCCTTCGGATCCCACCGGGTCTACTCCTTCAATCGCTGATATCTTTCAACAAGCTCCTCAATCCTCATCCGGCAAATCCAAGAAGACTTCCGAGTCAGCCAAAGATACTTCTTCCGGGTCTGCTCCCTCCGGATTAGAGGGCGGCCAGCAGCTGGTTTTGCATACCAGCCCCGCTGCAGCTCAATCCGCCAGGTGGGAGGCCCACGTGAAGGGCCTTGTGGCGAGCTATACTCCGAGCGGTGAAAGTTATAGTCCACAACTCCTTGAGTATGTTAAGAACTGGAACAACGCCGAATTCGTCGATCCTCAAGACGATTTGCTGGAGAAGTTTGGCCCCGCCGAGTTCAGCGCCCAGATGAACTCCGCTACTAAGGATATCTCCTTGGCTGGCCAGATGATGGAGGTAATTCTTTTTCTCTGTCGTTGATGTTTTGTGCAATTGAGCACTTGTATATATATCTCCTAGTCCCCGAGCCTCCGAGGGAATAACTTGTTATTCGGTCGGATGCTTCTTGCAGAGCTTAGTTTTTGTTCATAATGACATTAATTTGCAATAAATTTTGGGCCGGGTCTAGTTCCCTTGGCCCATATCTTATGTACTTCAAATATCCACACCCCTAGAGCCGGGTTAAGTTCCACTTGGCCTAGGTCTTGTAGACTTCGATTATCCACACACCTAGAGCGGGGTTAAGTTCCACTTGGCCCGCGTCTTGTAGAATTCGAATATCCACACACCTAGAGCCGGGTTAAGTTCCACTTGGCTCGGGTCTTGTAGACTTCGAATATCCACACACCTAGAGCCGGGTTAAGTTCCACTTGGCCCAGGTCTTGTAGACTTCGAATATCCACACACCTAGAGCCGGGATAAGTTCCACTTGGCCCGGGTCTTGTAGACTTCGAATATCCACACACCTAGAGCCGGGTTAAGTTCCGCTTGGCCCAGATCTTGTAGACTTCGAATATCCACGCATCTAGAGTCGGTTTAAGTTCCACTTGGCCCGGGTCTTGTAGACTTCGAATATCCACACACCTAGAGCCGGGTTAAGTTCCGCTTGGCCCGGATCTTGTAGACTTCGAATTATTTCTAATTTGCCTCTGAACTTTTGTCTCTTCCTTGCTTATTTCAGATTACCACTAATCACCAAACCCCTGAGTTCCAGCGCCTGCTGGACTCCTACAAAGACATTCGCGGGCGTTATGGTAAACTCCTGGTGGAGTACCAGAAGAGGGGTTAGTTTCCATTCCTTTTCTTCCTTGTTCATTCAAACTTCTTAGGACTTATATGAATGTCTTGTCCAAATCATGCAGTCGAGGTTGAAGCTGAGAATAAAATCATGAGGAAGAACCTTGCGGAGATCAAAGGTAAACTCATCCTTCCATATGATCATTGTGCTTTCCTTCCCTCTTCCGGTGGACACTCATACTTTGGGTCCTCCGGATCATGTTGGAGTTGCTCTCGATGATAGTGTCACCATGCCTGAACTGATGACCCACTGCCTCGAACAAGCAGGTAACTATGAAGCTAAACTAAAAAAGAAAGATGAAGAAATAGCTCGGCTCAGGCAGCAGGACTCGGAGATCACTCGGCTGAACGCCAAAATTCAAAAGCTTAAGAGCTCCCATTAGTCTGCGCTGGAGAAGGCTGACCAGGAGTTTGCCGAGGACAAAGAGCATTTAACCACGCAAATATCCAAGGACAAGAGCCTACTGGAGGAAGCCAACGTCAAGCTTACGTCGGTGACCACGGAATACGAAAAACTCTGGGTCCATAATGCCAATGTTGATTCCAAGATACAGCGACTTCTCTTCTAGATTGCGCGTAAGTTTTCTGCCCTTGCCTGATCTGCTATCATTTGGATTTGGTCCTTTTGCTCACTTTTTTCTTCTCATCCTTAGGCAAATTTCTAGAGAGCGATACGCTCGCCGCCTCTGCCGTATGCCAGTCTCGCGAACAACGTGGAATTCCTGCTGCCCCTGATGGCGAGCCAATCCCCTATACCACGGAAGATCCCCTGGTGAGTCTCACCGCTTGCCTTGAGGTAGTAAAGAACCATGGCGCGGACATCATCCCGGTGGCAACGCGGATGTTCAGGTGCCTCTGGCCCAGTGAAACCATTCCCAAAAAAGGCTCGGCTTTTATAGCCAAACTCATGGAATGTGACACGTAGCTGCATCTGTGGCGCGAGTCTGCTGCCTGGGCTAGGGCCGACATTGCTCTGAAATTTGCACTCTCATGGTATGAAGGAATTGACTTGGCATTGCTCAATCGCATGCGCACCGGGTCAAAGTGGTGTGAGGATTCGGAGTGGATCGCGCGCTGCCCAGCCTGTGCGAACAATCTCATCCAGTACTCCTTCTGCCATGCCTGAAATGAGGGGCCGAGTTATCTTGATGTCGCTGATGACGAGATTGTCTCTGGAGCCAAAGATGAAGGAAGTGAGAGCGAGGGCTCCAAACTAGGTGACGAGGCTGAGGATCCAGAGGAAGGTGAGGTTAACCCGGAAGATGAAGCCGAAGCTAGCGCTCCTCCCCCGCACTCCGGAGTACCTCCCTCCTCGGCTGATGATTCGTCTGATGCTCCTGCTCCTTGAGAAACACTTGTCAAATTTATCAGATCCCCGAAATGCCGGGCGCAGATGTATTTAAATACTTTGGTTTGTTTGTGCTACAATTTTATGTTCCGAACTAATTTTTATTGCCAGATTATCGTGGGCGAAGTCCCCGAGTTTCATTTCCGTGTTACCCCAATTTTTGACTCGGCTCGCGTCTACCTTGATTCGGTTTTTCGACTTACGAGTCTGAGGTTCAAAAAATTGACTTAACAATACTTGAAACCTTGAGGTTAGCTCAAAATTATTCGGCACTTTAGTAAAGAAAATAAACGAAGGGTTAGCCAGAAAACCAATGTCGGCCCGCTTAAGTTCTTTTCCTTAGTCGTTTTTCATGTGCTTTGCCATTCCAAACTTGTTCTCTTGCTTGCCATGAAGCCAATTCTTGTTGGACTACAGCAAATTCGAAGAGTTAGGTTTTTGGTGCTCACACATTACTAATCCAACTAAGACATAAGCGACTTAACACAACCGACACAAAAATACAGGAACAAGAGACAAGTGTTATAGTAGTCCCCGAGTCTCTGCTCGGGGTAGTAAAGTTTTTATTGATAAGCTCATTGCCGATATACATACCGACATACGAGTAGTTCGGATACATTCACCTCTTAGGTGTAGAAAGGACGAAGCAGTGCTACGTTCCATGGTCTTTTGGATTCTTCTCCGGACCTGTTCGCCTTGTTCTTTTGCTGGGGATGTGCATCAATAAGATAGTAGGAATCATTGCGCAAAGCTTTGCTCACAATGAAAGGTCCTTCCCATGGAGGGGATAACTTATGCATGCCAGCGGTGTGCTGTATTAGTCTTAGCACCAAATCACCTTCCTGGAAAACTCGGGAGTTTACTTTTCGGCTATGGTAGCGTCGGAGATTTTGCTGATATATGGCGGATCTGGACAAGGCCAGTTCTCTCGCTTCTTCCAGCAGATCAACATCATTTTGCCGGGCTTCACGCACTTCGGCTTTTGTGTATTGGGTGACCCTTGGCGAATCATGCTCTATGTCGACTGGTAATACAGCTTCTGCCCCATATACCAGAAAGAATGGAGTATAGCCTGTTGATCGATTCGGAGTTGTTCTTAAACTCCACAGTATCGCTGGTAGTTCTTCTATCCAGCACCCCGTTGATCTTTGCATCGGCTCTATGAGCCGGGGTTTTATCCCGGACAGTACTAGTCCGTTGGATCTTTCCACTTGCCCGTTCGATGCGGGGTGGGCGACTAAAGCGACATCTAACCGGATCTTCTTTTCCTGGCAGAATCTCGCAAACGCTCCTTCAGCAAAATTCGTCCCATTATCAGTTATGATGCTATGGGGGTAGCCGTACCTTAGGATTATATCCTTGAGGAATCTTACTGCTGTTGCCCCGTCACATTTCCGAATTGGTTTCGCTTCAATCCATTTGGTGAACTTGTCAACCATGACCAGAATATGGGTCATCCCTCCTTTGGCCAGCTTAAAGGGTCCTACCATGTCTAGGCACCATACAGCAAATGGCCATGTAATGGGGATAGTTTTCAGCTCCGACATTGGTAGGTGAGTTTTCGTGGCGTATCTTTGACAACCATTACACTTTCTCACCAAGTCCTCTGCTTGCTCCAAAGCACTGGGCCAATAAAATCCATGCCGGAAAGCTTTTACTACTAAGGCCCTTGAGGAGGCATGGTGGCCACATTCCTCTTGGTGAATATCCCGGAGTATGTCAAGTCCTTCCTCCGGATCAATGGACCATTGTAGTACCGCAGTCACACTTCTTTTGTATAGTCCAGAGTTGATAATTGGATAGTCCTTTGCCCTTCTCTGAATTTTCCTTGAACTTATTTCATCATCCGGCAAGATTCCCTCTTTAAGGAAATCAAAGATTTGCTTTGCCCAAGTTGGTATAGTCCGGACGGGGAATGGTTCCTCATCAACCTCCATTGCATCCACCGACATAACTCCTGCCGGATCAAGCTGAACAGTCCCGGGGTTTGCTGAAGCAGTCCCCGGGTTTGCGGAGGTGCTTCCCCATTCTATCTCCATAGGTGCAGCTCCTGATCCGGGAAGTGATGGGATATAAATTGAATCTGATTCGGGTGATGGTGTGATAGATGGTTTTCTCAAGTGCTCTAAAGCCACGTTTGGCGGAATGGGTTGCCGGGATGAGCCCAGCTTGGACAGTGTATCTGCTGCCTCGTTTTTGATCCGAGGTACATGATGGAACTCACACCCTTCGAAGAACCCGCTTATTTTCTGAACATGGAACCTATACATGGCCATGTTAGCATCCAAGGCATCCCAATTTCTAGACACTTGCTGCACCACCAAATCCGAATCTCCAAAGCATTGTATCCGACATATCCCCACTTCCTTTGCCACTCTAAGGCCATGTACCAATGCTTCGTACTCCTCCACATTATTCGAGGCACTGAAGTGGATTTGAAGGACATACTTCAGTTGATCCTTCTTGGGCGAGGTTGTTGGAGATATGCCCAAGAGGCAATAATAAAGTGGTTATTATTATATCTTTATGTTTATGATAAATGTTTACATCCCATGCTATAATTGTATTAACCAGAAATATTAATACTTGTGTGTTTTGTAAACATAAAAGAGTCCCTAGTAAGCCTCTTGTTAAACTAGCTTGTTGATTAATGGATGATCATGGTTTCCTGATCATGGACATTGGATGTCATTGATGACAAGATCATATCATTAGGAGAATGATGTGATGGACACACACCCATAGTAAGCATAGCATAAGATCAAGTCATTAAGTTTGTTTTGCTACAAGCTTTCAAATGCATAGTAACCTAATCCTTCGACCATGAGGTTATGTTAATCACCATCACCGGATGGGTACTTTGATGACATCAAATGCCGCTTCGTAACTAGGTGGTTATAAAGGTGTCATTGGGTATTCTGAAAGTATGTGTTGAAGCGCATGGACCAAGATTGGGATTTGTCCATCCATATGACAGATAGATATGCTCTGGGCCCTCTCGGTGGAATGTCATCTAGTTAGCTTGCAAGCATGTGACTAGGTCACAAGGGATGACATATCACGGAACGAGTAAAGAGTACTTATCAGTAACGAGGTAGAACAAGGTATGGAGATACCGACGATCAAACCTCGGATAAGTAGAATATCGCGTGACAAAGGGAATTGGTTTCGTATGTTAAATGGTTCTATCGATCACAAAGTCATCGTTGAGTATGTGGGAGCTGTTATGGATCTCCAGATCCCGCTAATGGTTATTGATCGGAGATGTGTCTCCGTCATGTCTACATGTTCACGAACCGTAGGATGACACACTTAAGGTTCGAAGTTGTTTTAAGTAGATATGGAATGTGCGTTGGAGACCGAATATTG